>OX418219.1:71785416-72385416 GCA_948455865.1 Conomelus anceps
AACGATCAGCTGTCATTCAAGGTAATTTTCTTTTCCGCCCTAGGGCGGTAAACGTTTACAGACCTCGTCGGAAACCGAACACTTTCGGCCTCCATATGACGCACGAAAGATAGCTCATTACGTCCTAGTGTGGCGAAAAAATATTTAGAAACTAGTTTTGGTTGTTATACCATTATCAATCTCAATCAACTAAAATTAAAGTACAGAAAATCTTAGTTTTAGTTTGATTGAGATTGATAATGTTATTACAACCGAAACTAAAATTTTTCAATAAATGTGGTTGTGACAATTTCGTCTTATTATTCATTATGGATACCTTCCACAATATCATCTCCGCCACTACAAAGGAAGATCATTAATCACGCACAGGTCTCAGACCTATGTGGGGTTCATAAAAAAAAAGAAATAAAACATTATTATAAACTTGAAAAACACTTTTAAATGGAAATTGACTCACGTTATGGCGTGACGGCCGTTTCGCTCTGTTGTCTAGAGCATCATCAGACGACCCACAGTACACTGATTCAAGGCATGAGTTTGAGGGTTTGAGGTTTGACCCTCAAACTCATGCCTTGAATCAGTGTACTATGGGTCGTCTGATGATGCTCTAGACAACAGAGCGAAACGGCCGTCACGCCATAACGTGAGTCAATTTCCATTTAAAAGTGTTTTTTAAGTTTATAATACATATTAGTGGAAACAAGATGGATCTTCAACATCAAAATAAAACATATTCTGTGTAGCTGCAAAACATAAATATGCAAACGAAATTACGTGAAATAAGACCAGAATTAATGGAGCTACCTTGAGGCTACCTCAAATGAAGGGAGCCTTGAAAAGCATTCACTCAAAGGATTTTCACAGCTTAGAAGCATTCCCTCAGAATTTAGAACATCGCTGTATGATTCACCTCATTACCTCAAGTCTTAGACTCATGTGGGCATTATGGGACAACCCATTATACTCTGTGAGTGAATTTTTGATGTTGGAGAATTCGATGGTATGTAGTTATTTTTAATATTTGATGTATGCCGTGCTGTGGTTTCGTTGTTCACTAGTCTCTGCCTTTTGTGATGCCTTGCTGACTCTCTTGTTTTTCCGGACAAGCCCTTGTGTGGGTAAAGTAGGCTTTATTTATGTAAATGTTTTGTATATAATTTATATGCTCTTACTGTGTGCTTGTATGCTCTATCTGTGCACTATGTGCCCGCTGAATGTGTTATTTGTTGGCATCAGTGGCGTACCGAGGTTTCAAGCGCCCTGGAGCAGAAGTGTCTTACGATGCGCCCCCCCCCCCCACAAAAAAAATCAGTCTCACACTCAACCACCCGATTGGGCTGATATTATTACAGTGGTTATTTAATGAATCAGCCGCTTTTTTTCCCGCCTCTAACTACGCCGTATTTGTCAGAGATGCACTCCAGTGAATGATTTTTCGCCAGGCCAGATTCTACTTTTATCAATTTCCAAACAGCTTGTTGAGGATTTTTTCACTTTTCTATAAATTTATTTACAGTTATTGTTTTAGAATGCAAGTTATTCCTATAGAAATTTTCTTATATTTTGGAAATTGGATTCAAAAGTGAAGAATTTCAGTCCTGTTCTTGTTAATATAAAAACCAATGAACTTCTAGAGGATTTATTTTTCCAGAATAAATTCATAGTCTTTATTCAATTACTTGTAATTGTTCTACCTGCTGTCACCCAATATAAATTGTTTTTGCTTTGCTACTTTCGACTATTTGCTATTTTTGACTCGACCGTTTTGCATTCTGTCAGTTTGTAACGCATTTACGGCTGAACGCATGAACCGATTTCTTTTAAATTTGACATGAATGTTCTTTTTAGTAATGCGCAGCGATGTATAAATACGGTTTTTTTTAATTGTGTTGCATTTTACCCTTTTGGCCTTCATTTTAGTGATACATTTTTTGTAAGTAAAAGGCAATTTTCTCTCAAGAAAGGTGCGCCCCACAGAGCCTTGCGCCCTGGAGCGACTGCTCCACTCGCTCCATTATCGGTACGCCACTGGTTGGCATGTCTGATGCCTTTATCATTTTTTTGACGTGTCCTTGTGTGAGTGCGCTTATTGTGTGCTCTCCTTATGGACGTAATTAAATAATAATAATAATAATAATAATCCGACAACAAAAATTATTTGAAATCCATTTTTCACTTTTAATAACTTCGTAGATCAATGATAGTTAAAATAATTGTCACTACTTACACATTTTCGTTTGTGTTGAAAAGCAGAAGTGAACTGATGTACTCAACGTCTTTCGGCAAACTTCCTAGACCTTTTTCTGGGATAAGTTCCACGTTTTTCCTCAGCATTTGATTATTCGCATCTCTTACATGAAACAAATTCTTTTTGTCCTGAAAATCGTCAAAAAATGACCTTAGTTTTAACAAGCAGTTATAATATTGCCTGATAGAAGATTTAAAACACGAATTATTCAATAAGTCTTACAAGTACGATTGTAGAATTCATAGTGAATAATAAATAGCAAAACCGTTGCCTCTATAAAACTGACACAGATTGACAATGACGTGACTATCGAAACTATAGTATCTCGAATGTTGATTAATTTAGTGGTTGTGACGACATCTGTATAATTTTTTTCGTCATACTTGTAGGTTATGGACAGTTTACCAGTCAAGCAATCAATGTGGTAAACAGCTGTTTACAGAAATCAAAAACAGCTGATGTAATTTGATGATTATTACCGTACACTGTGTGGTAAAAATCATCAAATGATTATTACCGCACTCTATGGGTGGTTGTGGCTACCACTTCACTGAAAAACCATTTGGTCGAAAGCTAGATCAGCTGATCTAGAACCATTATTACCACATTTCACCTTGAGTTGGTGTGTTGAGGTTATGTTTGTATAACAATGATTTATAGTTTCTTATTTCAAGTTATCTGCTATTTTAGACTTGTATGACGAAAAAAATCGTACGTAACTCGTCCGTGAAGATGTTTACCATACTCGTACGATAATACCGCACTCGACTTCGTCTCGTGCGTTAACTTATCATACTCATATGTTAAACACCATTTCCCGCACTTGTAACATAATATACTATTATGGGTAGCTAACACCAGATCGTAATATGTACGTCATATTACGTCATATGTACATCGTAATATGTACGTCGTAATATGTACGTCATAATTATTATCAATACTAATGTGTATATGTATGTATATAGTACCATAGCCGATTTCGACTGTAGGTGATTCTTCAGACCTCAACGTTATGTTTTAGTCCAAAGAGAGTTCTACACAAACGAGGAGTGAGGTAGTTTGTGATTGCTTTCCTCACTGAGCTAACAAAATTGTATCAGTATGCCAAGCCCACCGAAACAAAGCTCTAAAGGACTAAACGTTTAAATGAGTCTGCTTAAAACGACTGTAGAATTCAATTTTTGAATAATAATTTATGTTCGAGGTATGTACGATGAGGACATGCTAATAGTATTACAGTGTAAACTGAGGTAAAATAAATAGTTTTCCTAAGTTGTGAAAGTCCTTGAAACAAGGATAATTTTTATTTTTTTTTGAGGATGAAGCCCACATAGATCTGAGACCTGTAATGAGTTGGATGATGGTGATTGATGAGTTGGACCTACAGTTTTAGGTGGGTTCCGAACCACCCGCAAGTGATTTTACAGCAGAGGACAGTGTCTTTTTTGCTGGCCAATCTAATCGGTCACCGTTACGAACAGGACCTACGAGAACGATGCTTATCTCTCTGATTGAACAGATACCTGCTACGGCTCGCGGCTATCACTTCCCTAGTGATATGATATGCTAATGATATGCGAGCTTGGTTGATGAGCCTCAAAATGTTCAAACTTGTAAGTTTCAAATAAACTTTAAAGATGGATCAATTTACAGAGAATAAATATCAAAAATTGTTTTAAAAAATAATACTGTGCATATTTGAGTCAAAATGTCATAAAATATATGTAGGCTACTTGGGTATAAATATAGTTATTTCTTGTCTTGAGCCGTAGCAGGTATCTGTTCAATAAGATTAGATAAGCAACACCACAGATTTTGTCTGTGGCAACACTCTCCTGGGCCCTTTGTAAATGTGACGGATTGGATTTTCCAGCAAAAAAGACTCTGTTCTCTATTGTAAAATCACTTCCCGGTAGTTCGGAGCCCACCTAAAACTGTAGATCCAACTCAGCAATCACCAACATCCAATTAATCACCCACGCACAGGTCTCAGACCTATGTGGGCTTCATCCTGAAAATAATTGTCAGTTAACTCTATTTGTACGGTTTCCTTAAATAAATAAATTGATGTTCTATTTATACTATAAGTTCTTGATAAAAAAATGGAAAAAACTTCACTACGAATTCAATATTATCAAGATTTTTACATGGTGAGAATGGATTTTACCTCAATTTTGTGACTGACGATGGAGCTTTTAATTTTAACAGGTGTTTCATTCACTTTGGATGGTTTTGGTTCAAACGTCGATCTATAATCTCTGTCCACATGCGACGCCGGATACTTTGCCGAAGAGAAAACCTGAAAATAATAGAAAACAAAAAATGAGGGAGTTTGCAAATAGAACATTAATCATCGGTTCCACAAACGTCCTACTTTAATGATGTATCTTTATGTTTACGTCAAAAAAATTTTCAACATGATGCCTATACCTATGTACATGCTATCATCTTATGCTCTGTATATACACTGTACTGATATGCACAGTATTTTTTATAAGATGGCGCCCTGATGTTACCATAACCTGAAATCCATACCATGAATCGCCAATTTCAATCGCTGATAAGCGTATTTTATAATTAAGAAAGCTATTTCACTCTCCAACTTAATAATATAATTGATTTACATAATTCAATGTATATTGTCAATCTAATTATATAAATACCATCTAAGCTGCAAATAGTTATTATCTACGACCATGTCATAATGTATACATTACAGTTTCACAATTGATGCCAAAACAGCTGTCTTTTCGAAATGATTTTGAGACCCGTTGCATAAAGAGCTCATTATAGTACAGGTTCTACATTATAACACGGGTTCTGGACCAATCAGAAGCATTTTTGATGGAATCAATATCGTAATTCAATATTAAGAAACTATCAGCTGATTTCATCAAACTGCTACACCAGCTACTTTAACCTAACAATCTACTATAACTTCTCATATATGAGATGAGAGGTTAGATATCTCTGACAGTCACAGGTAAAATGAAATTGTTTTAATTAAATGTATACTAGTGGTCGTAGATAAAATAGTGTATGCAAAGATTTTATTTGGCCATTAAGGCACTCGTGAGATATTTATAACACTCGCATTCGCTCGTGTTATAACTTACATCTAACTCGTGCCTTAATAAGGGTCAAAATAAAATCGTTGCATAAACTACTATTTTCCTACAGTTACCCAACAAAGTGGATATATTGATGCACTCATTAAAGTACACAAGCAGCTGATTCCTGCACTATTTTACTTTGCCGCACTCCAGGTGTGCCAACTGTAGGAAGAATTTAATGTGTAACTCGTGCTAAAAGTATCTTTGCTGGAATCGAGAAACTAAACTATTCCGCACTCGCCTTCAGCTCGTGCGTAAATCATTCTCTCATGCAGCAAAGATCTCACGCAGATCGTTATGGAACAAGAAATCCAGGAATATAATTAAGTAGTATTTACATGCATTGGAAAATAGAAACATCGGGAAGCAGACGTGCTTTTTACATTAGAATATGAATCTTGTTCTAACACTAAACAGTGGAGCAACGATACTCGATGATAATCATAGATGTGAAATCAAACACATGTTGTGGAATAGCGTATGACACACTGGATCAAGTTGCGTGAATTTCAATCTGAAGATGGGATAATAAGCGTCAGCCTAACCTTCAATGATGAAAATTTGAATTTAAATAATTCAACAGAAAATTAAAATTAACTTTTTATGGTGAACTTGACGATTTGCAGTCAATTTTAAATGATAATAAATAAAATATTTACTCACGTCGGCTGAACGTTTTCGAATCGTGATGATTAATTTTCAACAGAAAATTCAACCTAACACTCGGTGTGTTAAATCTGGATTTTTGAGCCTTCATCGAAAATAAATTTGATATATTTATTTTATTATCATCATTATTACCTTAAAGTCATAGTTTATTTCCGTATTTATGTAATTTTTTCTTCATCTAATTTATATTGACTTATGTTCATTTTTTTTATAGCTCAACATTCGTAGGAAATTTGTCACAATGAATAAATATGTTATAACTATATTTTTGTGTTAAGAGGGCAAGCATGGGATTTCCTTGCGCCCTCACATGTACTACTTATATTTATTCAATAATTCAACAGAATTTTTAAAATACTTTTTCTATTACCTTGGTAGCCTTATTTGTGCCGGCCAATTTCTTGACTTTAGCTTCCACAATGTCTCTGCGTTCTCTAAGTTTGTTTAGTTCTTTACGGTTGTTGTCTATTTTTGTATTCAAGTGTTGAAATATGTTTTCAACAGCTTCGTTGAGATAATCCAAGGCAACAGCGATCTGAACAATTGTTTCCTCCTGGCGAAGATCAAGGTGGATGATTGGCACCGTTAACGGCTGATTCACAGGCATTTTGTGAGGTTTTCTAGAAATAAAAAATAGTAAAAAATCAGTAATTAACTTCAAATGAGAAGGGTGATATTACTCAGATTACTTGTTGACAACGCCGCAGTTACATGCACCCACAGATATCTGAAAAAAGATTTCTGATCCAATAATCTGTCTTTCATGTTTTAGGGTACGGTACTTGCATAGAGGCATCAATAGTTCAATACTGGATGATAATCAACATCGCAAAGCCAAACACCTGCTGTGGTATGGTAATATTCATAATGCTATTGTGTTTTTTTTTAATTACACAACATTTGTGTTAGATTTTTTGAAGGTAATAAATTACCGAGTATTAATGCTCGCTAGAATTGATAACACTGCAATCACACAAACTCGCCTACTTTTACGTCGTTGTTTTTGTTTTGAATAAATAGGAAAAAATGAACAAATTGTTTTTCAATATAGATATTGAATAAGCATGGGCAGCTTAGTACCTGATTTAAGTTATTTTATTACGTAACGTCAGTCTGAGGCGAACTCAAAAAGATAAATAATGCATTTTTTGTCTAGGGAGTCACAAGTCACTAGATAAGCCATAATCAAGACCAAAATAAGCAAAAAAGTATTTGAAATACTTGCTTGTACCAGTTTTAGTGATTAAAAAAAATAAAAAAGCTCTTCACTTGAAAATAGAACTAATAAACATAACCTAATAGCTTGTGGATTTGCAGTTTGCATTCTATGGATCATGAATGAAAATAAGTCTTTCTCATGCTATTACTGGAGTTTAATCAGGCATTTGGATTATCAAAGCAATTAATATTCTAATTAGGAAATTGAAGAACGAGAGTACTTACAATAATTCGTACAAGTAGAGAGGATAGTTTCAATACAATCCAACTTCAGCAACTTCCAAAACAACTGTGAACTGTGATCAGCTCATCAGCTGACGAACTGACAGCTCAGCTGCCATTTGAATAACTTTGTCGTACAGACAAGCAAAATCAAGATGGGCGCTTGAGAAGCGCGAGTTTTGAATATGCTGTCGGTGAGAATATCCAAGGAATTAACAGGAGAATGTTCAAAATGATGAAAAATAAATGAGAATTAGCATTTGGAACCCTTGAAATTACTATTGCATTTAATAACTCATTCGAAGGAAAGAATTTATTGGACAGCATTTGGGGTTTTGCTTTCAGTATAATAAAACAGCAAATTTGCTCATCTAAAATACAAAGCAACTGAATTCAATAATCAAAGACAATAGAATAAATAATAAATTAACTAACATTAAAAAAAAAACTGTGTGATGTGTGACTAGTGAATTTAAGGTATATAAAAGTGTTACATTTGAACATAAATTACTCAAACACTAGTGAACCGATTTTAATAATAATTTTTTTAAATGAAAGAGCATCATTCAGAGGTGGTCTTGGGCCTTAACCTGAATATGTATACCAAATATTTCAAGTTTTTCGGTCTAGTTGTTCAAGAAATAGGCTAGAAAATCGAAAAATTATTAAAGAAAGTAAATTTTTGGCATAAAGGATTGGTGGGAGGACTAATTTTGTAAAAAAAAGGTCAGCAAAACCTTAGACCACTCTCTTGGGGAAGCCCCCCCAAACCAAAAGTGTGCACCCCTGCCAGATTAGGAGAGAGATTGCTTAAATTGAATGCTTCGTTTAACTCCTGTCAAGATTTGACCCATTTGGTGCCCTCTACCATCCAACCAAGGCAACATAATATCATAAAACCATTGAATAGTCCACTAGCCTACTGTACTTCTATATCAAGCATTCCTGCACAGTGGCGTACCGATAATGGAGCGAGTGGAGCAGTCGCTCCAGGGCGCAAGGCTCTGTGGGGCGCACCTTTCTTGAGAGAAAATTGCCTTTTACTTACAAAAAATGTATCACTAAAATGAAGGCCAAAAGGGTAAAATGCAACACAATTAAAAAAAACCGTATTTATACATCGCTGCGCATTACTAAAAAGAACATTCATGTCAAATTTAAAAGAAATCGGTTCATGCGTTCAGCCGTAAATGCGTTACAAACTGACAGAATGCAAAACGGTCGAGTCAAAAATAGCAAATAGTCGAAAGTAGCAAAGCAAAAACAATTTATATTGGGTGACAGCAGGTAGAACAATTACAAGTAATTGAATAAAGACTATGAATTTATTCTGGAAAAATAAATCCTCTAGAAGTTCATTGGTTTTTATATTAACAAGAACAGGACTGAAATTCTTCACTTTTGAATCCAATTTCCAAAATATAAGAAAATTTCTATAGGAATAACTTGCATTCTAAAACAATAACTGTAAATAAATTTATAGAAAAGTGAAAAAATCCTCAACAAGCTGTTTGGAAATTGATAAAAGTAGAATCTGGCCTGGCGAAAAATCATTCACTGGAGTGCATCTCTGACAAATACGGCGTAGTTAGAGGCGGGAAAAAAAGCGGCTGATTCATTAAATAACCACTGTAATAATATCAGCCCAATCGGGTGGTTGAGTGTGAGACTGATTTTTTTTGTGGGGGGGGGGGGGCGCATCGTAAGACACTTCTGCTCCAGGGCGCTTGAAACCTCGGTACGCCACTGATCCTGCATAATGGGTATTCTTGGTTCGGAACTCACCTAAAACTGTAGATGAATCTTATCAATCACCATCATCCAACTCATTACCCACGCACAAGTCTCAGATCTATGTGGGCTTCATCCTCAGAAAAAAATAAATAGATTTGCAAACGTAATATTATTATATAATGTGAGTCTCAATTGAATCAAATGCCTTGCCTTTATATTCCTTGGATGGCGAAGTTAAGATGCAGCTTGCCCTCTATTCCACTTAACCCTCCTATACAGTTCTAACTTAATTATTGAAATTATTATTGCCATTAAAATCTGAATAAATTATTAAACTAATTGAAATTATCGCCACTTATAATAGGTATCAAAAGAAAAAAGAAAAAGTATACTCAGGGGTGCCCACAGGGCAGACTGCGTCATTGAAATTCTTGGGGGGGGGGGGTCCTAAAAAAGGTTTTTTTTTTTGGGGGGGGGGGGGGGGTTGGTAAAGTTAATTGAAACAGTGTTTAACGTGACGACATTCAAAAATATATTGCAAAGTCACCAGATAGAATTTCAATTAATGACAATTGATTTATAATATTCCTGGATTTCTTGTTCCATGACTAACTGCGTTGTCAACATCAACCTTTCATGTGAAATTTAACGACTTGCAGTCAAATATTTGTTAAGAATAAGTATAATAACTCACTTAATCTGGCCGAGCGCTTTCGAATCTATGAGATCCATCTTCAGAGTCCATTGAAGATGGATCTCATAGATTCGAAAGCGCTCGGCCAGATTAAGTGAGTTAGGCTATTACTTATTCTTAACAAATATTTGACTGCAAGTCGTTAAATTTCACATGAAAGATTGATTTATAATAATTATTATAATACTATTGAATATGAATTACCATGGATAGATGCTAGAACCATGGGCGAACCCATCGAGAGGTAGGGAGGGGCAGCTGCCCCCCCCCCCCTCTGGAAGCAGAAAAAAATCTTTATTAAATTTAGTTGCTGGAGTTTATTACAATTCTTGAAATAAAAATAATTTGTCGTTACTCTGTTGTTAATCCAAATTATCATTCAATCGTACTCAATTATTCTATAGAAAGACAGAAAAAGAATACCACAAACAAATGAGTTATTGTTTACTAGTGTTTTTTCAAACAATCAATAGATTATTAAAGAAGAATGGGTCACGCAAAGAAATGAATATTGTAATGATATTATTGTATAAAAACCAATTTTCTTCATAGACTCATCTTTAGTCATGATTGAAAATTACTCTGCAATTTTGAAACCCGTTGTCAACGTTCTACTAAGTAAAAATATGGATTTCATTATGGGGAGGAAAGATATTGGTATAATCCTTGATGTCATCAAGAAGCATTGACATGAATTTGAACATGTTTCTGATGAATTACATGAAAAAGCACATGATATCGTGGAGAAAGTCAACGTTAAGTAGAGTTAAATTGCCTTGAACAGTTCCTCGGATTGTTCAAAAGCAAATACATAAGAAGTAATCCGCCATCTGAGACTGTAATTGAATACCGTACTGAAAACGGTCGTTGATCATCCCTTGGCTTGACTCTTCAACTCAATCATTGAATGTTAGATTCTTAAACAAAAATACAGCTGCTTTTGTCTTATCCCATCTTCATCCTTCATACATGCTAAAATGTAGTTCAAAAGATTTAGAAAAAATGTCACATCCTCCATGGAGTTTCATGAGTTGGGTTTTATCTCTGCAGAATTAGATTTGGGGTATAATCTGTTGAAAAAGAAGGATTTAACTGGAGACAAATTAAAGGATACTGTAGTGGCTGCACTTTTGGAGGAGGCTAATACTTTTTCCCGCAACAAGACATGCACTCCTCATTTTAAGTGGCTTCCCATCTACTACGGCTACTGTTGAACGATCTTTCAGTGCCCTTCGAAGGGTAAAGACCTGGCTTAGAAGTACATTGGAAGAGCGGAGAGGACAGATGGACTGGGTTGTGTTTGATGAGCGTTCATCGGAAATTCTTTGAGGAAAATCCGGTCTGGATTCAAACGAGAGTTTTGGGCAAGATAGTTTTCTACGAATCTAAGAAAAATGATAATAGTATAAGTAAATACAAGACATGTTACAAGAATAAGTTTTTTTTCAAGCAAATAATTGTAACATCTTAGTTGATAAAGCACTACTGTAATAATACATAATTTCTTAAAATGTTGGTTTCATTCATCTTTTCTGTAGTAAAATGTTACAACCTGAACGACCATGCCGCCCCCCCCCCCCCCGTTATGATCCTGGTTACGCCCTTGGCTAGAGTAGTTATTTTTAGGATTTGTGCAGGAAGTTATTATTCAAGCTTAGCGAGATATAGACGTGAGAGCTAAGAGTGAGGGGCATGGTATTAGTTTTAGAAAGAATACGGGGGTGGGGGGCTTATTTTATCGCATTTTTAGAAGGGGGGGCTGGTGCTCAATTTTTAGGGGGGGGGCACCCCTGGTATACTGAACAAAATGCATACTTTTCTATTCAAATCTACTTTGGGCTACTTGAGTTCATCAAATCAGAAGTCCTATTCAGGAGTGTTTCGCCTTGCTGCACTGTTTCTTATATTGATTGATTGATTTCTCTCCAGTACAGTACCGGTACTCCTAGGATATTTTTGTCCTCCTCTGGTGTTTTTCAACGGAAATCACTATTACCTGTCGTTTAATTGGTTCTATTTGTTTAACTCTAATGTGAAAAACCATTTTAATAAATAATATAATTTTAGAATGAAGCAATCAATAAATTGAACGAAAAAAGCTATCAATATCAATAATGATTTGAAATGTTCGAAACATTTCCCCCAGACAAGAGAGGACACCAAAGGCCTCAAACTTATAAAAATTATATTTGAAAAAAGGCCCCCGAGGAAACTTACAAAAGCCACACACTTGACAAAATGGGACCCCCAAATCAACTTCCTGCCCTAGAGCTCCGGGAGTGCTAGCTACGGGCCTGAATAAGTGAGAGAGAACGATATATAGTCTATAATGCGAATAATGTTTTTCTGTCTATAACTCTGATGTCTAAAAAGATGAATTGGGTGTTTGAAGGCTGTTTCGGATAGAGTTATTTTTTTACCAATAATTGGTGGGCTTAATAGATCTTTTAGCTTTTTTTAAATGAAACGTCACTAACATTTTTACAATTGAGAAATATTTAGTTGATAAAGCTTATTACTGTCTGCAAGAGTTCCTTTCACATCATATCAAGTCTCACATCTACTAACTTAATAAATTGATATAGTAATAGTGAGTAATTGATATAGGATGTGTATAAGATTGGTAATATTGTATGTATAATTGTTGATCTGACTTGTCTTATACTCCTTAACCGGAGTACCCAAGATGTAATCTGCAAAAAAAGATGAAGGCACTAGAAATTAATGTTGAATGAATAATAAGACGAAATTGTCACAACCACATTAAATGACAAAAAAAATATATATGACATACTATTTATGAAAGAGAATTCCATTCAATGAATATTTCATTCAAAAGGCCAAAACTAGATAGTTGCCATAAGTGTGATACACTTCAAATGAAATCGAGTATTGTTGATGATAGAGAAAAAGAAGCAATCAAAGCAGAAATTGAAAAACATCATAAGAATGCAGATGAGGCTTATTTAGTAAAAGAATCTGACAAGAAAAATGCAAAAATGATCCTTCTAAGAGGTGGTATGCTTTTGATCTACAGCAATGTTTGCCTACCCCTTATTTGAACTCATCAGTAGCATTCTATAAACGTCCACTATGGACATTTAATTTAACGATGCATGAATGCTCAGGAAGAGTAAATTGCTACATGTGGCATGAAGCTCAAGGTGGGAGAGGAGTTAATCAAATTGCCACGTGCTTATTTAATGAGCTATCACAATTGCCTCAAGATGTGAAGCATGTCACTTTATTATCGGATTGTTGTGGTGGGCAAAACCGAAACTCTCATGTAAGCACAATGTTCATCTACTTTATGAAAAACTCACAAAATGTGGAAATAGTGGACCACAAATTTATGGTGCCTGGCCACAGTCACTTGGAATGTGATGTGGATCACGCCCTAATTGAGCGACAAAAAAAGAGTTTGAAGCTTCAAATTGCACATCCACATGACTGGTACCAGCTGATTAGAGGGGTAGGAAAAAAACAAAAGTTTGTGGTGACAGAACTTGAATTCAGTGACTTTTTGAATTTTGCTGGACTCATCAAGTCATGGCTACAATTCAAAAATAAAGATGATGAAGGGATCCATTTCAAGTGGAATGAAATAAGGTGGATCAGATATACAAGAGAGGAGTATTGTATGTATTTTAAAACTTCTTTTGATGAAGATGCACCTTTCAGGAGATTGAATTTACAACGAAGGAGCCGCTTTTCAGGGTCCCTTGAACTTCAAAAATGTTATTCAAAAACCTTCCAATCTCAAAAGAGAAGAAAAAAGATCTAATGGACCTTCTCCCACTTATTTCGCCAATGGTCCATGATTTTTACAAAAATCTAACAACATACTGGTGATGTGAAGAACACTCTTCCAGATATAGAAGAGCATCCAGATTCTTCTCTTTGATTTTATTTTTTATTTTTCTTTGATTCTCAAGATTTTTATCTTTCATTGCTTATTTCTTGATCAAATAAAAAATATAATATTTCAAATGTCCTTTTTCTTATTGAACCAGCCCTCAAATTTTGATCTACTCATATTATTGATTCCAGTTGAGGCTACTTCTAATAACAGAACACAGCCAAAGTTTGTGATCTCAAGAGTATAAGTCAACATATCCCAAGGTTCCATTAGTATAAGTCATTGAAAAAAATAAATAATAATAATTTCCACTGATAATTCACATTCATGCTTGAACAAACATCCAAAATCATCTAAGAAATCATTTCAAAGACTTGGAATGTTCCCATCAAGGAAAAAAATAGTTGTGAAACTTTTTAATGCTGCTACTGGAAAATTTGATTTTTTGACTTATACTCCTAAGTCCTGACATGACAGATGTTATATATTAAAAATGTTCAGAGCATGGCTCTTGAGTGGTGTATATAAGCAGGCCCGTGCTGGACCCCTTGTTAGGGCGGTGGATGGCCATGGCCAGAGGGCGCCAGCACAATGCAGGGGGAGGACTAACTATGGGGGGGGGGGGTTCTGGAATATAATAATCATAAAGTGTTAATTGCACATGAGGAAAGTAACAAAAACAAATATGTTCACAAATGTAAAGTTCTTTGATTGAATTTACAAACAAACCTGAAGTGGTCTTTTTAATTCGGAGCTGGAGTGCAAAATAAAATCAATAACGGTGTCCAGTGGCACACCCAGGGGGGCTTGAGGTGTTTAAGCCTCCCCCCCCCCCCAAGAACCCGAGGTCCTTAAAAAATTGTTGAGAATTTTTAAGAAAATTCACTGTAGGTATTATGTGCTCCAGGCTGATTAATGCTGGTGCATTTTATGTGTTCTCACGTTTTAAGTAGAATAAAAAGTTCATAACTAGTGGCTTGACATGGGGGGCTTTGGGACTCAAGCCTTACCTTCAGGCCCTGAAATCCTTATAAAAATGTTGATAATTTTCAAGCGAATTAACTGTGTAATATGGATTCCAGGCTGTTCATTTTACTCTTGTTTAAATAGGATAGTGTTTATAATTATAACAATTAACAATATCGTTATACTTAAACAGAATTTATTAATTTCGAATTCCTTTAATTGCTATTACTTTATACTGAAGACTTCCGCAATGGCGGATATTGACAACAGCATTGAACAGCTGATGGGAATCGATGAATGCTACTGTACAAAAATATCAGTCACCACCGGGAATCGAACCACGGACCTCTCAATTGCCGGTTGAGCGCCCATAACCACTAGACCATGGAGACCTTTCTGCACAGCAGCATTCATTTTCAACTTGGCCATATCGGCTCGTATCTCACAAGTTAGTTTGAAATGACTGACAATTGAATAAACTGACAAATATACATAAACAGAATTTATTAATTTCGAATTCCTTTAATTGCTATTACTTTATACTGAAGACTTCCGCAACCGGCAATTGAGAGGTCCGTGGTTCGATTCCCGGTGGTGACTGATATTTTTGTACAGTAGCATTCATCGATTCCCATCAGCTGTTCAATGCTGTTGTCAATATCCGCCATTGCGGAAGTCTTCAGTATAAAGTAATAGCAATTAAAGGAATTCGAAATTAATAAATTCTGTTTATGTATATTTGTCAGTTTATTCAATTGTCAGTCATTTCAAACTAACTTGTGAGATACGAGCCGATATGGCCAAGTTGAAAATGAATGCTGCTGTGCAGAAAGGTCTCCATGGTCTAGTGGTTAAGGGCGCTCAACCGGCAATTGAGAGGTCCGTGGTTCGATTCCCGGTGGTGACTGATATTTTTGTACAGTAGCATTCATCGATTCCCATCAGCTGTTCAATGCTGTTGTCAATATCCGCCATTGCGGAAGTCTTCAGTATAAAGTAATAGCAATTAAAGGAATTCGAAATTAATAAATTCTGTTTATGTATATTTGTCAGTTTATTCAATTGTCAGTCATTTCAAACTAAATCGTTATACTATTGAGAGGTATATTATGAGTACCATAGGTGGAAATAGTGTTTGTAGCCTGGCGGAACTGAATTAGACTAAGGGCCGGTTTATGAGCTCGGGTTTATCTCTAGTCCGAGTCTAAACTCCAGAAATAATCGGTTTTTGCGCTGCAGTTTAAAAATTGGCTTTATGAGCTCGAGTTTAACAAAGCCCAGGCGTAAACGATAAACGCCGGGCAATTAACGGGCAATTATCGCAGGGATAAACTCTAGTTTAAAAAGTTGGCTTTATGAGATCAACAACAGATCAACTCGAGTCTAAAAGATAAACTCGGTGGGCTTATGAGTCGTTGTTCGAGCGTAAATGACATAATCTCGGGCGTAAAAATGATGTTTTTAATCTCCAACTTAAACCTGCTAGAGGGCAGGTTTAAGTCCAGGATTAAGTCATTAACTCGTTACTGTTTCGATTTTAACAAAAACGAATGTTATATTAAGGGTCGTCTTTGAATTCTGAACAATATCATTACTCTCAAAGCCATATTAATTTTTTTTCACTGATGTTTAAAAATAACCTGAATAAATTAAATAAAAATAAACGCCAGAAAATGCAAGAAACCAACCTCAAACGACCAAAAAATTATCCATTACAATTATTTATCACAATAAAATATGATAAGTGGCATTCTAATAAATAAATATTGTTTGGTGGCCAATTTGTGAACCCCTCTTTTATTACAATAAAACGATAAACTATTATGCCAAAAATTAAATAATTATATAGGTAATAGTTTGGAACCCACCTAAAACTGTAGGTCCAACTCATCAATCACCATCATCCAACTCATTACTCATTACCCACGCACAGGTCTCAGACCTATGTGGGCTTCATCCTCAAAAAAAAAGTTATATATTGAAATTACTATGAAGATAGAAGAAGTAACTTCTTTAGTTGTGCTAACGTGTGGAAAATTGCAGTGCATGAATTATAAGAAATTGAGGGATAATTTTTACAAGGAATTGGTATATTCTTATTGTTTTCCAATGGCTTTTGATCTGCAAACATTTCATCCATCTCCATGCCCTCCTCTGCTACATGTCATGGAGGAGGCCCTTCTCCAGTCCGGAACTTGCTCCTCCTTTCTGTGACTTACAATCCTTTTGTGCGCGTTTCCATGCATCTTTCAACTGTTCAAGACCTCTTCGAGTGTTCAACCCTGCAGTGTTGAATTCTACTAGAATCTCACTCTAAGCCAATTTTCGCATCTCTTCTGTCTTCTGATCGTACATTTTTTTCTATTGGTCGTTTTAGAACCAGTTTTTAGTAATTTTAATTCTGCTTGAGTGAAATCAACTCTTCTTCAAGTCCAACAATTATTTTTAAAGAGAAAAATGAAAATATGGTCTGCTTTTAGTAAATATAATTGAAATTTAATACGATTACACTACACTATTCAAGTCACTGCACTATGCTAAATAAATCTAGATCGCTATAATACGTTAAATAAACAAACTGAAAACAGGACCCTCAAAACACGACACTTAATTAATAAAATTGATGACTGAGGGTAGCGAGGACGAAGACGAAGAATATTTAATTGCTGACAGTGACATGCTAGAAGCTAGATGCTTCCAAGCGGCTGTTGCCAACCTCCCGACAAAAATTCTCTGTGATTCCCTGCCGTTTAGCCTCGGTCTAAGTTGCGCTCGGCTAAAGATAAACCGTGGTCTAACTAGCCTACGCTCTGTCTCATAAAGCCATTTTTTAGTCCTCGTCTACGTTAGTCCGGGATTAACGATAAACGCGGACTATGAAAACCCGAGCTCATAAACCGGCCCTAAGTGGCTCGGTTTAGATAACAAAAATAATTCGCTTCACTCATTTATCGATCTGACAATCATGTAATGTAATACAAGATACCTAGCCTCTAGATCCTCATGAACCTGTAATAAATTTAACGTTACAGTAATAATGTAACGTTTTGGAGGGTGAAGCACAGATAGTTCTGAGACGTGTGCATGGGTAATGAGTTGGATGATGATGATGAGTTGAACCTACAGTTTTAGGTGAGTTCCGAATCATCGGCAAGTGATTTTATAGCAGAGAACAGATTCTTTCTTGGTGGCTGATCCAATTGGTCACCCTTAAAAAGAGGGCCCAGAAATTTGTAGCTCATCTTATCTGACTGAACAGATACCTGCCACAGCTCGCGGCAGTGGCGGATTAATGAATTTTTATGGGAGGGGGCGACATACCCCAAAAATACCCATTGGTCGGGGGGGGGGGGGTATGGAATAAAATTTTTGGAAATTTAGTAGCCTTTAACCGCATTTTACACCATTCTAGCACTTAAAATGTAGTAGAAATATAATTTTTTCGTGTTTAAGAACAATCAAATTTCCCCTAGCTAGAGTAGTTTATTTCTGTATATTCATGTGGAATTAGGAATACAAATTTTTTTATACAATACAATATGTCTTGAACAAAAATTGCTTTGCTAGCTTAATTTTTATCAAGATTTACAGAGAAATGAACAGAGTCTAAGCAATTTATTCGTGATCGTGATGATTTTTAGACCTATATATATATTTAAATTAATCTCAACATTCTTTCATGTTTCATAATACCAGTACTACAATAAATATGTATTAGGTCAAAAACAAACAGAGATTTATATGCCCCTACCTATTCTATAAAAGATTAATCTTATTCAAACTAATTTCACTTGATATAAGATTTCCTTCATTCTCTGTCATTTGTTAATTCGTCATTGAATTAAAATTATGTCAACAGTTAAAGATAACGTAAAGGTAATATAGAAAATAAGGCAAAATAAGTATTACAACATTTGTTAATTCCCGGCCGGCGGAGGCGGAGTGGTAAGACAAGTTGGAGGTATTCCGTCTGTGGCGGGACAATTAAAATTCAACCGTGTGCATGTCACAAGTGTTACGATTTTTAATTTTTTTAAATGTGCAAGCCCTCGGGGGGGGGGCGGTCGCCCCCTCCGCCCCCCCTTTAATCCGCCCTTGGCTCGCGGCTATCACTTTCCTAAAAAAGGTATACAGGTGTTTGCGAAAAAATTCCGCAAGGAATTTGCCAGATAGCAAAATCTTATTCCTTCGAAAACGCTTCATTACAGAAATACAGATAATAGAAGAATGAAGCTATCTTTCTCAGTAATAAATCAATAAATTAGTAGGCTACTCATTCAGAAACGTTAGGCTTCTGGAGCCCTCATTTAGGTGGTGAATTGAATACATTCTTTGTGAAATGAGCTGAAAAATCATGTAAAACACTAACTACCCAACTACCGTGATTATTGAGTTATTCTATGTAATACGCAAAAAAGCCAAACGAAGGCGATTTTTTAGATTGAAGGGTATGAAATTGCTTATTGATTGCGAAAAAAGCACCCAGAGTCAGTGGCGTAGCCAGGATTAGATTTCGGGGGGGGGGGGGGGGGGGCTCACCAAGGGGGGGGTGTGGGCAGTGTCTTAGATCAAATTTCTGGGGGGGGGGGGGCTCACCAAGGGGGTCTGGGGTATAGGAGGGTCCGGATTTTCTTTTTAAATTTAGTGGTGTGAAAAGCTAATCTAGACAACTTGTTAGGCTCTAAAGTTCAAAAGAAAGTTTTGAAAAATTACTACCCAAGAACCTAGGTGGCCAGGTTTGAAATAAAGTTTGATATACCGATATCTGTGACTATTTTGAGTCAAAACCCTTGAATTGGAACTAATCATACTTAACTAATGTACTGAATCTCAAAATTAATACTAATTATTATAAGTTTCATATAATTTATGTCATTAGCCTAAAACGCACCCAACCCAAAGTTCATGAAATCGGAATTTTTTTTTATCATAGCACACTGATTTTACACGCTTGCATAGAACTTGCATTTATTTGTGTGTTTTCATTTATAAAATCCCGATTTTATGAACTTTGGGTGCGTTCAGGCTAGTGGGTTATACTGAATTTTAACTTAAAAACTAATTTTTCTACAAGATGAGTTTATTCGAAAAGGTGATTTATCAATAATTAACAAAGTTAAGCCACTTCAAACTTGAAAATTGCATTTTATTTAATGTAATAAATAAATAATTATTATGGTAGTCACAGTTTTCTAACATGTTTTATTCGATTTCTTAGCTCATTTTAAATTTAAATTATCCATTTGAGCACCTAACAAGTTTCTATATGAGTAAATATTGAGAAAAAATTTGAAAAATGCATTAATCTGACTATAACTGTAGCTATATTCCATTACACAAACAGGGTTTCTGTAATCTGTTCGTTATAATACAACAAAACAGATAAAACCCTTCGGCTTTATTAAGTCCTTATCTATTGGTTATTTGAGAATTTTTTATTTCTGAAATTTCGGGGGGGGGGGGGAGCCGGGCCCCATGGGCCCCCCCCTGGCTACGCCACTGCCCAGAGTTCATAAAATCAGAATTTGAATTGGATCAAAACACAAGAATAGCAAATGGGAAGCATCTGTGCAAAATCCGTGTGCTTTGATTCAATAAAACTCGACTAAGCTTTGGGATCGTTCTTAACAGGGGTAATTTCTAAATTGAGAAATACCGGAGCTGTGACTTACCGCGGTCTGGGGGTATGGAATACCCCCCAGCAAAACGGGGGGTCCGGGAGTCCTCCCCCGGGAAATTGTTGAAAATTACACTTGAATTGGTGCATTTTAAACGCATTTTAAACGCATTTGAAACGCATTTGAAAAGTAACAAACTTAGTCAGTCTAAATTAAAAAAACAAAAAAACAAAAAATCATTTCCTCTAGTTCAGATCTGGTTTAAAATAAATGATTCTATTATCGATTTAGATAGCCGGAGCTCAGCTCCAGTGTCCTAAAAGGTACCGTTGCTCCAGCTGAAATTAAGCCCTGTTTCTTAACTATTAGGTTCATTCACATTTTATTTAAAAAAAAAAATGATTTCACCAGTTTTGAAGGAGAATTTGAAAAAGATTTGGTCATTGCCAATTAAAATAGTTTACCCATTAAGCCGACAATAAAAACACGTGTTTTCACGATCATTTTGTGAATTTTTGTAAAATATCACACCAGCAATTCAAAGATTAGGTAATCCATGCAAAAGTCTCAGAATGCTGTGGGCATCATAAAAATGTATAATAGTAGATCTTGTAGCACATTTAGCCAGTATTAAATTAATTCAATTTAATTCACACCACCTATATGAAGTTTTCTGAATTTATGATGAAATAGCTGCAATCTTTCTGTAACAAAGCGTTTCCGGACCTTCATCAATTTGATTTTTTTAAATCTTCATGAGAAGATGCTTATGCAGTCTGGCAGAATCATTTTGAACTCTTGAAACACTCTGTACAAATAAGACACATTTTGTTTCCCCATAGCTAATACACTTTAAAAAGTCAAGTAATGAACCCCCTTAAGGAACTTTATTGGGCCACAATCTTGTATTAAAAAAAAGCTCAGAAAATTACCTATTTTACCCCCCTCTCCAGCCCAAAATAATTTTATCTGGTAGGACGGGTAAGCCCCCCACCAAACTAAAAGTCTGAGTGCTCCCCTGATGGTGTCTGGATCTATGGGGTTCAAAATATAAGCTTCCGAGTGCATTTTAACCAGTAAAGATTCTAAATTTTCGTTTGTCGAAGACGATCTCAATCTGGTTATAATTCTGTTACCTTCAATGCTTTAGAAGGAAGAGATTCTTGGGATTTGAATAATTTTGGGTCGAAATAGGCCAGATCCTACCCAAGGGCGCCCCGCTCGGGTACTTGAAGAATCAAGTCCATTCAGTAGTAGCCTACACCCTACAGTTGCAATACTTACCCCAGCCGCTCAGCTATATCGACAGTAATCCTCCTCGTAAAACTTTAAACTTGTCAGTTTCGGAACAGGAGGGCGCCAAAATTTCCCAGGCTGGAGGGCGCACCGGGATACATCCCGGTGTCCCGGTGGGCCAGCACGGGCCTGTATATAAGCAGACAAGAGTGAGAGAGTATGAGAGAGTGAGTGGTGTATATGAGCAGACAAGTGTGAGAGAAGCTGGAACAAGCGAGAAAAGAAAGGATTAATCGAAAACTAGAATAGAAAAAGAGAGATAAAAACTATGATTGTGGGAGAGAACTGTGAGCCAGTATGAGGGGGAAGAGGAAATGATGTGGTCGAACGTTGGGAGGGGGAATAAGTGAGAAGGAACGAGGGAAGTGAGAACGAAGAAGAAAATAATGAAGTAATGAAGAAGAAAATATGAGTGGATCGCTATACTGTTTGACAAAGCTGCAAATCCATCAATCTATCTACAGTATTAATAACCTTGGCACGCTCCTTGGTTTGCATATTCAGCAATATTGTGCAAGCCCGGTTGTCTGTACGCATGCACAGACACAGGCACGCGCTGGAGGAAGGGCAGATTAGGCCTACTGAAAAGGCTGAGCAGCTTCGTTTGTCTATATTTTCTGCTATAAATACGAACAGTGCTACGAACAGTAGCACTCAGCTCAACACTTCTCACTCAAAAGATGATATTTTTGAAAAAAGTTATGAGCACTTTCGACTCAATTTTATTACTTAATCTTTCACTATTAATAGAAACAGAAAATATCAATATTTTAAAAGTTTGACATTATTTCAATTTTTTTCACATTTTGGTTGGACTTCTTGAGCTGAGTGAAATGATAATATACTCAGCTCTTAATAAAATTGACAATTTAGGGTTGAAAGTGAGGGAAAATTGTTTTTCCCAAAAACTCATTTTATGGATAATTTTTTTTCTCTGATTGGTAGTGAAATGTAACTCTATGAGAAGAAGCTTGACACTGAACTTTTATCTAAATATTAATTGGAGGTTAGCAAAGAGGGAGATACGGAAATGCCAATAACTCAAATATTGAGGTAATTTGGAAATCCTTGTTTAAATCAGGTAAAGCATAAGAACTTTACGGACTTTTATTCGAAAAATTCCCTTTGAGACTAAGGGACGGAAAACTTAAAAATGCGGGAGAGGATGAACAAATTTTGAATTTTTTGTTAATAGATAATTTACAATTTTCAAAATTGGAGGTAAATACTAAGAGCTTCTAAAAATGCAAATTAACCCTTTATTATAAGGGGGGATATCTAGGGGGCGTCAAAAATTGATATTTTCAAACATTGATTTTTGCTGGTTTTAATAAATAATAGGTTAAGGAATAATAGATTAAGCAATAAAATTAAGTCAAAAGTGCTCTTGAACTTTTTACGAAAATATCGTCCACTTTTGCGTGAGTGTTGAGCGAGTGAGGTTTACTGTTCACAGAACTACTAGTTATTGTTTAAAAGAATTTTTTCTCAGTAAACTTAATACCCAAGGATTATATTACTGTAATGCAAAAATCATCTTGTATACAAAAATATTGTAAATTCATTCATAGCTTGTTAGGAAATAAGAAAATAAGTCAGGAAATTAATTATTTAGTTTTCAACAATGCATAAAACAGGCTACATTCCAATGACGGAGAAAATCTTTTCCAGATAGAATAGAAGGGAATAAAATTATTTATTAATTTACTTTTTACATAATTATGCAGGGGTGCCCACCCCCCCTAAGCCTCATGACGCATCCCCCCCCCCCTAAATTTAGCACCAACCCCCCCCCCCCATAAATTAGGCCACCCAAAAAAAAATGCGAAAAAAGCCCCCCGTATTCTTTCTAAAACTAAAAGAAGTTTATAACTATTGAAAAAATTCAAACCCAGTCGATAATATACAAAATGTATGTATATTTCTTGAGATTCTTTACATAGGTTACATTTTTTTTGGAAAGGTAAAAAAGAAATATCAATGAAATGAATATATGAACTTCTGCTCAATAAACTTAATTGCAAAATAGCAAAAAAAGAATTTGAACCTAAATGATTTTTAAACAATAAAATATTATTACAAATACACAATGTTCAATAAAAATTAAATACCTATAAGTTTATGTTCGGTGTACCAATTACATTAAGGTTAAATAATTCTACAAAGTTGTTCCTTTAAAGGAAGTGAAAACAATGAGTTAATAACTTCATCTGTAAAACACAAAAATTCAAAATACCAAGTCATTTATTGGACAGTAGTTGAACAACAAAACAACAGGTTATTTACTTAGTGTAGTACCTTTGGAGAATTTATGTATGGATGAAGTACATAAAAGGCACACATTTCATGTATAGTTATTTACAACACACAATCGAAAGAAGTGTCTTTCAAAAACAAAATAAAGACATGGTTATGAAAAATTACTTAATTTTTAGTATTTAGTAAGTTTTGCTATAGCAGTTCTTACTTATTAGTAAGTAGTTATCGTAAAATACATGAAAAACATCAACAGTTTGAAGTCAAACATTTTAAATTTGTAGGCTGTGACAATCTACAAATTAGCTAGGCACCTTCTAAGCTTGTTAAATCTATCTCTCTAAACCCCACATAGAAGTTTTTGTTTTTGGGATGAGGAAACAGAAAACCTTTCAATTATTTCTTTGTTAGAAATAGACTCAAGTACATCTTTTTCTGCAGCTAGAACCATTAGATTGTACAACCATGAGTTTCTCCATAGCTGATCTGAGTCTGTTTTTGATAATTTTAAATCGACTTATTGCTCTTTCTGCTGATTAACTAGTAACTGTTAAGGAGAGTAAAGTTGTATAAACCACTTTCAGAGCACTCACTAAGCGTCTTGCTAAGTTTGAATAATAACTTCCTGCACAAAGCCTAAACATAACTATTTTAGCTAATTCATATTCAATTGTATAATAATAATTATAAATATATTTTCATTAATTGACATTCTATCTGGTGACTTCGTAGTATATTTTTGAATGTTTTCACGTTAAACACGGTTTCAGACTGCGTCATTGAAATTCTTGGGGGGGGGGGGGGGTTCCAAAACGTTTTTTGGAACCCCCCCCCCAAGAATTTCAATGACGCAGTCTGCGTCAAAGCCCCCCCCCCCCCCCCTGTGTATACAAGAATATTGTAAATTCATTCATAGCTTGTTAGGAAATAAGAAGATAAGTCAGGAAATTAATTATTTAGTTTTCAACAATGCATAAAACAGGCTACATTCCAATGACGGAGAAAATCTTTTCCAGATAGAATAGAAGGGAATAAAATTATTTATTAATTTACTTTTTACACAGTTATGTATTATTTATATGTAAGTTAATTGTATGCTACAGTATATTCACTGTTCAGAGTCTGCTCCAAGCCGTGTAGGATGCACCATAGGAATCTAAATCTACTACTTTTTCTATAGAGTAATTATATAAATTATGTTCTCAACATCAACGTATTCTTCTTGCAAACTCGACCTCATCAAATTCCTTGGAAATGTGCATCGAGTGTTGCAAGACCTTACCCCACTACTTCTCACTCTTTCCTACTCCATCCCTTCCACTAACTCCTTCTCTCTCACTGACAAATGTAGATGATTGTCTACTAGAAAGGAAGCCTATTTCAAATTAATAAAAAATGTTGACGTTATCTCTGGCGTGCTATTGGCCGAAGATGATGACTTCGCGTAACGTCCACCAATGACAGCACGAGTAATGGCTGATGCATCTTTTCAAAGACTTGTTTCTTCTACTATCGTGGTAGCGTCAGCGTCAGTTTCTCAGTTATGTTCGGGAACTGGCTTTTTACCGGCTGCGTAATTCGCGATCGGTAAATTATTAATGTTTACATGACTAAACTTATTTCCCATGGTTCCTGGTTCTCTATCTAAGTGGTTTTTAGTGTCTAGTGCAGTGGTTTTTTGTTCACAAGCTGTTGGGGTGAGTAATTTGATTTATTTTCTAAATCTAAGATTCAGGACTTAAATCTATAAAAAGCGAATGCTTTCATCACAGTAAGAAAAAGAAAGATCTTTCTTAATGAATATTTGACTGCAAAGTCGTTGAATTCACATAAAAAGTTAACAAGATTTATCTTGCTTCCTTTTTCTTCCTTAATCCTTTTAAACTGATACCTTGTATCTTAGTTTGGTTAGAGCCGGGCTCTGGGGTGTGTATCATACTAGAGTCGTAGTGTAGCATTCTATACTATGCTATGCAGGAATGCTCCGTATCATTGTATACGAGCAGTTACTCTCGGGCTCTAACCCTTAGTTTTTTTGTGGTTCACGATATACTTTGCTATTTATTATTAAAATTGATACTTTTTAGAATAATATTCATCCCATAATTAATTTTATTATTTGAATCAAATCGTAAGTAACCGTTTATTAAATTACGTAGTTTTGAAGATAGCTCTGTCATCTAGCGGCGAAATAAAGAACTATGAGGTAGCGTGCTGACATCTAGTGAATAAATGTCAGATTATTTTAATTTCAAAGAATAATTGAGCGGTACTAAGCAGATAGGAACCAACCCTCAAAATTTTATATTATGAGATACTATGCAATCTGGTTAGGGAATATGATTTTCAATATTCAGCTGAAAGGAACCAGCCCAGAAATGAATGTAATGAAACCCTGTCAAAAAGGAGTTGGAAAAATTTATTGAATTCTGATTTAATCTTATGGTTTCAGCATAAAAGAACCACTATTTTATTGTGTTAAAAACTGAACTTGCTATTTCAACAGAATCGAACCAAGTGTGGTTGGTTCTACTTCTACATTTGAAAAGAGAAAATGTACACTCAAATTCAGCAGAAGGGAACTAAGGCACCTTGGTTCTCTTTTACTGATTGCATCACTTGGATTAAACAGAATCAAGTTATAATAGTTCTGTTCAGCTGATTCCAGCGCTTTCCAAAAGAAAGCGGTTAGGTGTATAGAAAGAGTAAATAGATTAGATTCATGTAGGCCGTTGTTCAAGAGACTTGGTCTCCTAACTGTACCCTGCTTATATGTGTATGAAGCTACTTTATATTTAAAAAAGAATGATATTAACCAAAATCTTGATGTACATGATTATAATACAAGAAGCCGAGGAGATTATCACTTGGTGAGTCACAATAGTAGCTTATTCAAACAAAAACCTAGTTATATTGGTAGGAAATTCTACAACAAGCTACCACAGTTTTTGAAGAGTCTTGAAAATATAGAAATATTTAAAAAACAATTGAAGAAATATTTAGTTGATAAAGCTTTTTATAGTGTACAAGAGTTCCTTTCACATCAAAATTAAGCCTCACCTCAACTAATTGAAGTAATTATGGTATCTAGTGTATAATATTGTTGATCTGACTTGTCTTATACTCCTTAACTGGAGTCTCCAAGACGTAATCTACAAAAAAAAAAAAAAAAAAAAAAACTGCTGATTCGTATGGGGATGCTTTTTGAAAATAGTAATAATTTGAAATGATAATGTGATTCTGTAATAAGATAAATTAATTATAAGAATAATCTTGAAATGTAAGGATTTTTACCAATATCTCTTTTTTTTATTCATTTTCACTACACTTGATTCCTTTACAAAAATAATTATTAACCTATACTGTTTCCAATTAGCCAATTTCATATAATAGAACCAACTCTTAATGGTTCCCTTAATATTACTGTTTACAGTTTCAGAGAACAGAACCAGCAGTCTGGTTCCTTTCTGCTTAAAGACAAAGCGGTTGTTATTCAAATCACAAAAAGGAACCAACCCTATTAAAACCCTATATCTAATGAAACTGATAGTCCAGAAACGTTATTTTATTATTAAAAAAAAACTAAAAAATAACTTTAATAATGTTAGTATGGAATTAACAGATTTGAAATAAATTTGGATTTATCATGAGACTTCAACTTTGATATTTCATAACTCAACATTTTTGTTTTGTGGCTTGGTTCCTTTCTACCGCTCAATTAAAGGCTTAGTTCTATCATTTTTTAGGTTTAGTTCTGTCATTTTTTAGGTTTAGTTCTTCAAAATATCAATGAAAACTTACATTGTCATTGATATTTTTGATTATTGATTTTGAAGAACCGAACTAAAAAAAATAATTTTTCAAAATATCAACGAAAACTTACAGAGAGAATTCACTATTTTTTCATATATTTGTTAAAATACTGATGCTGATGATTACTTTTCATCAATAAATATTAATACTGACACAATAAACATAATATCTGTAACAATGGTAACTAGAGTAGATTTTGGCTCAGAAATTTCAAAATTATATTAATAATGACTGTGAAGGTGTTTTGTTTAAAGTAAAATCAAAATTAATATTCTTTTTCTGAAAAAAACTCGTGTATTATTGTGCTTAAAGATGAAATTTTTAGTGAAACACACCTACCGTAACCTAAGATTTCGATTCTAATTTGAAATTATGTGAAAAGCAGTTTTGGGCAACATTGATTGC
This sequence comes from Conomelus anceps, assembly GCA_948455865.1. Classification (NCBI taxonomy): domain Eukaryota; kingdom Metazoa; phylum Arthropoda; class Insecta; order Hemiptera; family Delphacidae; genus Conomelus; species Conomelus anceps. Next base: position 71,813,531 of record OX418219.1, read on the forward strand.
ATGTTAGTTAAGAATAAATAAATAAATTACGACAATAAGTAAATATATAAAACAAATGGATAAAAAGACAGTTCAAGTAGTGTGATTAGCATATTATTTTTCAATGGGTAGGTACAGGATTATGCATTTTTTGTTATCAATTCGGAAACATTTTTTGTTATCAATTCGGAAACATTTCTTTATTGGATGTAAAATTATTTTTAGTTATTTTAAATTGCGTTTATTTGATATTAAGACTGTGTGGAGGGGGTTTCATCATATTTTGTTTTCGCTATGAGAAAAATATTTTCATTGATTATTTTGTGAAATATGGGTTTTAAAATATTGTTAAAGTGGAATTTTTCCGGTTTTTGGGGAGCAGTTGAGTTAATTTTAAATTTTTATTACTATTTTATAACTAGAAGACACTGAGAAATAAAACGACGTAATTTTATTTCAATCAAAAAATTAGTATTTTTCAATAATGTTTTCAAAATCTGGAAAATGTTAGTTTTCAAAATTTATTTTTAAAAACGAATTGTTTAATTGAAATAAATAACACTTTTCATTTTATAAAGAGTCTTGCAGTTATACAAAAATGATTAAAACAGCTCAAAGGTGAGATCAATTGAAAAATCCGAAAAAATCAACTTTGAACCTCCATATGTTACAAAATAATTGATGAAAAACATAATAATTGATGAAGAAAGGGGATCATGTAAATCAATAACTGATTGAAATTCTGGAGCTGTTGTTGAGAGGAAAGTGACAGAGCATGTTCGATTTGATCAAGTGAACCACATGATTACAAGTAATGGAAAGCAAACTAGTAGTGCATTTTGCAAAAGAAATGTGAGAATGAAATACAAAAAATATGACATTGCTCTACATACTCATTGTTTTGAGGCTTTCTATGAAAGCATAAAGATTATCTTTAGACTGTGTTATTGGTATTTGTAATGATTATCATTTCTAACATTGATCATGAACATAATAGCATAAAAATAATTGATAATTAACATTTTTAATATTAAAAAATTTAGAAATTACTTTTTGAAAACACCACCCCTTTTGAGCCCGCTGTTCCCAATTGGGAACATCACTTATTTCAAATATGGAGAATATTTATACTTTAAAAATGTTATTTACCCCTTAAATACCATCTAATGAGCAGGAAATGATGATAAATTGATGTGTTTTCAGGAAAAAATTAAGTTGGATCTAAATGGGTTAATATTATCCTGTACAAGAAAATTGAAAGATTATGATTAAAAATCTTCTGCACAGCCTTGTTTGAACATATTAATGAATAAAATCATTGTGAGAGTATATAATATTATACGGTACTATTGAAGCTGCTCGAACTCATTGCAATAATAACTTACTTCCACAGTAATTTCTATTTTCATTCTAGTATACATATGATTTTTCAACTTTAAAATTGTCAAAAAATATGTCTATAATGCGAATAATGTTTTTCTGTCTATAACTCTGATGTCTAAAAAGATGAATTGGGTGTTTGAAGGCTGTTTCGGATAGAGTTATTTTTTTTACCAATAATTGGTGGGCTTAATAGATCTTTTAGCTTTTTTTAAATGAAACGTCACTAACATTTTTACAATTGAGAAATATTTAGTTGATAAAGCTTATTACTGTCTGCAAGAGTTCCTTTCACATCATATCAAGTCTCACATCTACTAACTTAATAAATTGATATAGTAATAGTGAGTAATTGATATAGGATGTGTATAAGATTGGTAATATTGTATGTATAATTGTTGATCTGACTTGTCTTATACTCCTTAACCGGAGTACCCAAGATGTAATCTGCAAAAAAAGATGAAGGCACTAGAAATTAATGTTGAGTGAATAATAAGACGAAATTGTCACAACCACATTTAATAAAAAAAATGAGAAACTAGTTTTGGCTGTTATACAATTATCAATCTCAATCAGAGAGTTTAATTGAGATTGATAATGGTATAACAACCGAAACTAGTTTCTCAATATTTTTTAATAAATGTGGTTGTGACAATTTTGTCTCATTATTCATTATGGATACCTTCCACAATATCACCTTCGCCACTACAAAGAAAAAAATTAATGTGGCTAGCTGCTAACTTTCGCCATTTTAAATTCTGTGACGAATCATTTTGTAACGGCTCTGTTCTCTGCTGTAAAATCGCTTCCCGGTGGTTCGGAACCCACCTAAAACTATAGGTTCAACTCATCAATCACCATCATCCAATTTATTACCCATGCACAGGTCTCAGACCTATGTGGTCTTCATCCTCCGAAAAAAAATTTACAGACCTATGTTTATATGAAATATTTTCATTGCTTTGGTGTGCATAACAAGCTCTCTAATGCCCGGTCTCTGAGTTGTTCATTATTAACTTAATGGACCATTTACTCAATGCTGGAGCAATGGGTTAATGATCCATTAAACTTAACGAACAACTCAGAAACTGGGCATAAGTATTGGTAACTCTATGCACAACATTGTACCATAAATATTAGTAATTGAAAATTGAATTTAGAATTCTATTCAACAGTAAAAAATTTAAATAACAGTACAAAACTTTATAAAGATTTATCTATTTTCCAATTGATAAAAAATTATTAGAACATGATAAAAGGTGAGCAAGTGGACTAAAAAAGTAGCATAACAGAAAAAACCAGGTACATTAATAGATAAAAAAAAATATCTTATCATTTCAAAACTTCTTATTATGAGTCGAGAAGTTCGAAAGATTTTCAGTTATATTCATGGGTAATTTAGGAATAAGAATTATTTTGGAAATTAATTATTAGAACTAAAAGCAACTACAAATCAATAGATTACAATTCAAAATTGTCTGGTTGAAACATGTCTTGTCAAAAGTATCTTGGGTGATTTTGTTGTGATTATCAATTTCAATTAATAATACTTTTTTTTTTAATTCTGATTTCAGGAATTCTTCAGATCATTGTCAAAATAATGTCATGCTTTTGATTCAGAGCCTTTTTAAAAATAATAACGGTCTTTATAACATTAAAAAAATCGAATGCTTTTAATAAATTAATTTATATTATTGAATTACTAACTCAATTGACTCATTGAACTTCCCTGTTTTCATTTTTTGTAATCTGAATTAGTCAAGTTTTACAGTTCAAATTCGAATAATCAAACAAAAATAGACGCTTGAGATGCTTATAAAGTTTGTAATAAATTAAAACATTTCAACATTTATTAGAAAAACAACAATCTAATATTAAAAGTGACACTGTATTTCACTTTTATATAATGTTTTACTCACTTATATTGGATATGCTTGAGGGATGCATTTCCCTTCTGAAAAGAGGCTTCATCAGCCTCTTTTCAGAAGTGAAATGCATTCCTCAAGCATCTCCAATATAAGTGAGTAAAACATTATATAAAAGTGAAATACAGTGTCAGTTTTAATATTAGATTGTTCATTAAGTATTTCGTCATGGAAAACATCACAGAGGAAAAACAACATATCCTCAAAAAATGTTTGCGCGGATACGAGTTGTACCAATTAAAAAAATCTAATGTTTCCAATAATTAACTCAGTCACTTTTTTCGTTTACTGAATTTATTGTCTTATCAAACTCTCATGTTTTCTATTTTTTAATCTAAATTAGTCAAGTTTTACAGTTCAAATTTCACTGTTAATATTAAAATTTTGAGAAGCTCATTGAAAAAATCTTATGCTTTTAATACACTTATCTACTTTATTATTTTGTTTACTTACTTGACTCATAGAACTCTCCAGTTATTTTTTTAATAATTTAAATTAGTCAAGTTTTTCAGTTCAAATTTTACTTTAAATACTTAAATATTTGAGAAACCCATACCATTGGGAAAAAGCAATGTTTTTAAGTAACTTATTCATTTTATCAATCTAGTTAATTAGTTTACTTTTCAAGTTCCTTTTCAATTATTTCGCTTTCAATAAATTTTCTTTAGAAATTTTCCAGAAGTAGGTTCAAGTCTATTTTCAGTGTAATCTTCTATTACGCAACACACATTTCGACACACCTTCCCGCGTTGGTTTGTGTCTAGGGGAAGTGAAAATCTTGGGTGTCTTGAAATCGATAAAAAAGGCCAGTTCTCCCCCGTCCGCGGTATTGTGGTAGTCAGGGTCCCTCTTCAAGATCTTCCAGATCCTCAAGAGGACGCAGCAGATCATCATCCAGCTGGAGGATCATCCTCCAGACTTCCAGTTCCAGGTGAAGATGTCCAATGCTCCAGAATATTGGTTTACAATTTCTGCATGCAAGCCTGAGTTAACTGTCATCAAGTGATCTGCAATAGGTAAGATTTCCGTGTAAAATTTCTAAGTAAAAATTATATTTTAATTATTTTTTAATATTTTAAAAGGGGAGGCTTATTGCTGTTTTGTAAGTCCACCACGTTTCCCTTAATATGGCTCAAACAGCGGGGTGGAACTACATACATTAAGGGTCACATGTATTAAGGGTCTTCTCACCAATAAAAGCCATATTATGCTTATTATTGGTATTATTATTATGATGATTAATAATCATTATCATGAAGATGGGGTCTCAATTAACTATTAAACCGTTGGGAGTCCGACGGATAAATAAACCATGAAATTATGAAACCATGAAATTCAATCAATCAATCAATTTTATTCCAAGACAAATACAATTTATACAGTTCATAAAGTTTGTAATAAATTACAACCATTTAACATTTATTGGAAAAACAACATATCCGCAAAGAAATATCTGTGAGTTGTGCTTGTAAATAATTCAAACAAACAAAGGTATCATAATAAATGCAAAAAAAAAAAAATAAAAAAAATCTACGAAGATACAATGCAAGTTAAATTATTAACCATTGATAAACCATGGAAATTATATTAAGAGATAGGCAAAAAAGATTCTTTTCTCAATTATGAAATCACTTCCCGGATGTTCGGAACCCACCTGAAACTGTAGGTTCCAACTCATCAATCACCATCACTAAACTCAAACCTACGCACAGGTCTCAAACCTATGTGGACTTCAACATTTTATATTGTATATTGGTCTGATGTATGTATATTTAGTATCATAGCCGATTACGACTACAGGTCACTCTTAAGATCTCATCATTATACTTTGGTCCAAAAAGCTTACTACGCAAGCGAGGAGTGACGTAAATAGCGATTACTTTACCCATTCAGCTTCCCACCACCCTTATATGGGGTCTGGCTGCACATTCGTAACAAAATAGATAGAATCGAAGTATTTTTTAAAGAAGAGGCTCCTGATATAGCTATTTTCACAGAGCATGGTTTAAAAGAAGATGAATTGTCACAACTTAATATTCCAAACTATTCATTGAAAACGTCGTATTGCAGGACATCTCATCGAAGTGGGGGAGTAGCTATCTTCACTAAAAATGCTAAGAATATGCAAATATTTAATTTAGAATATGCAGAGAAATTTGCTGTGGAAATGGATTTAGAAGTTACTGGTTTGAGAGTAAAAATCGACAATAATTTCGAAGTAGCGGTGTTAGGTATTTACAGGTCACCAAATGGGGAATGGAACAATTTTTGTGAACTATTCAATAGGCTTTTAGAGATTACTACTACTCGTTTTACAAACGTTATTGTAGCGGGAGATTTCAATACAGACTTTGCAACACAGAATAAAATGACAGAAGATTTAAAGGATATTATTTGCATGAATAACTTGGAAATAAAAGTTCATGAATATACCAGAGTCACAAGAACATCACAAACAATAATTGATAACATCCTTACTAATATAGATTACTCTAAAACAAGATTAGGCGGCTCGGAACTATCTGATCATGACTATCAAATCTTAGAGGTGGGGTTGCAAGGTCATAAATCAATTAAAAAGAGTAGAGTAATGAAAGAAATTCAACAATGTGAACAGGGGAATATCGATTGTTTGAAGCAGAATCTGCTACAAGAAAACTGGAGTAGGGTTTACAATAGCAATAGTTTAAATGACAAATATGATAGTTTCATTAATATTTTAAGGTTTCATATTACTATGAGTTGTCCAGTTAAAAAAGTCCCTGTAAAGAACAAATTAGACAAGATTGAAGAGTGGATAACTGATGATATCCTTGCAGAAAGAAATAGGGTTAAAGATGCATATGATGAATTCAAACTATCTAGAAATATGTTAAGTGAAGATAATTACAAAGCTCTAAAGAAAAACTATATGAAAAAAGTGAAAAGAGCGAAATGTAAGAAAACAGCTGAAATTTTGAATAATAGTGTGTACTTTAACACAGCAGTGTGGGATGTAATAAACAAAAATAGGCAAGTAGCTCATGTAGATGCTTATACTAGTGTCCCCAGAATAATTAACGAAAATAAAAAATATATTGATGATAGTGTAGACATTTGTAATTTCTTTAACAGATATTATCAACTGGTTGCTAAGGATCTTCAAAAATCTCTTAATACAGGTATTAGTGATGCAAACATGAGGAATACTGAGGGGATTCAGAACGAATTAAAATTCCACCCAGTATGCCAAAACGAGTTGTCAAATATCATTGATAGTTTAAATAATAAAAAAACTGTAGGAATGGATGGGGTATCCAGTAAAATTCTGAAAGAATGTAAAGATCAATTGTTAGACCCTTTGATTCATCTGATCAATCATTCATTAGAACAAGGTGTTTTTCCAGATAATTTAAAAGAGGGGAAGATCTTGCCAATCTTCAAAAGTGGCGATAGAGAAAAGGTAGAAAACTATAGGCCCATTAGTATTTTAAATGTAATAAGTAAAATTTTTGAAAGAGTAGTTCTAAATAGGTTACTTCTGCACCTTCAAGAAGCTAACTTTATCTGTGATGAACAGCATGGCTTCCAGAAAGGGAGATCAACAAAAACAGCCATAGTTTCTCTAGTTGAAAAACTAATAGATATATTAGATTCAGGTGATAAAGCTACTGCAATCTTCTTAGATCTGTCAAAGGCATTTGATTGTGTTAATCATAGAACTTTATTGGAAATACTGCAAAATGTAGGTATAAATGGGGTTGAACTGAAATGGTTTGAATCATATCTTATTGGGAGAAAACAATGTGTAGAACTAACTACAGTAGTTGGTAATAGTATAGAAAGGAATAAATCTAATAAATTAGAGGTGCAAGCTGGAGTGCCTCAGGGGTCAATACTAGGTCCATTGCTTTTTTTGTTATATGTCAACCGTTTACCTAAAGAATTAATTAGTGGTAGAGCCCTCTTATTTGCTGATGATACATCACTCATTTTCAGCAATTCCATTCTAGATAATTTAGAAATAAGTGCCCATATAGGTGTGCAGTCCATTGTCCAATTTTTAAATCAGTTGAAATTAACTATAAATAGTAAAAAATGTCAATACCTTCAATTCAAAAACAAACATAATTTAAATGAAGATAGGGCTATAAACGTGTTTGTAAACGATAATCAATTAGACCAGGAAGAAGAAATTGCATTTCTAGGAGTTACGTTGGATAGACGATTGACCTGGACTCCATACATTGAGAAAATATGTAGTAAAATTTCATCTGGGGTATTTGTCCTGCGACAGCTCGCTAGATTGAATGACAAAAAGTTACTTTTTACAGCTTACCATGGGCTCTTACTGTCACATATTAGGTATGCTATCTTAGTATGGGGTAATTCATCAAAACAAAATCTTGATAGGGTGTTTAAGATCCAAAAGAAAGCGGTTAGGTGTATAGAAAGAGTAAATAGATTAGATTCATGTAGGCCGTTGTTCAAGAGTCTTGGTCTCCTAACTGTACCCTGCTTATATGTGTATGAAGCTACTCTATATGTAAAAACGAATGATATTAACCAAAATCTTGATGTACATGATTATAATACAAGAAGCCGAGGAGATTATCACTTGGTGAGTCACAATAGTAGCCTATTCAAACAAAAACCTAGTTATATTGGTAGGAAATTCTACAACAAGCTACCGCAGTTTTTGAAGAGTCTTGAAAATATAGACATATTTAAAAATCAATTGAAGAAATATTTAGTTGATAAAGCTTTTTATAGTGTACAAGAGTTCCTTTCACATGAAAATTAAGCCTCACCTCAACTAATTGAAGTAATTATGGTATCTAGTGTATAATATTGTTGATCTGACTTGTCTTATACTCCTTAACTGGAGTCTCCAAGACGTAATCTACAAAAAAAAAAAAAAAGAAAAAAAAAAGATGAGTGTGTATACTGCCCAGCACACCTCTGCCTCCAAGTTATCAATCGACAGACGTTTGGAAAGCAACCCTAAAGACTAAAGTACCGTACTATACTGATTATTAGCGCCATTTCAGTTCATAAAATATATATTTAGCGAGTTGTTTTACAGCTGCCGCCGTTTCTCGCATCCTAGCCGCTTCCACTTCTGCTTGTCAAAAACATCTTTCTCTGTCAGTCCAGTCCTCTTGGCTGCATCGTCAGCTATATGCCATTCTTCCACGATTGCTTCGGTTAGATTTGTTTAAAAAAAAAACAATACAGATTGCTTAAATTTTGGCTCAATTGTGATCCTTATTAATATACGTTTACTGTGATGCCTTATTGTGACTCATGGTGATCTTTTTTTGAAGGATGAAGTCCACATAGGTTTGAGACCTGTGCGTAGGTTTGAGTTTAGTGATGGTTTTTTTTTTGTAGATTACGTCTTGGAGACTCCAGTTAAGGAGTATAAGACAAGTCAGATCAACAATATTTTTTTTGATTTTTTTTTTTTTTTTTTTTGTAGATTACGTCTTGGAGACTCCAGTTAAGGAGTATAAGACAAGTCAGATCAACAATATTATACACTAGATACCATAATTACTTCAATTAGTTGAGGTGAGGCTCTTAATTTTGATGTGAAAGGAACTCTTGTACACTATAAAAAGCTTTATCAACTAAATATTTCTTCAATTGTTCTACACTAGATACCATAATTACTTCAATTAGTTGAGGTGAGGCTTAATTTTGATGTGAAAGGAACTCTTGTACACTATAAAAAGCTTTATCAACTAAATATTTCTTCAATTGTTCTACACTAGATATTATACACTAGATACCATAATTACTTCAATTAGTTGAGGTGAGGCTTAATTTTGATGTGAAAGGAACTAAATATTTCTTCAATTGTTTTTTAAATATTTCTATATTTTCAAGACTCTTCAAAAACTGCGGTAGCTTGTTGTAGAATTTCCTACCAATATAACTAGGTTTTTGTTTGAATAAGCTACTATTGTGACTCACCAAGTGATAATCTCCTCGGCTTCTTGTATTATAATCATGTACATCAAGATTTTGGTTTATATCATTCGTTTTTACATATAAAGTAGCTTCATACACATATAAACAGGGTACAGTTAGGAGACCAAGTCTCTTGAAAAACGGCCTACATAAATCTAATCTATTTACTCTTTCTATACACCTAACTGCTTTCTTTTGGATCTAAAACACCCTATAAAGATTTTGATGAATTACCCCATACTAAGATAGCATACCTATCTTAGTATGGGGTAATAGCATGGTGATTGATGAGTTGGAACCTACAGTTTCAGGTGGGTTCCGAACATCCGGGAAGTGATTTCATAATTGAGAAAAGAATCTTTTTTGCTGGCCAACGGAATCGGTCACCTTCAGTAGCCTTTTTGTATCCGAAATTAATAGAACTTAATTCACTTCAAGTCACAATAAAGTCAAGAGATAGGAAGTGATAGCCGCGAGTCGTAGCAGGTATCTGTTCAATCAGATAGATAAGCTGCGTTCTCGTAGGTCCTGTTTGTAACGGTGACCGATTAGATTGGCCAGCAAAAAAGACACTGTTCTCTGCTGAAAATCACTTCCCGGTGGTTCGGAACCCACCTAAAACTGTAGGTCCAATCACCATCATTCAACTCATTACCCACGCACAGGTCACAGACCTATGTGGGCTTCATCCTCAAAAAAAAAAAAATAAAAAATAAAATAAAAAAATAATATATGAAAATATAGTAGATGACAGTTTTTTGCAAAACTTGTTTATTTTTGTGGATTTCAGGTTCAGGTTATACATAACATGAGTCGCAGCAAAAGAGCCACCTACTTCACGCCATCTTGGATTCACTTTCAACATGGAAGTCACCTGTAAGCAGCAGCAGCATCATCATCATCATCAGGAGCAGCACCAGCATTGTCATCATCAGTGTTAATGTGTGTGTGTTGGTGTTATTAGTGTCATATTTATATCACATGTGATATAATATAATGTCCATATATATCACATGCAGTGCAATAAGCATGTGTAGTGCAAGTTTTTAGTGTATGTTTTTTCAGTCATCTTGTGACGTCGGCACCCTGTGTTGCAATCCTGTCATGTTGAAAGGGTAAGAATTTACACAATTTTTATGTCAATTTTGTTAACACTCTTTCTCTTTCTTCTTTTCTTTTCCTTTTCCTTTTTCTTTTCTTCTTTTTTCCTCTTCTTCTACTTCATCATTATCATCATCATCTTTCCTATTTATCCTTCTCCTTCTTCACACCATCCTCCTGCTTCTTCTACTCCTCCCACTCCTATTCCTCCTCCTGCTACTTCATTACCTTTTTCTTCTCCTTCTTTACCTCCTCCACCTCCTCTCCCTCCCTTCCTCCTCATCCCTCTTCCTCCTCCTCCTCCTCCTTCTCTTCCTCCCCTTCTTCCTCCTCCCTCTTCCTCCTTCTTCTCCTCCTCCTTCTCCCTCTTTCTTCTTCCTCTTCCTTCTCCTCCTTCTCCTCCCCTTCTCCTCCTCCTCCTCCTCCTCCTCCTCCTCCTTCTCCTCCTCCTCCTCCTCCTCCTCCTATAGATGAGCTAGAGTACCTTAACACACAAAATGGCACTTCACAAAGTAAATATCAGTATTAAGTATTGTAATTGTAAAACCTCTATCTGCTTTGATTAGGTGTCATCTCTGCTTTATTATTACCCATCCGATGGTTCGGAGCTCACCTAAATTGTACAATACTGAACAGTTTTACAAAATTTTTCTCAATCAGTTAGCATGCATTTATTTCACCTCTTTTTCGATCAATAATTGATTTGTTTTATAAGTATTGTCATATTCCAGTATTGTATACGCTTAGGTGAGCTCCTAACCACCTGATGAGTAATTATAAAGCAGAGATAACGTCTTCTCAATGCAGATAAAGGTTTTGTAATGTTAACAGTGGATACATGTACTACTATAGTGCCCTTATCGCTTGTCGCAACTTCAGCTTGCTGTCGCTTCAGCGGTCATGGGTTCGAATCCAGCTCCTCTGTCTGGCATCTATGTGTTATCATTCACCTCATTACCCACGCACAAGTCTCAGACAAATATAGGCAACATCAGCAAAATAAAATAAAATTTCTTGAATCACCATAATCGAATCACAACTTTTCATGGCCAAATCAATGAAAGCATACAGTGTATCAATATATACACACGTTTTATACACAATAACAGTATAAATACTGGTAATAGACTTTATGCTACAAATAATAATCTTTGTCACATAAATAAGCAATAATTTAAATTAATAAAAATTAATTTTGTTGTTTTCTCTTTCAGGTATTTACAAAGTGTAGTCTACCCAGGGGTGAGTGTCATCATAATACATTTTTACTAACCAAGAACTTTACTATATATTCTACTAGTGAATATATATTATAATTCTTTCAGATTCCTCCATAGGTCGGGCATGCTAAAAATAGCTTCTACTAACACTAGTTTTAATTTTTTGTATATTTCTCGGTTTGTTGTTGTTGTTGTTATTGTAGGAACAAGTATTTAATATCTCCAGAATGTTTCAGGTGACCTGAAGAACTGTTTTCCAAGATTTTTTTCAATTAACTAATTTTATTATGGAAATTACAGTTTATTTGATTATCTCAGTGTTCTACTCCAGCTTCCAATGGTGAGTTTATTTTCATTCCGTTATTTTATTTCAATAATTTCAATTTTAATAGCTGCTATATCATGATAGTAATTACTTTTAATCAACTTGTTCAAATGTTACAATATTGTTGAATTTTATTCATTACCTTCAATATACTAATATACTAAGTTGGTTGAATTCATGTGGAATTTAAGGACTGGTCCAGTTTGGATTCGGGAGGTTAAGAAGGACTTGACAAAATTAAATCTAACATTGGAAGATTTAAAAACAAAGTCTGATAAGTTAAGACAAATTAATAACCATACCACTAGATTCTGAGAGATTACCAGGAGAATACCAGTGCCTAGAGTAATATCAGATGCTGAGAGGGCTGCTCGATCCCAGAGAATGAAAGCTTACTGGGAAAAAATTAAATTAAAGAGACGAAATTGAGGATATTATTTGCATTTTGACTAAAGTGGTCCAACGGGCCTTACAAGGGAAAAAAATAAAGGGCTTTATCAAACAAAAACTTTCAACCATGCATTACAATAAATAAATTATAAAGAGGGAATTAAGAGATAATTATTATTAAAAATTATTATAAATAAAAATGATTATAAATAGAGAATTGCTGACTAAATGTGTTAATAAGTGGTTTTTATGATGATTAAAACAAATTTGATTCATAATTTTGACAATCAGGTGAGACCCGTCATGAAATTGAAGTAAAAAAATAACAATTGAAAATTATTGTGTAACAACCTTTGCATTAGAACACAGCAGATAACAGTTGATACATTATAGTATTATAAAACATACATACACTTTCATACTGTAATACAATAAACAATTATATAGCCTACAATACTATACTAAAACATTATATTCTATTTTACCACAATGTTCGTGAATTGATATTTGTTGAAAAAAACTTTATAAAATTAACTAACAGTTTGTTGTAAAATCACTTCCCGGTGGTTCGGAAACCACCTAAAACTGTAGGTCCAACTCATCAATCACCATCATCCAACTCATTACCCACGCACAGGTCTCAGACCTATGTGGGCTTCATCCTCAAAAAAAAAAAATAAATAAATAAATAAGTTTGATAAAATAAAAATGATTGATGTTATAATAACGACATTACAGTCTCTAGTATTATGGAAAATATGAAGTTATTTTTTAATTGATATCTTTCAACTGAGTTATCTACATGATTGTGGTTTGCAAATGAATTTTTTAGTTAGACAGGATTTGTAGCATAAAATATATAAAAGAAATAAACATAACATTAATAAACAGGGAAGTGATAGCCGCAAGCCGTAGCAGGTATCTGTTCAATCAGATAGAGATAAGCTGCGTTCTCGTAGGACCTTTTTGTAACTGTGACCATGGGCGTTTAGATTGGATTGGCTGCGATTAGATTGGCCAGCAAAAACGACACTGTTCTCTGCTGTAAAATCACTTCCCGGTGGTTCGGAACCCACCTAAAACTATAGGACCAACTCATCAATAACCATCATCCAATTCATTACCCACGCACAGGTCTAAGACCTATGTGGGCTTCATCCTCAAATAATAAAAAAAAAACATATGATGATAAAATAAATAAAATTCATTCGTTTCAGAAAATGAAATTCAATACACTATACACACACAATTTGAAATTCATTCTTATACAAATCACAAAAACACTTCGAAATTATGAAGCATGACTCAAATATCAATTCTTTTGAATAAAATTTTCATTAATAATTCACTCTTTTGAGGATTAAAGTTAGGGGATTTGTAAGAGGAATATACATAACATAGGCCGACTTGTACAATGTGGTAATGACAAAATATTAAAAAAATTTAAATTGTATTTAATTGTAATTGTTTTTTGTATTTTAAATATATAGGTTGCATATACTGAATGTAAAGAAACAATAGGCGTTCAGCCCAAGACTGCTTCTATTACTACATTTAAACACAAAAATAATAATTCACACACAAAGATAATATACTCCTTTAATATATCCTTATATATATATATCTCCTATATATCCTTATATATATAGTCACGGTGCAAAATTCACCAGCCCACTTTGCCAATAATCACCTCAACAATAACAAGGTATAAATTTGTAAAAATAATACTCACTCAAAATCATCTATCATATTATCTTATTTTACTTAGTTGCACAATCATTTGCCCAATTCGTTATAAAACAGCATCCTACAATGGGCTGAAATAAGAAATGTTGTTTACGTTACTTGAAAGGTTAGCTTGTCAATTATCTTGATAAAACCGGCTTATCAAACAGCTGTTACCGGTTAATAATGTCACTTTCCTTTTTTGCTAAAATATTCGTATTGTTATTTATTTCTTGTATTTATGTTATTCGATCAACTTGGTGAATCTGCTTATGCTCATCCTGCTAATTATTAATTTCTTTAATTTAATTATTATTTCCTTCAATTTTTATTTTATTAATTTTCTTGTATATGGTACACCGTATTTGAAATCGGGTGTAGGCTCCTCATTGGAGGAAATTAAATTCTTGCACTGCGATTGGCGGATTTACCGCATGACGCAGCCCTTCTTCAGGTACTGTAACCAGAGCTTGAAGAAGGAGAGACCCATTTTGGCAAGCTGAGGAGGAGGTTCGTTTTTTATACCTCTCCTACTAAAAGTTTTTTAAAAGTTTAAAGTTACCATTCTAGTCAGTTTTAATGTTACATGTGTTTGTTCCCATATCGTTTCAAAAGTACTAATATCCAGATTGTCAATAACGAACTGTTACCTCACAAAAGATTAAAAACTCGCGATTCAGACATGCTGACCGAGGCCCAAGATGTCCAAGGAGGAAGCGACGCCAATTCCAATTGAGTGCCAATAAAAATTTATCTCTTCGAGTGCGCGAGAATTGGGCCCAATCAAATAAAAGAAAGTTTGGTATGTGAAATTTTTACTATTCAGTTGAGGATATTTAATTAATTGACATATCACTTGTACATGCGATTGAAACGAGCTCTCGTAATTGTTTCGCCCTTAGGACAAAAACCTAATTGCTCTAAAATGATTCAATTTCAAATTCCATTTTTTATAAAACTCTCAACTATTATTCACATACATTTTTTGTTCAACAAGTAATTTCCGATTTTGTGCAAATATTTCATTCAAATTTTAAAATAAATCACATAGTAATTTCAACTAAAGTTCATATTTTAATTTCCTACTCGACTCTGGTTGTTTAATAATTTAATTCAGATATCCAACAGCCGGCTCCGCCGAGTTGAGTTGGTCATTGTCAACCATCGCATGCCCTTGATAGAGGACATGCGTGTTGGTGCAACATTTACTCACGTTTTAGATTGTATGTGACTGGACATATTTGTGGCTTTTTCATCTCATTGGCGTGAGTTGTTGGGAGAGTGTAATAAGGAAGTGTTACACATTTTTTATACGGCTCTCGTTCGTGAGGGGAAATTAGCTTGGAGTATAATAAGTTATCCATTTATCTCTCTTTGCTGGGTTGGATCGTGTGGATGACATTTGTGAGCATTCTACATATTCTCCCACGATTCCGTCTAGCGAAGATAGATGTAAAACAGTGTGTTTGTAGATTGAGATGGTGCTCCGAACATCAAGATTTTTATGAGAAATTACTCCCGACTGCAGCATCCGGCAATTTGCATCAGCATAGTAATTTCAAATATTTTTTGAAGGAGCACCCTACGAGCTATAGCTCATTTAAGGGCACTATCTCAAGATACACCCTACATAATTGGGCTCGCCCAGTGAGGGGTAAAATTGGGGGTTACAATATATATCTCCTATATATCCTTTTATATATATATATATCTCCTAATATATCCTTTGTTATAAAATAGGTTCAATGTTCTTTTAGGAAAATAAATTAATCGATCAATTTATTCGCAAAATTATTACATACCTCAACCTATAAGCTATCGATAAAAATAAAACCTTATACTGGTGGAAAATACTTTAAATATTGAAAATAATACTCTATACCATAGGTATTTTCAGATGGTGCCCTTACAAAATTGTCAAAAAAAACAACAAAAAACACCGAAATAAAGTTTAATAAATGGGTAATTTGATGGTTAATGAGAGCATTATTGATTGGGAGGAATAGAGTATTCAGTTTAGTATACTTTATTGTGACTGTTATGTAGAACAGGAATAGCCTCACATATCTTTTCAATACATGTAGGATTAGCACCAGTTCTAGATATTCTTGTTTTTTTTTTTTTAATATTACTTAGTGATTTATTGTTTTTCTTTGTAGATTACGTCTTGGAGACTCCAGTTAAGGAGTGTAAGACAAGTCAGATTAACAATAAATTATACAATCTTATACGCCAGTTACCATAATTACTATATCAATTAGTGAAGGTGAGGCTTAATTTTGATGTGAAAGGAACTCTTGTATACTATAAAAAGCTTTATCAACAACATTTTTCTATATTCTGAAGACTCTTTAAAAACTGCAGTAGCTTGTTGTAGAGTTTCCCACCAATATAACTAGGTTTTAATTTGAATAAGCTACTATTGTGACTCACCAAGTGATAATCTCCTCAGCTTCTTGTATTATAATCGTGTACGTCAAGATTTTGGTTAATATCATTCGTTTTTACATATGAAGTAGCTTCATACACATATAAGAAGGGTACAGTTAGGAGACCTTGAACAACGGCCTTTTGTAGGTTCTAAGGACATCCATTCACTTGTGTTCAGTATATATTTTGCTTTTCAAATAGATGAGGAGTGGTTTTCTCCCTTTTAATCATTAATTTTGAGAAAAAGCATGTTTATTAGGCTTTGGGAATTTGTATTTGATTGCATTATATAACTATGCTATTTGAAATTTGTATGTTAATTTTGGAACAGTAGTTTTCAGGTAGTTAACATGCTTATTTCCTTCTTTAAATAATTATTTATTTCAGAGGAATGTATTGTGGAAATATCAATTTACTTGATCTGTACTGCATTTTGAGGTGTTTAGCTGCATATTTTCGTTCCTATTTGCAGAAGGCATGGTTTTATTGTTATTTTCAACCTAGAAATGAATTTAAATAGGAGCAGCATGTCTGTAAGATTGTGATAATATCAGTTTTCTTGAGTCATGATATTTTTTTCTTGGTGCTTAGCTTGAAATATTATGGTTCGAAGGTGAATGGGAGCATTTTTATTATTTTAGGTGTTTTCAATGGAATGTTTTGTTGGAATTGCTAGAAAAATCTGTTCTTTTTTATGGGAAATAGGAATAGATTTCTTACTATTTCTATTACTATTGATAGCTGTATCTTTGTAGTGGCAAGTTTAGCTTTGAATTATAGGTTGAAGGTGAATGGAAGGATTATCATTATTATTTTAGGTGTACAAGCATGTTGATTGTAATATTTTGTGGGAATTGCTAGAAAAATCTGCTCTTTTTAATGAATAATAGAAAAAGGCTTCTGACTATTTCTATTATTATTAATAGCTATTTCTGTGTAGTGGCATGTTGAGTTGTGGGATATTTATTCACTGGTACTATAGGCCTACTATATTTCATTTATTCGAGGTTTGTACGGTTATAGTATCTAGTTCAGAAATAGTAAGTTTGATTTTTTTATGTCTAGTCTATTTGGTTGGAAGCATGTTTGTGCATAGGTATCACTTGGTTGTGGGACTATCCATGGAAAATCATTTTTTTTTAAAAAGAGTGGTTTTCCATTATGTGTTCTTCTATTACTGATTTTCTTTGGTGCTTGACTGGTGATGCTTTATCAGTGGGCTATAACTCATAATTGTGATATCAAGTCCACTTTTTAATATTTAAATTTTAAGAGCATGTGTTATGAGGTTGTATGGGCATTCAAAGGAGAACACTCCTCTTAGTAAGAGGTGTGAGATCCTTCGGTTCTTTCATTTTCAATTCTGTGTAGATGATTAGGTTGAGGAGATATATAGTGATTGGTCTGTGTTTCTTGGTATTAGCTTGATATTGCAGTTTTCAAATGGAAAAGGATTTTTTCTCATTCTATGTAGAATGAAAAAGTGCTCCTTTTTTGCCTGAAACTGCAGTATCAAACACATGCCACCATACTTAGCCTATGCTTAATTTTGTCATGTTTTGGGATATCGAAAGAAAACCACTCCTCTTGGGTACAGAAAAGATTTTCTTGTGTTATAAATTTTTTGTGAAGTCTCTGATGTTTCTCATGATGTGATACTTGATGATCAATCTATTATCAATAATGGAACCACATTTCTATTTGAATTATTATTTTTGATCACTTATACTGGAATGATAAATTTCGCTTCTTAGGAGAAGGTTTATCAAATCTGGAGTATATAAACTCAGATGTAAAACATGTCCCAAATACTACAGACATACATCAAACATTCAAATCACACAATACACAATTTAAAGAACACATTTAAGCACTACATTCCTACACTGACTGAAGATTTGCAGACCATTTAATAAACACTGAACATTCACACAAAAACATCCAAACTTGCTTGGAAATTCTACACACTATTCAAAAAAGCCAAAAACTAAGTTTACTTGAAAAATATAAAATGTTCAAAGACCATAAACAAGACAGAATCAACTTACTCAATGACCAAACATTATTTTAATCTAAATTTTTTTACATATTTTTTTACATTAATTTTCAATTACATATGGCTGCTCATCCTCGGCTCAGCAAAACACAACCCCTGGTGGAAGGATGATGAAACTTCTCTTTAGAATCGAAGTGCATTCCTCCATCTAAATGCATCTCTATTCTAGAGAGATTTTTCAGCAAACCAGGAATGTATACTACTTATGACAAACAGGCAGATCATTCAATTCATGATACAAAGAACATATCAAAGCGCTACATACAACACATACTCAACATTTGCGGATCACTCAATCAACATTGGAAATTCGTATAAAGCCACAAACCAAATACACTGGAACAATATGAAAAATTCAAACACCATAAACAAGATAGAATCAACTTACTCAATGACCAAACACAATAATTCAAACCTATTGCAATTCTCAATTATATAATGGCTGCTCATCCTCGGCTCAGCAAAACACAACCCCTGGTGGAAGGATGATGAAACTTCTCTTTAGAATCGAAGTGCATTCCTCCATCTAAATGCATCTCTATTCTAGAGAGAAGTATCAGCAAACCAGGAATATATGCATCATATACAATCATATACAGTACTACTTTATGACAAACAGTCAGATCTTTCGATCCATTATAAAAAAAAACATATCAAAATGCTGCATTCGAACACTGACTCAACATTAATATTGCAGATCACTTAATCAATACTGAACATTCACAGAAAAACATAATATAAACTTGAAAATTGTACACACTTTTAAAAAAAGTCACAAACTAAATACACTGGAACTATTTGAGATATTCAAACACCATAAATTAGAGTAATACATTTAAATAATACTAGTCATCAATATTATTATATATTAACTAGTTCTTTATC
Organism: Conomelus anceps; assembly: GCA_948455865.1. Classification (NCBI taxonomy): domain Eukaryota; kingdom Metazoa; phylum Arthropoda; class Insecta; order Hemiptera; family Delphacidae; genus Conomelus; species Conomelus anceps. Next base: position 71,832,902 of record OX418219.1, read on the forward strand.
AAAATTAAGTTATTAGTTTGGTTAGTGTTTGGTTCTGTAATCCAGATATTACTGGTGAAAAGTAGGTGTTCTTTTAATTATTGTGGGAAAAGTTTTATTGTTTTATTGATATTACTCAAGAACGTTCGGCCAAGTGAGAGCACATTCTAAATTGACAACATTCTTGTAGGCCTGTGTAGAGATAGGAGTGTTGATGTAGGGTAGGGGTCTCCAAAATGTTTAGCCTAAGGTCCAATTTAATAACTCCTGTCAGTACCGAGGGCCAGAACCGTTTTCATTTTTCTACTACCTATATACAGTGTCTCAGGAGAAATCCTCTACCTTCCTCTTCTCTGAACACAGACTTCTTCAAAGGAAAGTGATTTTAGCGAAATGTGTACATATTTTTCTGAAAATGAATAAATTGCATTGAAAAGACAATATCTGTCTTACTACTCCAACTCATTCCTTTCATCAATCTGAAAAAGTTCATACAAAACATAAGTCCAGAAATGCTTTGACACAGAAATAAAGACGGCTAAAGTTGGCAGCAATTCTATCAATCTATTTGCTCAATGAGAAATTTTCATTGTCTTCGTTCAAGTAGTGTATTGAATAGGTTTCACATGAAAAAGGTTAAAACTTGGATAAACCATTATAACTAATTGTGCTATTTCACAAAATACACAAAATTTGTTACGAAATCGGGGGTTTTCAAGTTTGTTAATAGACCAATATTGTTTTCTAATGAAACATGTGAAGAATTCGATTTGAAAACAGTAGAATCCCAAAAAAGCCGAAAACACCCCAAAATGAATAGAATCGTGTTTTATTGGTCGAAATAAACTTATTTTGCACGATTTCATTTAACTTGTTTAAGTACAATAGAACCCTGGTTTGTGAACTTTTTGTATAATTTTCGACTATTAGCTAATCCAAAATCTAAAAGTTTGGTCTATTTGAAATTAGATAAGTTTCAAATAAAGCATTCAAAATTTTTCCATAGAGCATTCAACAATTGATCATTTTTGAACAAGCGAAGCGAGTTCTTCCTTTTTACTTGAGGCTCGAGGCTTTGTGTGTTTGTTTGTGTGTTCCACGATAACTTTGGAATGCCTTCATCAATCAACTTCAAATTTGAAACACAGATTCTTGGTATCTTTAGACAGGTCTAGTTCGTTTGCCAATGAAATTGACCCACTCCTTCATCCTTTTTGAGGCGAAACAAAAGGATTGGTTCTCACTCCTTCATTAATATATCTATGTTTAATATATCTATGCCTACTATATTTAAGAAAACAGTTGTTTTCACCATATGGAATTCGCAATAGATTTCAAAATATATTTTGGCTATCATCAGCTGTAGGTGAATAAATGCGATCAGGCTTTTTATAGGATCTCTATAAGCTGATATACTAATTTCATTGCCCTGGTATATGGATATATAAACAGCTGTTTTTTATGTGGTAAATATATCTTCTTTATAGATTGATACACTAATTCCATTGCCCTGATATATAGGTATATGAGTACGGTAGGTCTTTTTTGTGGAAAATAAATGTGTGAATCAGAGCAACAATGAAATTGAACTTCAAGTGATAGATGTCTTGTGAATTTTATCTAAATCATTATTTTCAAAACAGCCGTTTTTCGTTACCACCTTCCCCTACGATAAGCTTCCTAAATGAGTTTCCCTTTCCAAAATTACTTGTTTGCAAGCGAGTTCTCCAGCCCGTTGGGCTCACTAGTCTAAATTCTGTAAAAACTTATTTCTTTCATGGCTCAAGGCGAGCGAAGCGAGCCAGCGGACTAGTTATCTACATTTTTTTAAAGTCGTTGAGTATGCATTCACAGCAAACATACACCTGCTAAATTTGATAATTAAATTTTTTATTGATGCTATTGTGACACTTGGTGTCATCCACTGGGTAATAGTGAAAAAATATTACGTGATAAAACGTTTTCAGCTTTCAGCTGTCGCGGGCCGGATTGAACATACTGGCTGTCCGGATTTGGCCTGCGGGCAGTAGTTTGGTGACCTCTGATGTAGGGCAATAATGTGGAACAGTTTCAAAAAGTTTGACATTTTATTAAAAAATTGATTGATAACAGTAAAAGAGACTACAATGTCGTTATTATAACATGTTTAGCTTCCCACTACCAATCAACCATAAAATAATTTTTTTTATTTTTCCAAAATTTTCAGAGTTCATCCCTATGTTAGAATATAGTTCTTGAAATTTTCAGTCAAAAATGATAATTTAAATATTTTTAAATATCCCTGCAAGTTCTCTTAAATTTTCTCTATTTCGATCCATAAAACAACTTATCTTGTAAAAAATACATCGGATATATAATTTTTTTATATTGTAATTATTTATGTAATTGAATAAATGAAAAGTTCAGAATTGAGTTTTCATGATGTGTTTTTGTTTCATGTGAAATTCAATTGTGAGAAATATATCAGCTCAATAATCTTGAAGATCAACAAAAATGCTGGACAGTTCCTTTGACAATCAATCATGATGATGGAGCTCTTGATAAAGGAAAACTGAATTGATGATGTGCTTTGGTAAGTGAAGACATTCAGAAAACGTAGTATTACTTCTCTTAAATAAAATAATTATATTAATTTGATGACACACTAGGATTTTGGCTATGCTAGTTCAAAAAAATTGAAATTTCAGAAAAATGAATGATTGTGACTGATGTGTTTTTTAATTATCCCATACACATATCAAAATATTTTCAGTTATTTCAACAGTTGAATATTCAATTGACAGTGTTTGATTTTTAATTTTGTTATTCTAAACAGGAAATGTTCATAAATTAAAAATTAAACTTAGTGAAGCAAATAAGGCCTCTGTTGAACAATAATTATTCTTCAATAATGCATTAAAATAAATGATTCATAGATTAAAAATTTTTGTAATGACTTATTCACTTTTCTGGTTGTTCGGAACCCACCTAAAACTGTAGGCCAACTCATCAATAACCATCATCCAATTCATTACCCACGCACAGGTCTAAGAACTATGTGGGCTTCATCCTCAAATAATAAAAAAAAACATATAATGATAAAATGAATAAAATTCATTCGTTTCAGAAAATGAAATTCAATACACTATACATACACAATTTGAAATTCGTTCTTATACAAATCACAGAAACACTTCCATTGAAATGTTATGAAGCATGACTCAAATATCAATTCTTTTGAATAAAATTTTCATTAATAATTCACTCTTTTGAGGATTAAGGTTTAGGGATTTGTAAGAGGAAAATACATAGCATAGGCCGACTTGTACAATGTGGTAATGACATAATATTATAAAAATTTAAATTGAATTTAATTGTAATTGTTTTTTGTATTTTAAATATATATGATGTTGAAGATCCATCTTGTTTCCACTAATATGTAATATAAACTTAAAAAACACTTTTAAATGGAAATTGACTCACGTTAGACAACAGAGCGAAACGGCCGTCACGCCATAACGTGAGTCAATTTCCATTTAAAAGTGTTTTTTAAGTTTATATTAAATATATAGGTTGCATATACTGAATGTAAAGAAACAATAGGCGTTCAGCCCAAGACTGCTTCTAATACTACATTAAAACACAAAAATAATAATTCAGACACAAAGATAATATACTCCTTTAATATATCCTTATATATATATATATATATATCTCCTATATATCCTTATATATATATCTTCTAATATATCCTTTGATATAAAATAGGTTCAATGTTCTTTTAGGAAAATAAATTAATCGATCAATTTATTTGCAAAATTATTACATCCCTTAACCTATAAGCTTTCGATAAAAATAAAACCTTATACTGGTGGATAATACTTTAAATATTGAAAATAATACTCGATACTGTAGGTATTTTCAGATGGTGCCCTTACAAAATTGTCATGAAACAACAAAAAACACCAAAATAAAGTTTAATAAATGGGTAATTTGATGTTTAATGAGAGCATTATTGATTGGGAGGAATAGAGTATTCAGTTTAGTATACTTTATTGTGACTGTTATGTAGAACAGGAATAGCCTCACATATCTTTTCAATACAACATGTACGATTAGCACCAGTTCTAGATATTCTTGTTTTTTTTTTTAATATTATTGATTTATTATAGTGATTTAATATATTGATTATATATAGTGATTTATTGGTTTTCATTGTAGATTAATTCTTGGAGACTCCAGTTGTTTAAAAAAAAATATTATTGATTTATTTTAGTGATTTAATATATTGATTATATATAGTGATTTAATGTTTTTCTTTGTAGATTAAGTCTTGGAGACTCCAGTTAAGGAGTGTAAGACAAGTCAGATTAACAATAAATTATACAATCTTATATGCTAGTTACCATAATTACTATATCAATTAGTGAAGGTGAGGCTTAATTTTGATGTGAAAGGAACTCTTGTATACTATAAAAAGCTTTATCAACAACATTTTTCTATATTCTGAAGACTCTTTAAAAACTGCAGTAGCTTGTTGTAGAGTTTCCCACCAATATAACTAGGTTTTAATTTGAATAAGCTACTATTGTGACTCACCAAGTGATAATCTTCTCAGCTTCTTGTATTATAATCGTGTATGTCAAGATTTTGGTTGATATCACTTTTTTATACATATGAAGTAGCTTCATACACATATAAGAAGGGTACAGTTAGGAGACCTTGAACAACGGCCTTTTGTAGGTTCTAAGGACATCCATTCATTGTGTTCAGTATATATTTTGCTTTTCAAATAGATGAGGAGTGGTTTTCTCCCTTTTAATCATTAATTTTGAGAAAAAGCATGTTTATTAGGCTTTGGGAATTTGTATTTGATTGCATTATATAACTATGCTATTTGAAATTTGTATGTTAATTTTGGAACAGTAGTTTTCAGGTAGTTAACATGCTTATTTCCTTCTTTAAATAATTATTTATTTCAGAGGAATGTCTTGTGGAAATATCAATTTACTTGATCTGTACTGCATTTTGAGGTGTTAGCTGCATATTTTCGTTCCTATTTGCAGAAGGCATGGTTCTATTGTTATTTTCAACCTAGAAATGAATTTAAATAGGAGCAGCATGTTTGTAAGATTGTGATAATATCAGTTTTCTTGAGTCATGATATTTATTTCTTGGTGCTTAGCTTGAAATATCATGGTTCGAAGGTGAATGGGAGCATTGTTATTATTTTAGGTGTTTTGAATGGAATGTTTTGTTGGAATTGCTAGAAAAATCTGTTCTCTGTATCTTTGTAGTGGCATGTTTAGCTTTGAATTATAGGTTGAAGGTGAACGGTAGGATTATCATTATTATTTTAGGTGTACAAGCATGTTGATTGTAATATTTTGTGGGAATTGCTAGAAAAATCTGCTCTTTTTAATGAAGAATAGGAATAGGCTTCTTACTATTTCTATTATTATTAATAGCTATTTCTGTGTAGTGGCATAATGAGTTGTGGGATATTTATTCACTGGCGCTATAGGCCTACTATATTTCATTTATTCGAGGTTTGTACGGTTATAGTATCTAGTTCTGAAATAGTAAGTTTGATTTGTTTATGTCTAGTCTATTTGGTTGGAAGCATGTTTGTGCATAGGTATCACTTGGTTGTGGGACTATCCATGAAAATCATTTTTTTTTTAAAAAGAGTGGTTTTCCATTATGTGTTATTCTATTACTGATTTTCATTGGTGCTTGACTGGTGGTGCTTTATCACTGGGCTATATCTTATAATTATGATATCAAGTCCGCTTTTTAATATTTAAATATTAAGAGCATGTGTTATGAGGTTGTATGAGCATTCAAAGGAGAGCACTCCTTTCAGGAAGAGGTGTGAGATCCTTGGGGTTCTTTCATTTTCAATCGGAACCCACCTAAAACTGTAAGTCCAACACATCAATCACCATTATCCAACTCATTACCGACGCACAGGTCTCAGACCTATGTGGGCTTTATCCTCAGAAAAAAAAATATTTATAGATGATTGTATATTAGGTTGAGGAGATATATATTGATTGGTCTGTGTTTCTTGGTATTAGCTTGATATTGCAGTTTCTGAATGGAAAAGGAGTTTTTCTCATTCTATGTAGAATGAAAAAGTGCTCCTTTTTTGCCTGAAACTGCAGTATCAAACACATGCCACCATACTTAGCCTATGCTTAATTTTGTCATGTTGTGGGGTATCGAAAGAAAACCACTCCTCTTGGGTACAGAAAACGTTTTCTTGTGTTATAAATTTTGTGTAAAGTCTCTAAATGTTTCACATGATGTGATACTTGATGAACAATCTAATATCAATAATGAAACCGTATTTCTTTTTGAAATATTATTTTTGATCACTTATAGTAGAATGATGAATTTCGCTTCTTAGGAGAAGGTTCATCAAATCAGGAATATATAAACTCAGATGTAAAACATGCCCCAAATACTACAGACATACGTCGAACATTCAAATCATTCAATACACAATTTAAAGAACACATTGAAGCACTACATTCCTACACTGACTCAAGATTTGCAGACCATTTAATAAACACTGAACATTCACACAAAAACATTCAAACTCACTTGGAAATTCTACATATTATTCATAAAAGCAAAAACTAAGTATACTTGAAAAATATGAAATGTTCAAACACCATATCTAAGACAGAATCAACTTACTCAATGACCAAACATTATTTTAATCTTAATTTTTTTACATATTCATTTACATTAATTTTCAATTACATATGGCTGCTCATCCTCGGCTCAGCAAAACACAACCCCTGGTGGAAGGATGATGAAACTTCTCTTTAGAATCGAAGTGCATTCCTCCATCTAAATGCATCTCTATTCTAGAGAGAATTTTCAGCAAACCAGGAATGTATACTACTTATGACAAACAGGCAGATCATTCAATTCATGATACAAAGAACATATCAAAGCGCTACATACAACACATACTCAACATTTGCGGATCACTCAATCAACACTGGAAATTCGTATAAAGCCACAAACCAAATACACTGGAACAATATGAAAAATTCAAACACCATAAACAAGATAGAATCAACTTACTCAATGACCAAACATTATTTTAATCTATTGCAATTTTCAATTATATAATGGCTGCTCATCCTCGGCTCAGCAAAACACAACCCCTGGTGGAAGGATGATGAAGCTTCTCTTAAGAATTGAAGTGCATTCCTCCATTTAAATGCATCTCTATTCTAGAGAGAAGTTTCAGCAAACCAGGAATATATGCATCATATACAATCATATACAGTACTACTTTATGACAAACAGTCAGATCTTTCGATCCATTACAAAAAAAAAAACACATCAAAATGCTGCATTCCAACACTGACTCAACATTAATATTGCAGATCACTTAATCAATACTGAACATTCACAGAAAAACATAATATAAACTTGAAAATTGTACACACTTTTAAAAAAAGTCACAAACTAATTACACTGGAACTATTTGAGATATTCAAACACCATAAATTAGAGTAATTCATTTCAATAATACCAGTCATCAATATGATATTATAGTAGCTAGTTCTTTATCAAAATTAGGTTATTAGTTTCGTTAGTGTTTGCTTCTGTAATATTGGTGAAATATTATTAATATTCTGTAATATATAATATTTTGTAATTTTGGTAAATATTACTGGTGAAAAGTAGGTGTTCTTTTAATTATTGTGAGAACAGTTTTATTGTTTCATTGATATAACTCAAAAACGTTCGGCCAAGTGTGAGCACCTTATTATATATTAAAACTGACTGCCATTTGTTTAAATCTACAATCGACAAATATACAGTTAAAAGTTAGTTTTATTGTGTTGGTGCATTTCTAAAGAGAATCTTCACTTCTATAACAAAGTCATTCATAATTTGTATTTCAGTTATATAAGTTACCAGTATTAATTTCATAGTTAGTTACGTATTCTAGTTATCTTGTTAATTTTGTGAGAAAAGCAGTCTTTGAGCTGAAATCCTGTTGTATGTACTCATTCAATCAGTTTTGAATTTTTCAGTATTGATGAATGATTAAAAAGGTAAATTAATCAAGAATCAAATAAATGAATAAATAAACAATTCAAAAAATCACGGAATAGTGTTTCAGTAGTTTGGATTAGTGATTGGATTGTTGCTATGTAGTCATGCATGAGTGTACGAATTTTGATATTTTATCGAAAAGGTGCCAATATATTTGAAATATTCAATATTCTAAATTGACAACATTCTTGTAGGCCTGTGTAGAGATAGGAATGTTGATGTAGGGCAGGGGTCTCCAAAATGTTTAGCATGAGGGCCAATTTAATAACTCCAGTCAGTACCGAGGGCCAGAACCGTTTTCATTTTTCTACTACCTATATACAGTGTCTCAGGAGAAATCCTCTACCTTCCTCTTCTCTGAACACAGAATTCTTCCAAGAAAAGTGATTTTAGAGAAATGTGTACATATTTTTCTGAAAATGAATAAATTGCATTGAAAAGACAATATCTGTCTTACTACTCCAACTCATTCCTTTCATCAATCTGAAAAAGTTCATACAAAACATAAGTCCAGAAATGCTTTGACACAGAAATAAAGACGGCTAAAGTTGGCAGCAATTCTATCAATCTATTTGCTCAATGAGAAATTTTCATTGTCTTCGTTCAAGTAGTGTATTGAATAGGTTTCACATGAAAAAGGTTAAAACTTGGATAAACCATTATAACTAATTGTGCTATTTCACAAAATACACAAAATTTGTTACGAAATCGGGGGTTTTCAAGTTTGTTAATAGACCAATATTGTTTTCTAATGAAACATGTGAAGAATTCGATTTGAAAACAGTAGAATCCCAAAAAAGCCGAAAACACCCCAAAATGAATAGAATCGTGTTTTATTGGTCTAAATAAACTTATTTTGCACGATTTCATTTAACTTGTTTAAGTACAATAGAACCCTGGTTTGTGAACTTTTTGTATAATTTTGGACTATTAGCTAATCCATAATCTAAAAGTTTGGTCCATTTGAAATTAGATAAGTTTCAAATAAAGCATTCAAAATTTTTCCATAGAAAACACAACAATTATTGATAATTTTTGAACGAGCGAAGCGAATTCTTCCTTTTGACTTGAGGCTCGAGGCGTTGTGTGTTTGTTTGTTCCACGATAACTTTCGAACGCCTTCATCATCAACTTCAAATTTGAAACACAGATTCTTGGTATCTTTAGACAGGTCTAGTTCGTTTGCCAATGAAATTGACCCACTCCTTTATCCTTTTTGAGGCGAAACAAAAGGATAAATTCTCACTCCTTCATTAATATATCTATATATTACTATATTTAAGAAAATAGTTGTTTTCACCATATGTAATTCGCAATAGATTTCAAAATATATTTTGGCTATCATCAGCTGTAGGTGAATAAATTAATGAGATTAGGCTTTTTATAGGATCTCTATAAGCTGATATACTAATTTCATTGTCCTGGTATATGGATATATAAACAGCTGTTTTTTATTTGGTAAATATATCTTCTCTATAGATTGATACACTAATTCCATTACCCTGATATATAGGTATATGAGTACGGTAGGTCTTTTTTGTGGAAAATAAATGTGTGTATCAGAGCAACAATGAAATTGAACTTAAAGTGATAGATGTCTTGTGAATTTTATCTTAATCATTATTTTCAAAACAGCCGTTTTTCGTTACCACCTTCCCCTACGATAAGCTTCCTAAATGAATTTCCCTTTTCAAAATTAGTTGTTTGCAAGCGAGTTCTCCAGCCCGTTGGGCTCACTAGTCTAAAATCTGTAATAACTTCTTTCTTTCATGGCTCAAAGCGAGCGAAGCAAGCCAGTGGACTTGTATTCTACATTTTTTTAAAGTCGTTGAATACTGTATGCGTTCTCAGCAAACATACACCTTCTAAATGTGATAATTAAATTTTTAATTGATGCTATTGTGACACTTGATGTCATCCACTGGGTAATAGTGTAATTATATAACGTGATAAAACGTTTTCAGCCTTTTAGTTGTTGTGGGCTGGATTGAACATACTGGCTGTCCGGATTTGGCCCATGGGCAGTAGTTTGGTGACCTCTGATGTAGGGCAATAATGTGGAACAGTTTCAAAAAGTTTGACATTTTATTAAAAAATTGATTGATAACAGGAAAAGAGACTACAATGTCGTTATTATAACATGAATAGCTTCCCACTACCAATCAACCATAAAATAATTTTTTTATTTTTCCAAAATTTTCAGAGTTTAGGAGAAGGTTTATCAAATCTGGAGTATATAAACTCAGATGTAAAACATGTCCCAAATACTACAGACATACATCAAACATTCAAATCACACAATACACAATTTAAAGAACACATTAAAGCACTACATTCCTACACTGACTGAAGATTTGCAGACCATTTAATAAACACTGAACATTCACACAAAAACATCCAAACTTGCTTGGAAATTCTACACACTATTCAAAAAAGCCAAAAACTAAGTTTACTTGAAAAATATAAAATGTTTAAAGACCATAAACAAGATAGAATCAACTTACTCAATGACCAAACATTATTTTAATCTTAATTTTTTTACATATTTTTTTACATTAATTTTCAATTACATATGGCTGCTCATCCTCGGCTCAGCAAAACACAACCCCTGGTGGAAGGATGATGAAACTTCTCTTTAGAATCGAAGTGCATTCCTCCATCTAAATGCATCTCTATTCTAGAGAGAAGTTTCAGCAAACCAGGAATGTATACTACTTATGACAAACAGGCAGATCATTTAATTCATGATACAAAGAACATATCAAAGCGCTTCATAAAACACATACTCAACATTTTCGGATCACTCAATCAACACTGGAAATTCATATAAAGCCACAAACAAAATACACTAGAACAATATGAAAAATTCAAACACCATAAACAAGAAAGAACCAACTTACTCAATGACCAAACACAATAATTCAAACATATTGCAATTCTCAATTATATAATGGCTGCTCATCCTCGGCTCCGCAAAACACAACCCCTGGTGGAAGGATGATGAAGCTTCTCTTGAGAATTGAAGTGCATTCCTCCATCTAAATGCATCTCTTTTCCAGAAAGAAGTTTCAGCAAACCAGGAATATATGCATCATATACAGTACTACTTTATGACAAACAGTCAGATCTTTCGATCAATTATAAAAAAAAACATATCAAAATGCTGCATTCGAACACTGACTCAACATTAATATTGCAGATCACTTAATCAATACTGAACATTCACAGAAAAACATCGAAACTTGCTTGGAAATTCTACACACTATTCAAAAAAGCCAAAAACTAAGTTTACTTGAAAAATATAAAATATTCAAAGACCATAGACAAGACAGAATCAACTTACTCAATGACCAAACATTATTTTAATCTTAATTTTTTTACATTAATTATCAATTACATATGGCTGCTCATCCTCGGCTCAGCAAAACACAACCCCTGGTGGAAGGATGATGAAACTTCTCTTTAGAATCGAAGTGCATTCCTCCATCTAAATGCATCTCTATTCTAGAGAGAAGTATCAGCAAATTAGGAATATATTCATCATATACAATCATACTACTTATGTTAAACAGGTAGATCATTTAATACAAGATACAAAGAACTAATCAAAGCACTACATTCCAACTCTGACTCAACATTTGCAGATCACTTAATCAATACTGGACATTCACAGAAAAACAATATAAACTTGGAAATTGTACACACTTTTCAAAAAAGTCAAACACTAAATACTTTTAGGAAAATAAATCAATCGATCAATTTATTTGTAAAACTATTACATACCTTAACCTATAAGCTTTCGATAAAAATAAAACCTTATACTGGTGGATACTTCAAATATTGAAAATAATACTCGATACTGTAGGTATTTTCAGATGGTGCCCTTACAAAATTGTCATGAAACAACAAAAAACACCAAAATAATGTTTAATAAATGGGTAATTTGATGTTTAATGAGAGCATTATTGATTGGGAGGAATAGAGTATTCAGTTTAGTATACTTCATTGTGACTTATGTAGAACAGGAATAGCCGCACATATCTTTTCAATACATGTAGGATTAGCACCAGTTCTAGATATTCTTGTTTTTTTTCAATATTACTTAGTGATTTATTGTTTTTCTTTGTAGATTACGTCATGGAGACTCCAGTTAAGGAGTGTAAGACAAGTCAGATTAACAATAAATTATACAATCTTATACGCCAGTTACCATAATTACTATATCAATTAGTGAAGGTGAGGCTTAATTTTGATGTGAAAGGAACTCTTGTATACTATAAAAAGCTTTATCAACAACATTTTTCTATATTCTGAAGACTCTTTAAAAACTGCAGTAGCTTGTTGTAGAGTTTCCCACCAATATAACTAGGTTTTAATTTGAATAAGCTACTATTGTGACTCACCAAGTGATAATCTTCTCAGCTTCTTGTATTATAATCGTGTATGTCAAGATTTTGGTTGATATCACTTTTTTATACATATGAAGTAGCTTCATACACATATAAGAAGGGTACAGTTAGGAGACCTTGAACAACGGCCTTTTGTAGGTTCTAAGGACATCCATTCATTGTGTTCAGTATATATTTTGCTTTTCAAATAGATGAGGAGTGGTTTTCTCCCTTTTAATCATTAATTTTGAGAAAAAGCATGTTTATTAGGCTTTGGGAATTTGTATTTGATTGCATTATATAACTATGCTATTTGAAATTTGTATGTCAATTTTGGAACAGTAGTTTTCAGGTAGTTAACATGCTTATTTCCTTCTTTAAATAATTATTTATTTCAGAGGAATGTCTTGTGGAAATATCAATTTACTTGATCTGTACTGCATTTTGAGGTGTTAGCTGCATATTTTCGTTCCTATTTGCAGAAGGCATGGTTCTATTGTTATTTTCAACCTAGAAATGAATTTAAATAGGAGCAGCATGTTTGTAAGATTGTGATAATATCAGTTTTCTTGAGTCATGATATTTATTTCTTGGTGCTTAGCTTGAAATATTATGGTTCGAAGGTGAATGGGAGCATTGTTATTATTTTAGGTGTTTTGAATGAAATGTTTTGTTGGAATTGCTAGAAAAATCTGTTCTTTTTTATGGGAAATAGGAATAGATTTTTTACTTTTTCTATTACTATTGATAGCTGTATCTTTGTAGTGGCAAGTTTAGCTTTGAATTATAGGTTGAAGGTGAATGGAAGGATTATCATTATTATTTTAGGTGTACAAGCATGTTGATTGTAATATTTTGTGGGAATTGCTAGAAAAATCTGCTCTTTTTTATGAATAATAGAAAAAGGCTTCTGACTATTTCTATTATTATTAATAGCTATTTCTATGTAGTGGCATGTTGAGTTGTGGGATATTTATTCACTGGTACTATAGGCCTACTATATTTCATTTATTCGAGGTTTGTACGGTTATAGTATCTAGTTCAGAAATAGTAAGTTTGATTTTTTTATGTCTAGTCTATTTGGTTGGAAGCATGTTTGTGCATAGGTATCACTTGGTTGTGGGACTATCCATGGAAAATCATTTTTTTTTAAAAAGAGTGGTTTTCCATTATGTGTTCTTCTATTACTGGTTTTCTTTGGTGCTTGACTGGTGATGCTTTATCAGTGGGCTATAACTCATAATTGAGCGGTATTAAGCAGAAAGGAACCAACCCTCAAAATGTTATGTTATGAGATACTATGCAATTCTGTTAGGGAATATGATTTTCCATATTCAGCTGAAAGGAACTAGCCCAGAAATGTAAGAAACCCTGTCAAAAAAGAGTTGGAAAAATTTCTTGAATTCTGATTTGAGCTTATGGTTTCAGCATAAAAGATCCACTATTGGTTCCTATTTTATTGTGTTAAAAACTGAACTTGATATTTCAACAGAATCGAACCAAGTGTGGTTGGTTCTACATTTTAAAAGAGAACATGTACACTCAAATTCAGCAGAAGGGAACCAAGGCACCTTGGTTCTCTTTTATTGATTGCATTACTTGGATTAAACAGAACCAAGTTATAATAGTTCTGTTCAGCTGATTCCAGCACATATGAGTTGAGATTCATTAGTAACTTGAGCATGCTTTTTGAAAATAATAGTAATTTGAAATGAAAATCTGATTCTCTAATAAGATAAATTCATTATAAGAATAATCTTAAAATATATTAAGATTTTTACCAATATCTCTTTTTTTCACTACACTCTGTTCCTTTACAAAAATAATTATTATCCTATACTGTTTCCAATTAGCCAATTTCATATAATAGAACCAACTCTCAATGGTTCCCTTACAAATTTGTTAAATCTATAATAAAAGTTAGTTTTATTGTGTTGGTGCATTTCTAAAGAGAATCTTCACTTCTAAAACAAAGTCATTCATAATTTGTATTCCAGTTATATCAGATACGGTACCAGTATTAATTTCATAGTTTGTTAGTTACATATTCTAGTTATCTTGTTAATTTTGTGAGAAGAGCAGTTTTTGAGCTAAAATCCTGTTGTATGTACTCATTCAATCAGTTTTGAATTTTTCAGTCGTGATGAATAATTAAAAAGGTAAATTAATCAAGAAACAACTAAATGAATAAATAAACAATTCAAAAAATCACGGAATAGTGTTTCAGTAGTTTGGATTAGTGATTGGATTGTTGCTATGTAGTCATGCATGAGTGTACGAATTTTGATATTTTATTGAAAAGGTGCCAATATATTTAAAATATTCAATATTCTAAATTGACAACATTCTTGTAGGCCTGTGTAGAGATAGGAATGTTGATGTAGGGCAGGGGTCTCCAAAATGTTTAGCCTGAGGGCCAATTTAATAACTCCAGTCAGTACCGAGGGCCAGAACCGTTTTAATTTTTCTTTTACCTATATACAGTGTCTCAGGAGAAATCCTCTACCTTCCTCTTCTCTGAACACAGAATTCTTCCAAGAAAAGTGATTTTAGAGAAATGTGTACATATTTTTCTGAAAATAAATAAATTGCATTGAAAAGACAATATCTGTCTTACTACTCCAACTCATTCCTTTCATCAATCTGAAAAAAGTTCATACAAAACATAAGTCCAGAAATGCTTTGACACAGAAATAAAGACGGCTAAAGTTGGCAGCTATCCTATCCATCTATTTGCTCAATGAGAAATTTTCATTGTCTTCGTTCAAGTAGTGTATTGAATAGGTTTCACATGAAAAAGGTTAAAACTTGGATAAACCATTATAACTAATTGTGCTATTTCACAGAATACACAAAATTTGCTACGAAATCGGGGGTTTTCAAGTTTGTTAATAGACCAATATTGTTTTCTAATGAAACATGTGAAGAATTCGATTTGAAAACAGTAGAATTCCAAAAAAGCCGAAAACACCCCAAAAGGAATAGAATCGTGTTTTATTGGTCGAAATACACTTATTTTGCATGATTTCTTTTAACTTGTTTAGGTACAATAGAACCCTGGTTTGTGAACTTTTTGTATCATTGTCAACTATTAGCTAATCCAAAATCTAAAAGTTTGGTCCATTTGAAATTAGATAAGTTTTGAATAAAGCATTCAAAATTTTTCCATAGAACATTCAACAATTGATCATTTTTGAACAAGCGAAGCGAGTTCTTCCTTTTTACTTGAAGCTCGAGGCTTTGTGTGTTTGCTTGTGTGTTCCACGATAACTTTCGAATGCCTTCATCAATCAACTTCAAATTTGAAACACAGATTCTTGGTATCTTTAGACAGGTCTAGTTCGTTTGCCAATGAAATTGACCCACTCCTTCATCCTTTTTGAGGCGAAACAAAATGATAGGTGCTCACTCCTTCATTAATATATCTATGTTTAATATATCTATGCCTACTATATTTAAGAAAACAGTTGTTTTCACCATATGGAATTCGCAATAGATTTCAAAATATATTTTGGCTATCATCAGCTGTAGGTGAATAAATGCGAACAGACTTTTTATAGGATCTCTATAAGCTGATATACTAATTTTATTGCCCTGATATATGGATATATAAACAGCTGTTTTTTATTTGGTAAATATATCTTCTCTGTAGATTGATACACTAATTCCATTACCCCGATTTATAAGGTATATGAGTACGGTAGGTCTTTTTTGTGGAAAATAAATGCGTGTATCAGAGCAACAATGAAATTGAACTTCAAGTGATAGATGTCTTGTGAATTTTATCTAAATCATTATTTTCAAAACAGCCGCTTTTCGTTACCACCTTCCCCTATGATAAGCTTCCTAAATGAGTTTCCCTTTCCAAAATTAGTTGTTTGCAAGCAAGTTCTCCAGCCCGTTGGGCTGACTAGTCTAAATTCTGTAAAAACTTCTTTCTTTCATGGCTCGAAGCGAGCCAGCGGACTTGTATTCTACATTTTTTTAAAGTCGTTGAATACTGTATGCGTTCTCAGCAAACATACACCTTCTAAATTTGATAATTAAATTTATTATTGATGCTATTGTGACACTTGATGTCATCCACTGGGTAATAGTGAATAAATATTATGTGATAAAACGTTTTCAGCCCTCAGCTGTTGCGGGCCGGATTGAACATACTGGCTGTCCGGATTTGGCCCGCGGGCAGTAGTTTGGTGACCTCTGATGTAGGGCAATAATGTGGAACTGTTTCAAAAAGTTTGACATTTTATTAAAAAATTGATTGATAATAACAGTAAAAGAGACTACAATGTCGTTATTATAACATGTATAGCTTCCCACTACCAATCAACCATAAAATAATTTTTTTTATTTTTCCAAAATTTTCAGAGTTCATCCCTATGTTAGAATATAGTTCTTGAAATTTTCAGTCGAAAATGATAATTTAAATATTTTTAAATATCCTCGCAAGTTCTCTTAAATTTTCTCTATTTCGATCCATAAAACAACTTATCTTGTAAAAAATACATCGGATATATATTTTTTTTATATTGTAATTATTTATGTAATTGAATAAATGAAAAGTTCAGAATTGAGTTTTCATGATGTGTTTTTGTTTCATGTGAAATTCAATTGTGAGAAATATATCAGCTCAATAATCTTGAAGATCAACAAAAATGCTGGACAGTTCCTTTGACAATCAATCATGGTGATGGAGCTCTTGATAAAGGAAAACTGAATTGATGATGTGCTTTGGTAAGTGAAGACATTCAGAAAACGCAGGATTACTTCTCTTAAATAAAATAATTATATTAATTTGATGACACTCTAGGATTTTGGCTATGCTAGTTTAAAAAAATTGAAATTTCAGAAAAATGAATGATTGTGACTGATGTGTTTTTTAATTATCCCATACACATCTCAAAATATTTTCAGTTATTTCAACAGTTGAATATTCAAGTTGACAGTGTTTGATTTTTAATTTTGTTATTCTAAACAGGAAATGTTCATAAATTAAAAATTAAACTTAGTGAAGCAAATAAGGCCTCTGTTGAACAATAATTATTCTTCAATAATGCATTAAAATAAATAATTCATAGATTAAAAATTGTTGACTAATTCTTCAAATGTGGTAATGACATATTCACTTTTCCGGAGGTTCGGAACGCACCTATAACTGTAGGTCCAACTCATCAATAACCATCATCCAATTCATTACCCACGCACAGGCTTCATCCTCAAATAAAAAAAAAATAAAACATATGATGATAAATAAATAAAATTCATTCGTTTCAGAAAATGAAATTCAATACACTATACATACACATTTTGAAATTCGTTCTTATACAAATCACAAAAACACTTCCATTGAAATTATGGAGCATGACTCAAATATCAATTCTTTTGAATAAAATTTTCATTAATAATTCACTCTTTTGAGTATTAAGGTTAGGGGATTTGTAAGAGGAATATACATAACAAAGGCCGACATGTACAATGTGGTAATGACAAAATTTTTAAAAAAGTTAAATTGTATTTAATTGTAATTGTTTTTTGTATTTTAAATATATAGGTTGCATATACTGAATGTAAAGAAACAATAGGCGTTCAGCCCAAGACTGCTTCTATTACTCCATTTAAACACAAAAATAATAATTCACACACAAAGATAATATACTCCTTTAATATATCCTTATATATATATATATATATCTCCTATATATCCTTATATATATATCTCCTAATATATCCTTTGTTATAAAATAGGTTCAATGTTCTTTTAGGAAAATAAATTAATCGATCAATTTATTCGCAAAATTATTACATACCTTAACCTATAAGCTTTCGATAAAAATAAAACCTTATACTGGTGGAAAATACTTTAAATATTGAAAGTAATACTCGATACCGTAGGTATTTTCAGAGATGGTGCCCTTACAAAATTGTCAAAAAAACACCAAAATAAAGTTTAATAAATGGATAATTTGATGTTTAATGAGAGCATTATTGATTGGGAGGAATAGAGTATTCAGTTTAGTATACTTTATTGTGACTGTTATGTAGAACAGGAATAGCCTCACATATCTTTTCAATACATGTAGGATTAGCACCAGTTCTAGATATTCTTGTTTTTTTTTTTAATATTATTGATTTATTATAGTGATTTAATATATTGATTATATATAGTGATTTATTGGTTTTCATTTTAGATTAATTCTTGGAGACTCCAGTTGTTTTTAAAAAAAAATATTATTGATTTATTATAGTGATTTAATATATTGATTATATATAGTGATTTATTGTTTTTATTTGTAGATTAAGTCTTGGAGACTCCAGTTAAGGAGTGTAAGACAAGTCAGATTAACAATAAATTATACAATCTTATACGCTAGTTACCATAATTACTATATCAATTAGTGAAGGTGAGGCTTGTTATGTTATGTTATGTTTGAAGGGACGGATTCAAAGATCCAGAAGATTCAAAGATCCTCACACGTCAACCGAAGCTTATTGTGTGTCCCTAGTACGTTAGTTAGGCAAACCAATACCTGTGCCCTTTACAAGATCCAGGAGTTTCTTCCCTATGCTAACGTCCCATTCATCACCTGGTTGCTTAAAGCCAAACAGAGCCATTCTCCTTGCCCCGAGTCTCTCGCAATCCAGTATGATATGCTTGGCAGTCTCTTCAGACTGATTGCAAAGCCTACACATCTGATTTTCATTTCTGAGTCCGATTGTGTGGAGATGTTTCCTGAAGTGGCCATGTCCAGTTATCAGAGCAATTAGCTGCTTAACCTGACCTCTACCCAGCCTCACCAGCCAGTTGGTGAAGTAGGAGCTTGTGTCTGCTAGCAGCCTTTTGCCAAGTGTTTGGCCTGAGTGACCTTGCCATTGCTGGTGATGTAAGTCCCTGGACCATTTGTTTATTGTGTGGAAGGCAGTAGTTTTGCTTATGCCACAGCTTGGCTCTGGGCCAAAGAATGACCTACTAGAACCTTGCTTAGCAAGCCCATCTGCACACTCGTTGCCACCTATGCCTACATGGCCAGGTACCCAACCAAGATGCACAGAGTTGTGTGTTGCGAGCTTGCTGAGTGTTTTGTGACACTCCCACACCAATTTTGACTTGATTTCATTAGAGTCAAGAGCCTTGAGGGCTGCCTGACAATCTAACAAGATTACTATATGCTTGTCGCAATAGCATCTGGCAATGCCTATATTGGCACAAGCCATGATGCCCCAAATTTCTGCTTGAAAGATAGTACAGTATTGTCCCAGACTTGCACAGATTTCTGTTCTGGGTTATTCACTGTACACCCCATAGCCAGATTTCCCTTCAATAAGAGAGCCGTCTGTGTACCAGACAAGGCTACCTCTCCTGATATAGGGCCCTTCCTCAGACCTCCACTCCTCTCTAGAGCAGAATTTAACAGAAAAAGGTTTAGTGAAAACCATCTCCATACTCATGACATCTGAAGTCATTTCAAGCACAGGGCTATGAGCAACAGCTTTGGTGATTGTGCAATGGCCTGTTCCAGACAGGCCTTCCCTCCATTGGCCTGTGACTTTCAATCGATAGGCTGATTTTCGTGCTTCTGCCTTGATAAAAATATCCAAGGGCAGCAAGCCAAGAGCAACTTCAAGAGTTGCTGATGGGCTGCTCCTGAAAGCTCCAGTGACTAGGAGTGTGCCCATCCTTTGTAAACTTGTGAGTTTGGCTGTAGCTGTAATCTGGTTCACCTTTGTCCACCAGACTAGTGATCCATATGTGACTTGAGGCCTTATTACTGCCTTGTACAGCCACAGCGCTATGTGAGGCTTGATCCCCCACATGGAGCCTGCAAATCTCCTGGACGTCATAAGCGCCCATTTTGCTTTGTGCAGTATACTATTCAAATGATTGTTCCAAGTCAGCTTGGAGTCGATAGTCAGCCCTAGGTACTTGACTATACCTGATACTTTGAGCTGTGTTGGTCCAAGTTTCAACCGGGAGAGAGACTCCAGGTTCTTTTTCCTTGTAAATGGAACAACTACAGTCTTTGAGGGATTTATACTTAGTCCCTCTTCAAGACACCAGTCATTAACAAATTGAAGGTTGACGTTCATGACATCAGCAACAATATTTGTGAACCTTCCCTGTACCATGAGGACTATGTCATCTGCATAGCCCTGGACAAAGACACCTCTACTAGTGAGTTCACAGAGGAGACCATCCACCACAAGGTTCCACAGAAGAGGAGAAAGCACACCTCCCTGCGGACAACCTTTTGCAGGTATGATCACCATCGATTTGTCTTGAAGATCAGCCCTGATCCGCCTGGAGTGGAGCATGGCCTCAATCCACCTACATATAGCAGACTCAAGACCACGCCCATGCACTGCCCGGACCATGGCCGTGTAAGTAACATTGTCAAAAGCACCCTCAATGTCCATAGAGCAATCTCCTTGGCAGCAAGGCTGTCCTCCACCCTGCTCACAAGTTGATGCAGGGCTGTTTCACAGGACTTACCAGGCTGATAGGCATGCTGATTCCGATGAAGAGGAGTACCTGAAAGCACTCCCTTTCTTAGATGTCTCTCCACCAGTCTCTCCAGTGTCTTCAAGAGAAACGATGTAAGATTGATGGGGCGAAATGATTTTGCAGTTGAGTAGTCTGCTCTTCCTCTCTTGGGAATGAAGACCACCCTACTGAGGCGCCAAGCTTGAGGGATGTACCCATAAGCCAGACTTGCTCTGAAGAGTTCGCACAGGAGGACCAAGAGAGCTTCTGGTCCTTGCTGCAACATAGCCGGTATGATACCGTCCCCCCCAGGAGATTTGAATGGGCCAAACTTGGAGATGGCCCATTTAACTTTGGAAAGTGTGACAATACGTCTGGCTAAAGTCCAGCTTCCACGATCAGCTCTTGGCCGTGAGCCCATTTCGCTGTTGCCGGACATGCCTGAGCAAGCACCCTCAAAAACACAGTCTGGAAAGTGAGTCTCAAGGAGAAGTTTGAGACTTCCACCAGTTCCAGTGGTATATTGTCCCCCTGGTAACCTCAGAGTTCCCAGAAGGCCAATTGGGCTTGAAGCTAAGACACGCTGCAGTCTTGCTGCTGCCCTAAGACTATTTACCTCCTGTGTAAACAGTCTCCAAGAGTTCTCTTTGGCTTTCTTGATTGCAAGGCTGTATTCTGTGAGTGCCCTGTGGTATGGTTCCCAGTTACGGCTCCATTTGCAATGGTTATGAAGCTTCCTGACAACCGCCCTTCTGCGGTCAAGGTCAGCAGTCCACCATTTAGTATTAGTACGACTCTTTCCCCACCGCAATGGACAATTGTCCTGAAAGCAGCTTATGATTGCATTCTGAAGATCGGAAGCAATCTGATCAATGTCTGCAAAGCAGGTGACCCTCTTGCCTAATGATCCAAGTTGAGACAGGAGGTCAGACTTATAGAGTGACCATTCTGTTCTCCTTGGATCTCGATAGCAGGATGAGCTGCCTTCACTTTGCAGGTTAAAACAGATGAACCTGTGGTCAGACAAAGAGGCCTCATGACTTACGTGCCAATTGTCGATGGCACTAAGGAGTCCTTCTGAGCAAAGTGTAATGTCAATAACCTCACTTCGATTTCGTGTAACGAACGTCGGACGGTTTCCAGCATTACAGACATAAAGATTATTAGATATGATAAACTGAAGGAGAGCCTCACCTCTTGGATTAGTGTCAGAGCTTCCCCATCCAATTGTGTGATGAGCATTGGCGTCACAACCTAAAAGGAGTTGTTGTCCGCCAGCGCAAGATGACTCCACCAGAAGTTCGAGTTCTCTTGATGGAGGAAGGTCCCCGGAGTCGTAAGGCAAGTAAACCGAGCCTGCAATTGTGCTCCATTCCTTGCCTTCATTGCTCCAGGTTATAGACACCGCAGTGAGATCTCTAGAACAGAATTCAGTGAGTGTTAGGCAGTCCATACCTCTCTTCACAAGTATGCAGGTTCTGACATTTTTGAGAGAGGTACAGTAAATTAACCTACCCTTGGTATCACCCAGGCCTGCAACCCTTCCTTGGTGAAGCCATGGTTCCTGGATCAGTGCCAGGTCAAATCCCTCTCTGAGGAAGAACTGGCAGAAAGCAGCTGAGGCTGCTTTACTGTGATGTAGATTGATCTGGAGGACCCTGGGCATTGTCCTTGACTGTTGTTGAGACAATTGAGACTTGCCAGAGTCCTAGGTTGGCTCTAGAGTTGGCCGACCTAACAGCATTGAAGCAGGCCTCATCCAGGAAACAGACAAATCCATAACCTTTTGGGTCTGGCTTGGCTGGCAGGACCTTCCACTCCTTCACCTTCAAGGTGGGGTTTTGCTTGTCAAGCATCTCAAGGACCTTTTCTGGAGTCTTTTTCAGAAGCTTTGGATGAGCTCTAAAGAATACCCTCATTGACTTCATAATGTCTTTCCTCAGACCAACAATGAGTTTCTTCTCCCCAAGTGGTTTGAGTCTGGGGATGAGTACCTCCAGCCAATGCTTAGTAGCATCGTTAATGCAGGATATAATCAAGACACCTTTTTCCATGTAGGTGCCTGCAAATGATGGAGTGCAGCCGTCCTCCAGGAGCTCATCCATAATGGCGTCTTCAATGACTTCTCCTTGCTCTGCTGAAAGCTTAGCCTCAGGATAGCTTTCCAAGACAATGGCCATTTTGGTGGCAGAAATGTCCCTGTAAGAGACTCCTTTACTAGAAGTCCCTAGATTAAGGGGTTGGACATCATGACCTCTATGAGTTCCACTCCTGGCCTTTTTTGTAGGTCCTTCCGCTGAGGGAGGGGTGGCCATGTTGCCTCTAGGGCGCTTGGCCACCCTTGACCCAGCCTCTAGACCCACATTTGTGCCTGGAGTTTCACCCATCTCTGGTCTCTTAGGTTTTTTCTTTTTACCCCTCCGAAACTTTGCTGGGTCAAAAGCTTCACCTCTCTCAAGAAGTTTTGCCTGAATGGCCGCCCTTCTTTGGGCAGTGGTGAGGTTTGGTTTCTTTACCCGCAAGCTGCTCAGTTGCTCTATGGCATCTTCAAGCATACCGGCGGATTTTGGTGTTTCTGGACTTCTGAGAAGCTCATCCTCCCCCTCCAGTGGGGCTGATGCGATTGAGCTCATGTCGTCCATGTTGATATCCATAGAAGCCTTCTCAATGTTGATAGCCTCTACATGAGAATGCAACGGAACCTCCTGTGTTCCTGATGCACCCATTTCAGATTGAGGAACCTGCCCTGATGGGGCGGATCCTGATGGGTTTGAGGGCAAGGCAACTTCTGGAGTTACCTTGGGGTTTGGTTCTGGTTGTTTTGAATTTTGGAGATTCATGTGGTTCCCACGAGCAGCTAGGGAAGTGGAGTCAACCCAGACAGAGCCCCGCATGCCCGGGCAAGGCTACATACTGCAGGAGGGCGCCTGGTGTCCTGCAGGCACCGTTTGAGACACTGTACAAAAGGCCCAGTGTCATCCACCAATCAGCACGGTTCACATCACACCTTGGGTTGGCCTATAACAGAGAAAGAGGAAAGGGTGGAGGAAGGGGCTGGGATGAAGAGCAGGATAAAGGATAGGTTTCCAGGATAATGAGGTCAACGGACAGTTGCCCTTTTAGTCGCCTCTTACGACAAGCAGGGATACTGTGGGTGCAATTCTACTACCCTCACCCACTGGGGGGAGGTGAGGCTTAATTTTGATGTTGAAGGAACTCTTGTATACTATAAAAAGCCTTATCAACAAAATTTTTCTATATTCTGAAGACTCTTTAAAAACTGCAGTAGCTTGTTGTAGAGTTTCCCACCAATATAACTAGGTTTTAATTTGAATAAGCTACTATTGTGACTCACCAAGTGATAATCTCCTCAGCTTCTTGTATTATAATCGTGTACATCAAGATTTTGGTTAATATCATTCGTTTTTACATATGAAGAAGCTTCATACACATATAAGAAGGGTACAGTTAGGAGACCTTGAACAACGGCCTTTTGTAGGTTCTATGGACATCCATTCACTTGTGTTCAGTATATATTTTGCTTTTCAAATAGATGAGGAGTGGTTTTCTCCCTTTTAATCATTAATTTTGAGAAAAAGCATGTTTATTAGGCTTTGGGAATTTGTATTTGATTGCATTATATAACTATGCTATTTGAAATTTGTATGTTAATTTTGGAACAGTAGTTTTCAGGTAGTTAACATGCTTATTTCCTTCTTTAAATAATTATTTATTTCAGAGGAATGTATTGTGGAAATATCAATTTACTTGATCTGTACTGCATTTTGAGGTGTTTAGCTGCATATTTTCGTACCTATTTGCAGAAGGCATGGTTTTATTGTTATTTTCAACCTAGAAATGAATTTAAATAGGAGCAGCATGTCTGTAAGATTGTGATAATATCAGTTTTCTTGAGTCATGATATTTATTTCTTGGTGCTTAGCTTGAAATATTATGGTTCGAAGGTGAATGGGAGCATTTTTATTATTTTAGGTGTTTTCAATGGAATGTTTTGTTGGAATTGCTAGAAAAATCTGTACTTTTTTATGGGAAATAGGAATAGATTTCTTACTATTTCTATTACTATTGATAGCTGTATCTTTGTAGTGGCAAGTTTAGCTTTGAATTATAGGTTGAAGGTGAATGGAAGGATTATCATTATTATTTTAGGTGTACAAGCATGTTGATTGTAATATTTTGTGGGAATTGCTAGAAAAATCTGCTCTTTTTTATGAATAATAGAAAAAGGCTTCTGACTATTTCTATTATTATTAATAGCTATTTCTGTGTAGTGGCATGTTGAGTTGTGGGATATTTATTCACTGGTACTATAGGCCTACTATATTTCATTTATTCGAGGTTTGTACGGTTATAGTATCTAGTTCAGAAATAGTAAGTTTGATTTTTTTATGTCTAGTCTATTTGGTTGGAAGCATGGTTGTGCATAGGTATCACTTGGTTGTGGGACTATCCATGGAAAATCATTTTTTTTTTAAAAGAGTGGTTTTCCATATGTGTTCTTCTATTACTGATTTTCTTTGGTGCTTGACTGGTGATGCTTTATCAGTGGGCTATATCTCATAATTGTGATATCAAGTCCGCTTTTTAATATTTAAATTTTAAGAGCATGTGTTATGAGGTTGTATGGGCATTCAAAGGAGAGCACTCCTTTCAGGAAGAGGTGTGAGATCCTTGGGGTTCTTTCATTTTCAATCGGAACCCACCTAAAACTGTAGGTCCAACACATCAATCACCATTATCCAACTCATTACCGACGCACAGGTCTCAGACCTATGTGGGCTTCATCCTCAGAAAAAAAATTATTTATAGGTGATTGTATATTAGGTTGAGGAGATATATATTGATTGGTCTGTGTTTCTTGGTATTAGCTTGATATTGCAGTTTTTGAATGGAAAAGGAGTTTTTCTCATTCTATGTAGAATGAAAAAGTGCTTTTTTTCACCTGAACTGCAGTATCAAACACATTCCACCATACTTAGCCTATGCTTAATTTTGTCATGTTGTGGGATATCGAAAGAAAACCACTCCTCTTGCGTACAGATAAAGTTTCCTTGTGTTATAAATTTCCTTTAAAGTCTCCGATGTTTCACATGATGTGATACTTGATGAACAATCTAATATCAATAATGAAACAAATATCAATTTGAATTATTTTTTTTTAATCACTTCTAGTAGAATGATGAATTTCGCTTCTTAGGAGAAGGTTCATCAAATCAAGAATATATAAACTCAGATGTAAAACATGTCCCAAATACTACAGACATACGTCGAACATTCAAATCATTCAATACACAATTTAAAGAACACATTGAAGCAATACAGTCCTACACTGACTCAAGATTTGCAGACCATTTAATAAACACTGATCATTCACACAAAAACATCGAAACTTGCTTGGAAATTCTACACACTATTCAAAAAAGCCAAAAACTAAGTTTACTTGAAAAATATAAAATATTCAAAGACCATAGACAAGACAGAATCAACTTACTCAATGACCAAACATTATTTTAATCTTAATTTTTTTACATTAATTATCAATTACATATGGCTGCTCATCCTCGGCTCAGCAAAACACAACCCCTGGTGGAAGGATGATGAAACTTCTCTTTAGAATCGAAGTGCATTCCTCCATCTAAATGCATCTCTATTCTAGAGAGAAGTATCAGCAAATTAGGAATATATTCATCATATACAATCATACTACTTATGTTAAACAGGTAGATCATTTAATACAAGATACAAAGAACTAATCAAAGCACTACATTCCAACTCTGACTCAACATTTGCAGATCACTTAATCAATACTGGACATTCACAGAAAAACAATATAAACTTGGAAATTGTACACACTTTTCAAAAAAGTCAAACACTAAATACTTTTAGGAAAATAAATCAATCGATCAATTTATTTGTAAAACTATTACATACCTTAACCTATAAGCTTTCGATAAAAATAAAACCTTATACTGGTGGATACTTCAAATATTGAAAATAATACTCGATACTGTAGGTATTTTCAGATGGTGCCCTTACAAAATTGTCATGAAACAACAAAAAACACCAAAATAATGTTTAATAAATGGGTAATTTGATGTTTAATGAGAGCATTATTGATTGGGAGGAATAGAGTATTCAGTTTAGTATACTTCATTGTGACTTATGTAGAACAGGAATAGCCGCACATATCTTTTCAATACATGTAGGATTAGCACCAGTTCTAGATATTCTTGTTTTTTTTCAATATTACTTAGTGATTTATTGTTTTTCTTTGTAGATTACGTCATGGAGACTCCAGTTAAGGAGTGTAAGACAAGTCAGATTAACAATAAATTATACAATCTTATACGCCAGTTACCATAATTACTATATCAATTAGTGAAGGTGAGGCTTAATTTTGATGTGAAAGGAACTCTTGTATACTATAAAAAGCTTTATCAACAACATTTTTCTATATTCTGAAGACTCTTTAAAAACTGCAGTAGCTTGTTGTAGAGTTTCCCACCAATATAACTAGGTTTTAATTTGAATAAGCTACTATTGTGACTCACCAAGTGATAATCTTCTCAGCTTCTTGTATTATAATCGTGTATGTCAAGATTTTGGTTGATATCACTTTTTTATACATATGAAGTAGCTTCATACACATATAAGAAGGGTACAGTTAGGAGACCTTGAACAACGGCCTTTTGTAGGTTCTAAGGACATCCATTCATTGTGTTCAGTATATATTTTGCTTTTCAAATAGATGAGGAGTGGTTTTCTCCCTTTTAATCATTAATTTTGAGAAAAAGCATGTTTATTAGGCTTTGGGAATTTGTATTTGATTGCATTATATAACTATGCTATTTGAAATTTGTATGTCAATTTTGGAACAGTAGTTTTCAGGTAGTTAACATGCTTATTTCCTTCTTTAAATAATTATTTATTTCAGAGGAATGTCTTGTGGAAATATCAATTTACTTGATCTGTACTGCATTTTGAGGTGTTAGCTGCATATTTTCGTTCCTATTTGCAGAAGGCATGGTTCTATTGTTATTTTCAACCTAGAAATGAATTTAAATAGGAGCAGCATGTTTGTAAGATTGTGATAATATCAGTTTTCTTGAGTCATGATATTTATTTCTTGGTGCTTAGCTTGAAATATTATGGTTCGAAGGTGAATGGGAGCATTGTTATTATTTTAGGTGTTTTGAATGAAATGTTTTGTTGGAATTGCTAGAAAAATCTGTTCTTTTTTATGGGAAATAGGAATAGATTTTTTACTTTTTCTATTACTATTGATAGCTGTATCTTTGTAGTGGCAAGTTTAGCTTTGAATTATAGGTTGAAGGTGAATGGAAGGATTATCATTATTATTTTAGGTGTACAAGCATGTTGATTGTAATATTTTGTGGGAATTGCTAGAAAAATCTGCTCTTTTTTATGAATAATAGAAAAAGGCTTCTGACTATTTCTATTATTATTAATAGCTATTTCTATGTAGTGGCATGTTGAGTTGTGGGATATTTATTCACTGGTACTATAGGCCTACTATATTTCATTTATTCGAGGTTTGTACGGTTATAGTATCTAGTTCAGAAATAGTAAGTTTGATTTTTTTATGTCTAGTCTATTTGGTTGGAAGCATGTTTGTGCATAGGTATCACTTGGTTGTGGGACTATCCATGGAAAATCATTTTTTTTTAAAAAGAGTGGTTTTCCATTATGTGTTCTTCTATTACTGGTTTTCTTTGGTGCTTGACTGGTGATGCTTTATCAGTGGGCTATAACTCATAATTGAGCGGTATTAAGCAGAAAGGAACCAACCCTCAAAATGTTATGTTATGAGATACTATGCAATTCTGTTAGGGAATATGATTTTCCATATTCAGCTGAAAGGAACTAGCCCAGAAATGTAAGAAACCCTGTCAAAAAAGAGTTGGAAAAATTTCTTGAATTCTGATTTGAGCTTATGGTTTCAGCATAAAAGATCCACTATTGGTTCCTATTTTATTGTGTTAAAAACTGAACTTGATATTTCAACAGAATCGAACCAAGTGTGGTTGGTTCTACATTTTAAAAGAGAACATGTACACTCAAATTCAGCAGAAGGGAACCAAGGCACCTTGGTTCTCTTTTATTGATTGCATTACTTGGATTAAACAGAACCAAGTTATAATAGTTCTGTTCAGCTGATTCCAGCACATATGAGTTGAGATTCATTAGTAACTTGAGCATGCTTTTTGAAAATAATAGTAATTTGAAATGAAAATCTGATTCTCTAATAAGATAAATTCATTATAAGAATAATCTTAAAATATATTAAGATTTTTACCAATATCTCTTTTTTTCACTACACTCTGTTCCTTTACAAAAATAATTATTATCCTATACTGTTTCCAATTAGCCAATTTCATATAATAGAACCAACTCTCAATGGTTCCCTTACAAAAGCTGCAATATTACTGTTTACAATTTCAGAGAACAGAACCAGCTGTCTGGTTCCTTTCTGCTTAAAGACAAAGCAGTTGTTATTCAAATAACAAAAAGGAACCAACCCTATTAAAATTATTATATCTAATGACAATGGTAGTCCAAGAACGTTATTTTACTACTAAAAAAAACTAAAAAATTACTTTAATAATGTTACTATGGAATTAACAGATTTGGAATAAAATTGGATTTATCATGAGACTTCAACTTTGATGCTTCATAACTCAAAATTTTTGTTTTGTGGCTTGGTTCCTTTCTGCTTAATACCGCTCAATTGTGATATCAAGTCCGCTTTTTAATATTTAAATTTTAAGAGCATGTGTTATGATGTTGTATGGGCATTCAAAGGAGAGCACTCCTTTCAGGAAGTGGTGTGAGATCCTTGGGGTTCTTCCATTTTCAATCGGAACCCACCTAAAACTGTATGTCCAACACATCAATCACCATCATCCAACTCATTACCGACGCACAGGTCTCAGACCTATGTTGGCTTTATCCTCAGAAAACAAATTATTTACAGATGATTGTCTATTAGGTTGAGGAGATATATATTGATTGGTCTGTGTTTCTTGGTATTAGCTTGATATTGCAGTTTTTGAATGGAAAAGGAGTTTTTCTCATTCTATGTAGAATGAAAAGGTGCTTTTTTTTTACCTGAAACTGCAGTATCAAACACATGCCACCATACTTAGCCTATGCTTAATTTTGTCATGTTGTGGGATAGTTAGTTGAGGTGAGGCTTAATTTTGATGTGAAAGGAACTCTTGTACACTATAAAAAGCTTTATCAACTAAATATTTCTTCAATTGTTTTTAAATATTTCTATATTTTCAAGACTCTTCAAAAACTGCGGTAGCTTGTTGTAGAATTTCCTACCAATATAACTAGGTTTTTGTTTGAATAAGCTACTATTGTGACTCACCAAGTGATAATCTCCTCGGCTTCTTGTATTATAATCATGTACATCAAGATTTTGGTTAATATCATTCGTTTTTACATATAGAGTAGCTTCATACACATATAAGCAGGGTACAGTTAGGAGACCAAGTCTCTTGTTGGAGCTGAGAAGATTATAGGTCTCAGACCTATGTGGGCTTTATCCTCAGAAAAAAAAATTATTTATAGATGATTGTAAATTAGGTTGAGGAGATATATATTGATTGGTCTGTGTTTCTTGGTATTAGCTTGATATTGCAGTTTTTGAATGGAAAAGGATTTTTACTCATTCTATGTAGAATGAAAAAGTGCTTTTTTTTTACCTGAAACTGCAGTATCAAACACATGCCACCATACTTAGCCTATGCTATATTTTGTCATGTTGTGGGATATCGAAAGAAAACCACTCCTCTTGGGTACAGAAAAAGTTTTCTTATGTTATAAATTTTGTGTAAAGTCTCTGATGTTTCACATGGTGTGATACTTGATGAACAATCTAATATCAATAATGGAACCACATTTCTATTTGAAATATTATTTTTGATCACTTATAGTAGAATGATGAATTTCGCTTCTTAGGAGAAGGTTCATCAAATCAGGCATATATAAACTCAGATGTAAAACATGTCCCAAATACTACATACATACGTCGAACATTCAAATCATTCAATACACAATTTAAAGGACACATTGAAGCACTACATTCCTACACTGACTCAAGATTTGCAGACCATTTAATAAACACTGAACATTCACACAAAAACATTCAAACTCACTTGGAAATTCTACATATCATTCAAAAAAGCAAAAACTAAGTATACTTGAAAAATATGAAATGTTCAAACACCATATCTAAGACAGAATCAACTTACTCAATGACCAAACATTATTTTAATCTTAATTTTTTTACATATTCATTTACATTAATTTTCAATTACATATGGCTGCTCATCCTCGGCTCAGCAAAACACAACCCCTGGTGGAAGGATGATGAAACTTCTCTTTAGAATCGAAGTGCATTCCTCCATCTAAATGCATCTCTATTCTAGAGAGAATTTTCAGCAAACCAGGAATGTATACTACTTATGACAAACAGGCAGATCATTCAATTCATGATACAAAGAACATATCAAAGCGCTTCATATAACACATACTCAACATTTGCAGATCACTCAATCAACACTGGAAATTCATATAAAGCCACAAACCAAATACAATGGAACAATATGAAAAATTCAAACACCATAAACAAGATAGAATCTACTTACTCAATGACCAAACACAATAATTCAAACCTATTGCAATTCTCAATTATATAATGGCTGCTCATCCTCGGCTCAGCAAAACAGAACCCCTGGTGGAAGGATGATGAAACTTCTCTTTAGAATCGAAGTGCTACCTCCATCTAAATGCATCTCTATTCTAGAGAGAAGTATCAGCAAACCAGGAATATATGCATCATATACAATCATATACAGTACTACTTTATGACAAACAGTCAGATCTTTCGATCCATTATAAAAAAAAAAACATATCAAAATGCTGCATTCGAACACTGACTCAACATTAATATTGCAGATCACTTAATCAATACTTAACATTCCCAGAAAAACATAATATAAACTTGAAAATTGTACACACTTTTAAAAAAAGTCACAAACTAAATACACTGGAACTATTTGAGATATTCAAACACCATAAATTAGAGTAATACATTTAAATAATACTAGTCATCAATATTATTATATATTAACTAGTTCTTTATCAAAATTAAGTTATTAGTTTGGTTAGTGTTTGGTTCTGTAATCCAGATATTACTGGTGAAAAGTCAGTGTTCTTTTAATTATTGTGGGAACAGTTTTATTGTTTTATTGATATAACTCGAAAACGTTCGGCCAAGTGAGAGCACATTATAATATATATTAAAACTGATTGCCATTTGTTAAATCTATAATAAAAGTTAGTTTTATTGTGTTGGTGCATTTCTAAAGAGAATCTTCACTTCTAAAACAAAGTCATTCATAATTTGTATTCCAGTTATATCAGATACGGTACCAGTATTAATTTCATAGTTTGTTAGTTACATATTCTAGTTATCTTGTTAATTTTGTGAGAAGAGCAGTTTTTGAGCTAAAATCCTGTTGTATGTACTCATTCAATCAGTTTTGAATTTTTCAGTCGTGATGAATAATTAAAAAGGTAAATTAATCAAGAAACAACTAAATGAATAAATAAACAATTCAAAAAATCACGGAATAGTGTTTCAGTAGTTTGGATTAGTGATTGGATTGTTACTATGTAGTCATGCATGAGTGTACGAATTTTGATATTTTATTGAAAAGGTGCCAATATATTTAAAATATTCAATATTCTAAATTGACAACATTCTTGTAGGCCTGTGTAGAGATAGGAGTGTTGATGTAGGATAGGGGTCTCCAAAATGTTTAGCCTAAGGTCCAATTTAATAACTCCTGTCAGTACCGAGGGCCAGAACCGTTTTAATTTTTCTTTTACCTATATACAGTGTCTCAGGAGAAATCCTCTACCTTCCTCTTCTCTGAACACAGAATTCTTCCAAGAAAAGTGATTTTAGAGAAATGTGTACATATTTTTCTGAAAATAAATAAATTGCATTGAAAAGACAATATCTGTCTTACTACTCCAACTCATTCCTTTCATCAATCTGAAAAAGTTCATACAAAACATAAGTCCAGAAATGCTTTGACACAGAAATAAAGACGGCTAAAGTTGGCAGCTATCCTATCAATCTATTTGCTCAATGAGACATTTTCATTGTCTTTGTTCAAATGGTGTATTGAATAGTTTTCATGTGAAAAAGGTTAAAACTTGAATAAAACATTATAACTAATAAATTGCGCTATTTCACAAAATACACAAAATTTGCTACGAAATCAGGGGTTTTCAAGTTTGTTAATAGAACAATATTGTTTTCTTATGAAACTTGTGAAGAATTCGATTTGAAAACAGTAGAATTCCAAAAAAGCCAAAAACACCCCAAAATGAATAGAATCGTGTTTTATTGGTCGAAATAAACTTATTTTGCATGATTTCTTTTAACTTGTTTAAGTACAATAGAACCCTGGTTTGTGAACTTTTTATATCATTTTCAACTATTAGCTAATCCAAAATCTAAAAGTTTGGTCCATTTGAAATTAGATAAGTTTCGAATAAAGCATTCAAAATTTTTCCATAGAACATTCAACAATTGATCATTTTTGAACAAGCGAAGCGAGTTCTTCCTTTTTACTTGAGGCTCGAGGCTTTGTGTGTTTGTTTGTGTGTTCCACGATAACTTTCGAATGCCTTCATCAATCAACTTCAAATTTGAAACACAGATTCTTGGTATCTTTAGACAGGTTAAGTTCGTTTGCCAATGAAATTGACCCACTCCTTCATCCTTTTTGAGGCGAAACAAAAGGATAAGTTCTCACTCCTTCATTAATATATCTATATATTACTATATTTATGAAAATAGTTGTTTTCACCATATGGAATTCGCAATAGATCTCAAAATATATTTTGGCTATCATCAGCTGTAGGTGAATAAATGCGAACAGACTTTTTATAGGATCTCTATAAGCTGATATACTAATTTTATTGCTCTGATATATGGATATATAAACAGCTGTTTTTTATTTGGTAAATATATCTTCTCTGTAGATTGATACACTAATTCCATTACCCTGATTTATAAGGTATATGAGTACGGTAGGTCTTTTTTGTGGAAAATAAATGCGTGTATCAGAGCAACAATGAAATTGAACTTCAAGTGATAGATGTCTTGTGAATTTTATCTAAATCATTATTTTCAAAACAGCCGCTTTTCGTTACCACCTTCCCCTATGATAAGCTTCCTAAATGAGTTTCCCTTTCCAAAATTAGTTGTTTGCAAGCGAGTTCTCCAGCCCGTTGGGCTGACTAGTCTAAATTCTGTAAAAACTTCTTTCTTTCATGGCTCGAAGCGAGCCAGCGGACTTGTATTCTACATTTTTTTAAAGTCGTTGAATACTGTATGCGTTCTCAGCAAACATAAACCTTCTAAATTTGATAATTAAATTTTTTATTGATGCTATTGTGACACTTGATGTCATCCACTGGGTAATAGAGAAAAAATATTACGTGATAAAACGTTTTCAGCTTTCAGCTGTCGCGGGCCGGATTGAATATACTGGCTGTCCGGATTTGGCCCGCGGGCAGTAGTTTGGGGACCTCTGATGTAGGGCAATAATGTGGAACTCTTTCAAAAAGTTTGACATTTTATTAAAAAATTGATTGATAATAACAGTAAAAGAGACTACAATGTCGTTATTATAACATGCATAGCTTCCCTCTACCAATCAACCATAAAATAATTATTTTTATTTTACCAAAATTTTCAGAGTTCATCCCTATGTTAGAATATAGTTCTTGAAATTTTCAGTCAAAAATGATAATTTAAATATTTTTAAATATGCTCGCAAGTTGTCTTAAATTTTCTCTATTTCGATCCATAAAACAACTTATCTTGTAAAAAACACATCGGATATATAATTTTTTTATATTGTAATTATTTATGTAATTGAAGTTCAGAATTGAGTTTTCATGATGTGTTTTTGTTTCATGTGAAATTTAATTGTGAGAAATATATCAGCTCAATAATCTTGAAGATCAACAAAAATGCTGGACAGTTCCTTTGACAATCAATCATGATGATGGAGCTCTTGATAAAGGAAAACTGAATTGATGATGTGCTTTGGTAAGTGAAGACATTCAGAAAACGCAGTATTACTTCTCTTAAATAAAATAATTATATTAATTTGATGACACTCTAGGATTTTGGCTATGCTAGTTTAAAAAAATTGAAATTTCATAAAAATGAATGATTGTGACTGATGTGTTTTTGAATTATCCCATACACATATCAAAATATTTTCAGTTATTTCAACAGTTGAATATTCAAGTTGACAGTGTTTGATTTTTAATTTTGTTATTCTAAACAGGAAATGTTCATAAATTGAAAATTAAACTTAGTGAAACAAATAAGGCCTCTGTTGAACAATAATTATTCTTCAATAATGCATTAAAATTAATGATTCATAGATTAAAAATTGTTGACTAATTCTTCAAATGTGGTAATGACTTATTCACTTTTCCGGTAGTTCAGAACCCACCTAAAACTGTAGGTCCAACTAATCAATCTCCATCATCCAGTTCATTACCCATGCACAGGTCTCAGACCTATGTGGGTTTCATCCTAAAAAAAATTATATGATATTGATTCAAGATATCAGAGGAGGAAATGAACTGGTAATGTAATTGGATGAAAGAAATTAAGATGAGAAGATTTAATCAAGAATATAAGAATTAAATTATCAATCTAACTTAATATAAAAAACGACTGTATTTTTATTTAAATTATGATTTTTACTCACTTATACTGGAGGGATGCATTTCCCTTTAATGAGGAGCTTCATCAGCCTGTCACCTTCATTAGCTTCTCTTCAGAAGTGAAATGCATCCCTCCAGTATCTTCAGTATAAGTGAGAAAAAATCACAATTTAAATAGAAATACATTGTCAGTTTTGATATTAGATTGTTTCTGAAAAGGTTGGACAGTCACTCTGTTCTTTATTGATTGTCTATAAAGTTATGGGATTTCCGCATGTAATTGATTGTGCTAAGTTGTATTGTAGTTTGAAAGTTGGTTTAATCTTATTCCCATCAATTAGGCTAGGAGCAATTTTATTCTGTCGGGCTGTGTGACTTTCAAACAGAATAATTTCTTCCCCTAAAAAAATAGATAGCCGTGAGCCGTAGCAGGTATCTGTTCAATCAGATAGAGATAAGCTGCGTTCTCGTAGGTCCTATTCGTAACGGTGACCGATTAGATTGGTCAGCAAAAAAGACACAGTTCTCTGCTGTAAAATTACTTCCCGGTGGTTCATCTAAAACTGTAGGTCCAACTCATATTCACCATCATCCAACTCACTACCCACGCACAGGTCTCAGACCTATGTGGGCTTTATCATTAAAAAATCCTTTCAAACATTACGTATTTCAGTAATACCAAATATCAATATTAGTAAGTTCTTCATGAATTAGTCCAGTTGGTGTTTGGTTCTGTGTTTCAAATATACCCGGTTGATAGAAAAATTAGTTCAATTTTATCCCTATCAATCAGAATAGTAACATTTCTATTGGGTTGGAGCCTTTTTTTTTTGAGAATCACTGCATTTAAAACAATGTTATTCATACTGTTTTAGTTGTTTTTTCTATAAATAAATATTGATTATTGTAGTTCCATATTTAATTTCCTTTTTAAGGATAATTCTGTGAGAATGTTTGGGAAGTGATAGCCGCGAGCCGTAGCAGGTATCTGTTCAGAGAGGTAAGCTGCGTTCTCGTAGGTCCTGTTCGTAAAGGTGACCGATTAGATTGGCCAGCAAAAAAGACACTGTTCTCCGCTGTAAAATCACTTCCGGTGGTTCGGAACCCACCTAAAACTGTAGGTCCAACTCATCAATCACCATCATCCAACTCATTACCCACGCACAGGTCTCAGACCTATGTGGGCTTCATCCTCAAAAAAAGGGATGAAAGCCTGTTGTTTCAATAATTACCGTACATTAATTCAGTCTTGATAAATAACAAAATAATAAATCACCACAGAGCAGTTTGCATAAATCAGTCCTGCATTATTTAGTTTCAACAAATAAATGAATAAATAACCACAGACAGTGGCACAGTAGTTATGAGATTAGAGTGTTTATGTGGAATCATGGATGAATTAAAAAAATTGATATTTCAGCAGTGGATGTTGAGCATATGAGCAATAAGCTAGAAACATTTCGAGGGGTTGGATATTTTCTTTAAAAAATTAACAGTAAGAGAAACTGTAATGTTGTTATTTGAACATTCATAGGTTTTCACTATCGATTAACCATCACATTAAATCGAATAATAGCCTTTCCCAAGATGAATCATAAATTCTGTTGAGTTTCCTCTTATTTTAGAATAATGTATTTCTCAAAAATTCCACTCGAAATTGTTAAGTTAAAGATAGAGAATCAAGAATCAAGAATTTTATTTGCCGTAAAACACTATACATGCAATGGGCATCGTCAAGTTAATAATAATAATTATTTATCGTCAAGTTAACAGTCAGACACAACTTATACAGTAAAAAAAAAAAACATTAATTGTTACAGAAACACTATATAATAGTCAAAAAACATTGAATAACACTATCTTAGTTCAGTCTGTGAATCTAATGTCCATAGAGTTTTCATTTTGTAAATATTCCTCAATCGAGTAAAAAGATTTTGCCTTCAGCCAGTCACCTATGACTTTACAAAACTTGATAAATTTGATATACGATCAATTAATAGCTTTGATGTTTTCTATGACGTAATACTTGATGAAAATCTAATATCAAATTGACATTGTATTTCTATTTAAATTATGAGTTTCACTCAATTATACTGGAGATACTAGATTTCACTTCTAAATATACTGATGAAGCTTCTCTTTGGAAGTGATATGCATCCCTACAGTATAAGTGAGTGAAACTAATAATTTAAATAGAAATACGGTGTCAGTTTTGATAATCGATTGTCAATTAATAGCTTTTCCCTAGTTGAATAATCAATTCTGTAGAGTTTTTATTTAGAATATATTCCTCGAATTTTCACACAAAAATTATAATTTCAAACAGTAATATTTTCACATATCTTTACAAGTTTTCTTAATTTTCTCTATTCCAATCCATAAAGCGACATATTATCATGCAAACAAAAAGAGAAAATTAACTTTTTATATAATTTCTCATTTATTTTATATTGTTGAATAAATAAAACTTCCAGGATAGAATTTTCACATATCCTT
Source organism: Conomelus anceps (assembly GCA_948455865.1). Taxonomy (NCBI): domain Eukaryota; kingdom Metazoa; phylum Arthropoda; class Insecta; order Hemiptera; family Delphacidae; genus Conomelus; species Conomelus anceps. The sequence continues at coordinate 71,871,134 of OX418219.1, forward strand.
GCAAGTTTTCCTAATTCTCTCTATTCCAATCCATAAAGCGACATATCAAGTAAAAAAATGAAGAAAAAATACTTTTTCTATAATTCTTTTATCATTTCTCAGTTAATTCATATTGTTAAATAAATAAAACTTCTAGAATAGAATTTTTACATTTCCTTGCAAGTTTTTATAATCTTTTCTATTCCAATTCATAAATTGACTTGTCATTGTTCAAAAAATATCTTATGTAATTTTTATATAATTTCTTAAGTAATTTATATTGTTGAATATAGAAATAAAACTTCAAGAATAGACTTTTCATGTTTTTTCTTGTTTCATGTAATTCAGTTGTGAGAAATATATCAGCCTCAATCTTGAAGATCAGCAAAGAATGATGGACCATGTATTGATGCCTTCATCTGCTCCTGTGATGATCAACAATTAATCAAGGCGAAGAAACTCTTGATAGAGGAAACAAAACTGACGATAAATTTTGGTAAGTAAAATGTGCCTGGCTTGCAACATATCTGGTGAGGTTGGGTCTGGTAGACCCATTTAGATTATCTTCATAAAACGTTCAAATATCAAATAAGAGAATTTTTTAAGTGTATCTGATCGTAGAGAACTTTGGAAAGGCAGCATAACAAATATTGTGAATCTATACCCATTATAAAATCTTAATAAGTAGTTTTGAAAAGTATGTATACAAATTTATAATCAAAAAACGTTTGTAAAACAGTCAAAATGGTTGAACATTTTTTTTTTCGTGTAAAATGGATGATCATCAAGATTAATTGTATGAATTATTATAAAAAATATACATAGAACATTTTTGTTCATAAAATATTTTGTGCAGGTTTGAACTCTGCTGTTTTTATACAAGGTTTCAAGTGCATTCTTATTCCGCATTCAGCACACAAACTGGCTCTACAATACAATCAATATGTTTTCTCACATCCACTGTGATGTCACTTACCTCCAGCTTGTCTTCAAAAGTATCAGGAAAATTTGGATTATTTGTTGATATTCCTTTCGAATGAAATGGCATTTTGTTAAATTCAACTTTGAAAAAAAAAAACGTAATTGGTGACGTTGGGTCTGTGAGACCCAAACAAACTATTGATCTAACTTATGCTCTAACAACAATACTTAAGTTAGTTAGAATACTTTACTCAATGACCAAACACAATTCAAATCTAATGAGATTTTCAATTACATAGTGGCCGCTCATCCTGAACTTAATAAAATACGACCCCTGTTGGCAGGCTGACGAAACTTCTCGTTAGAAGTAAAATGCATCCCTTTAGGAAAAGTGAATAAAAATCATAATTTAAATAGAAATACAGTGTCAGTTTTGATATTAGATTGTAAATAAATTACTAAGAAGTGGAAGTTAGAAGTTCATCAACCTTGCATGACACTGATGCTCGTTGAACTCCTATCTTCTTTCGTGCGAACTTAAGATGACAAAATTATTAGTTTCCGTTGCAAGACCTCTCTTCTGTATCACGATACGGAGCGGTTCTATCAGTAAGCATGAGCCGCGTCATTGCCTTTCACCCCCTACCAACAACTTTGCCATTCATAAAGCAACAGTTTTACGCCAAGTCGGAAAATTTATAATTAACTTTGAAGGGTTGGTAGTAGAGAAGTTGCGCGGCCAAATTTTATCGGCGGGTCGCTATACGGCCATCAATTATTTATTGACATGGTAGTTGCTGGATGAACTTGTTACTTGAATGACGAGCACCATTACGTCATCAGATTCTGCTTGCAACTCATTTTTACTGAAAGAGCTTGCTTGAAAGGCAGATTAATTTAGTGTCTTGTTTTTACGAAGCTGTGAGGGAAGTGGTGTCTTGAATTGATGACTGATATTGGTCCATCCAGAACTAGCAGTGCTGTGAAAGGCAGACCTCACGCCCAAGAATAAGGGTGCTTCCCCAGAGGAACATACCCGATGCACTCAATGATAATCACCATCGCAAAATTAAACACAATCATCTGACTTAACCCTTGATACAATTTGCGTAGTCTATTTCACGTTTGATCTCCACAAAACGTACTGTAGTATTCATGTAACTTAGCAGTGTGTACAATTTGCGTAGTCTATTTCACGTTTGATCTCCACAAAACGTACTGTAGTATTCATGTAACTTAGCAGCGTGTAGAACAGCGGCTCCTAACCTTTTTTCTTCTGTGTACCCCTTAGACCATATTTTACAGACATAGTACCCCCAAAGTCCTAACTACTTTTTTACTTTACCATAACAATATTATAGAGGGTTTAATGCCCATTTATTGCAATATTTGAACAACATATCGACGCCTATGAATGGGTATTCAACTAAAGAAATAAAATAGTAGGTAACACAATAATTTCTGCTGAACACCGATTTCTTTTATTGAGGACATTGAATGTAATATGTTTAGAGATGAATATTATATTTTAAATTTCGAAATGTTACTAAAATATAGCTTCCATAGAAGTGTCAGAATAGAATACATTATATAACATTATATACATTATATACAGAATAGAATAGTCGCACAACAGAAACTGCTCACCATTAGCATAGAACAACCATTCCTTAGGCTTAATCTATGCCACTAGACAATGAACATCCGCCATTATGGATTTTTTTGCGTACCCCCAACTAGGACACTGTGTACCCCTAAGGGGTTCGCGTACCCCAGGTTGGGAACCGCTGGTGTAGAAGATGGGAGGATGTGCTACATCAGAACCAAGTTATATGAAAACTACAGTAACTCTGTATCACATCAACAAGGCTGTGTTTATATTTTCATCCTCTGGGTAAATGGTAGTTAAGCTCCATTAATTGCGTATATTGTGGATAGAAGATTATTCCATTATAACGTATTATATTTACTGTGGGATATTTAGACAGCAGATGGATAGAAAGATGCTTAGACATTTAATGTCATAAAACTTACAAATATAAATTGAAGTGAGTATTGTTGAGGTGATCAGAAATCATTTCTATGATACAAAACACATTTTTTTGTAAATTACGTCTTGGAGACTCCAGTTACGGAGTATAAGGCAAGTCAGATTAACAATTATACAATCTTATACACTATAATTAATTACTATATCAATAAGTTGAGGTGAGGCTTATAATTTTGATGTGAAAGGAACTCCGGTCCGGGGAGTCCGGTCCCACAAGATGTCAAATTATCTTAAGATAGAAACTGCAAAACTTCAATAAATAACAACCAAACTCTTGTACTCTATAAAAAGCTTCAACTAAATATTTTTTCAGCTGCTTTTAAAATATTTTTATATTTTGAAGACTCTTTAAAAACTGCAGTAACTTGTTGTAGAGTTTCCTACCAATACAACTAGGTTGATCCTCTGTATAACGAAATCGATTATATCTGTAAATAATTCGTTCTAGAGAGAATTCGTTAATTAGAGGTGGTCTTGCCTAGATTTCAATGAAAGAGACAACATAAAAATCCATTATTTGGAGGATTTTGCAATTTGGTAGTTCGTTATGTATAAAATCACCAACACTTTAACACTTGTTGACTCCTCTAACACACATGAGCGAGTGATTAATCGTTTAGCCTTTCACACCCACAGTTTCCCACGCATGCGCACATAACATTCACACAAGCTATCAAACTACACACACTCTCAAATGTACACAACAGAAGAAATATATGATGAAAGAGTTCTTTATATTAGATTCTGTCCAAATCAAAAACAATATTACGGACCATGAAAGTAACATGAAAACACTGGGAGCAAAAATCAATTTTTGTCCCCGCCCAAGAGTTTTGATTAGAAAGCAACCATTAACTTAACTTACATGAAGAGTTATGAGAAAAACAATTATCATTTTCAACACTAAATTTTTTTTGAGGATGAGGCCCACAAAGGTGTGATACCCGTGTGTGGGTAATGAGTTGGATGATGGTGATTGATGAGTTAGACCTACAGTTTTAGGTGGGTTTCGAACCACCAGGAAGTGATTTTACAGCAGAGAACATTGTCTTTTGCTGGCCAATCTAATCGGTCACCCTTACAAATAAGGCCCAGGAGAACGCAGCTTATCTGATTGAACAGATACCTGCTACGGCTCATGGCTATCACTTCCCTTAAACATGAATTGAATATTTTCACTGAAAGAAATCAGGATGAAAATCAAATACAGTATTCAGTATACATTGGTTTTTCAAATACAACACTAAAAAAACGATCCTCTTCAAATGATAATAATTGATTACTCTTATTATAAATTGTTAAAATGAAAAGAGCATCCGAATATTAAAATTTAAAAAAAGAAAATTTATCTTTAAATATATTCAAAGAACTAATTAAAGGACTTTGTATAGATTTTGCAAAAGTTTTCGCAGAACATGGAACATAATAAATAAATTTATTTCTCTCACGCATGACTAAAGAAACAGCACCAGTTTATTTCAAAATATACAAACAATTCAAAAATATATAGAACAAAGTTTCAAATACAATATAAAAGAATAATAAAAATAAAATTACCTCCATGAAAAATAACTTGTGCCGTTTGCGCTCCAGAACGAATTCAACATATCATATTTCATACTAATATATTTATACTTTATATTTATATGTTTATATTTATACTTTCAGCAACCTTCCTAAAAATTGAAAATGAGTGAAAATTAAAACAAAAATTGATCATAATCAGATAGGAGTCGAACACATTCTACTTAAAAAACATCTTACATTAAATACACTACAATTAAAATACAATATCCTACCGTACCACAATTGAAAAATCTCATATTGCACTTTTTTAATTAATCAAACATTTGTAAAAAAACCTACACAATAATTCACAAGAAAAAATTCCAATTCTAAAACATTTCGAATTTAGTTTAATCAAGAAAGTAACTTCTCCAAGAAAATAAAAACTTTCTAAATTTGAATATCGTTTCACCCATGGAATCAACTTTCAATCTCACCCATCTCATGACCCAGAACGCATATTCTTGGTTTCATTTTGGAAATATGCAGGAATTTGGTAGGATTATTCTGAGATAATCTTCACCATCAAGCGTACAAAATGATCGTTTTGAAAAATAAACTTATTTTGTAGGGGAATGAAGAACCTATCATCCTGTATGGTCACATCATTGACCAGGGAAGTGATAGCCGTGAGCCGTAGCAGGTATCTGTCCAATCAGATAGATATAAGCTGCGTTCTCGTAGGTCCTGTTTGTAACGGTGACCGATTAGATTGGCCAGCAAAAAAGACACTGTTCTCTGCTGTAAAATCACTTACCGGTGGTTCGGAACCCACCTAAAACTGTAGGTCCAACTCATCAATCACAGGAATGATAATAATAATAATATCGTGTGACCTGGCTGGCTCAGGTCTGGTGTCAGAGTTATCAGGTCGCACCTGAATAAGTTCAGGGCCTCTGACGTGACTTAACGACTGTTTTTTAGGCAGCCGGGACCGACAGCTTAACGTGTCCTCCGAAACACGGGAGTGGCCCGAGGTAAAAACTTTCGGTCAGAACTGGGATCGAACCCGGGACCTTTGGGCTAGCAAACCAGCACTTAACCCACTCGGCTACGGCTACAGGAATGATATTCAGGATATTCAGGAATCATTTGGAATGATATTAACCAAAATCTTGATGTACATGATTATAATACAAGAAGCCGAGGAGATTATCACTTGGTGAGTCACAATAGTAGCTTATTCAAACAAAAACCTAGTTATATTGGTAGGAAATTCTACAACAAGCTACCGCAGTTTTTGAAGAGTCTTGAAAATATAGAAATATTTAAAAAACAATTGAAGAAATATTTAGTTGATAAAGCTTTTTATAGTGTACAAGAGTTCCTTTCACATCAAAATTGAGCCTCACCTCAACTAATTGAAGTAATTATGGTATCTAGTGTATAATATTGTTGATCTGACTTGTCTTATACTCCTTAACTGGAGTCTCCAAGACGTAATCTTCAAAAAAAAAAAAAAAAAAAAAAAAAAAAAAAAAAATCACCACCCACGCACAGGTCTCAGACCTATGTGAGCTTCATCCTCAAAAAAAAAAAAATGATTATTCCAAGTTTCATCTATTTAAAAAAACATTTTAAAGAGATGTATCATTATAAATCAAATCGTGTTGGTCGTATAAACTTGACATTCGGCTATGCATTTCTGATGTCCTTATCAAATCAACCTTCATAATATCCGTTTGTTCAATCATTACTCGATTGTTGAATTTTCATAACTAATCTTAGTTTTATTAGAAATATCTTGGAGATTGTTGGCCTCTTGCGGTTCACTGTTATCAAATAACTGCACAATTTGTTGAATTGGTACAATTTTTATTTGTGGTTTCTTCTAGTGTTTTATGCAATTTTTTAGCAGGTTTTTTTTTAACAAAGCTTTTTTCCTACTTTGTACTAACTTCGCCTTTCGTGTAAATACGTGATATAAATTCAGAATTTCAGAAGCTTATACTCTAAATTTTCAGTTTGAGCTAACCTTATTTTATTTTTTTGACAATGAAGCATATTCAAAATTTAGAAAGAGAGCAGTTTTGGACTGTTACAGCTTTGCATTCATTGAAATTTTGTCGAAATAATTTAATTATCATCCGCTCTAACTGATAAATATGACTGTGGATCATTACTTTTCATTACGTATTGAATAGAACTATTCAATAATCGATAATAGGTTTTAAATATTATATTAATTGGTGATTTATTATTTTTCTTGTGAATTACGTCTTGAAGACTCCAGTTAAGGAGTATAAGAAAAATCAGATCAACAATTATACAATCTTATATACACTAGTTACCATAATTACTATATCAATTAGTTGGGGTGAGGCTTAATTTTGATGTGAAAAGAACTCTTGCACACTATAAAAAGCTCTATCAACTACGAGTCATTATCACTATAAAAAGCTCTATCAACTCGTAAATATTTTTTCAATTGTTTTTTAAATATTTCTATATTTTTAAGACTTTAAAAACTACGATAGCTTGTTGTAGAGTTTCCTACCAATATAATTAGGTTTTTGTTTGAATAAGCTACTATTGTGACTCACCAAGTGATAATCTCCTCGACTTCTCGTATTATAATCGTGTAAGTCAAGATTTTAGTTAATATCATTCGTTTTTACATATAAAGTAACAACTTAAAGTGACAACTTGACACTTGGAATTCGCAACTATCATGCTCTTAAAAATACAAAATAGTGTCGAAGAAAATATTTTCTTTAAAACGGGCATTATCATTCAACCTAGTTACAGACAATGATGATAATACTGCTAGGATACCCTTTCCCAGTCATGAGTTCAATTATCTTGGTTATTTATTAATAAAATTCATAATCAATCATTAATATCAATTTTTCATATTCTTCTTGCGTGGTTGAATAAATTTCAATTTATTGAAAGGAAAAAATATCGAAACCGGTTCAAGTGTTCGAATTGATACAACATAAAAAAATTTACAAACATAAAAAAAAATTTACAAACATAAAAAAAAATTTACAAACATAAAAAAATTTACAAACATAAAAAATGTACAAACAACAAATGTACAAACATAAAAAAACAGGTCGAATTGAGAACTTCCTCCTGTTTGGAAGTCCGTTAAAAAAGAATAAAACTTGTGAATGTGACAAACAAAGCCCAGAATCAAACTTAACAATACAATTTACATTAAGTACATCTTGTTTGAATAATATTATCTGGAGGTTGGCCAGCGCTTAATAGCTTAATAGCTTAATAGCTTTGCTGAGTCGGTGAGCGAATAGTTTTTAATTATTTTATTTTCAGCTTGTCAACTTATATATCACTTGGTGTATTTTCATATTTTGTAAATATATTATATTTTGTAAATAAGTATTTTCGTAAAACTATCCAATGGTAATTATATTGTTACGGGTTCTATGTCTAAAATAACGCTGGCAACACTTAAATTTATCACTCGCACTTTATTTACACAAATAATTCACAGCTCACACTGTTCAGTAATTTCTTACACAAAATAATGTAATCGGAAGCAGATAAATCGATATTATTCAACTGATAAAGGGTTTTCAATATTACTGTACAAAAGTCAATCACTAAAAGTTGAAATGCCAATCTAATTGAACAAGCGAAGCGAGTTCTTCCTTTTGACTTGAGGCTCGAGGCGTTGTGTGTTTGTATGTTCCACGATAACTTTCGAACGCCTTCATCAATCAACTTCAAATTTGAAATGCAGATTCTTGGTATCTTTAGACAGGTCAAGTTCGTTGGCCAATAATATTAACCGACTACTTCATCCTTTTTGAGGCGAATAAAAAGGATAGGTTCTTCATTAATATATCTATATATTACTATACATAGAAAATAGTTATTTCTACGATTCTACCATATGATGGCATTCGCAATAGATTTCAAAATGTATTTTGAGTTATTATCAGCTGTAGGTGAATATAAATGTGATCTGGTTTTTTGTAGAATCTCTATCAGCTGATATACTAATTCCATTGCCCTGATAATAATAATAATAATAATAAGCGTATGGCTTTTAATGGTGGGGAGACCCCTACGGGTGGTTCCACCTCGCCGTTTGTGCCATGTTACGGGTATTGCCCTGATATTTGGATATAATTATGAACAGCTGTTTTTATTTGGTAAATATATCTACTCTATAGATACACTAATTTCATTGCCCTGATGTATAGGTATATGAGTAATGTAGATCTTTTTTGGTGGATAATAAATCTGTGTATCAGAGCAACGATGAACTTGAACTTAAAGTGACATGTCTTGTGAATTTTATCTAAATAAGTATCTTCAAAGCAGCAATTTTTTGTTACTTCCTTACCCCTACAATAAGCTTTCCAAATGAGTTTCCCTTTCAAAAATTAATTGTTTGCAAGCGAGTTCTCCAGCCCGTTGGGCTTACTAGTATTAAATAATAACTGCACAAAAAGCTGTCCAATAATATTGAAAAAGAATTGTCGAGGAAGAACAATTAACTTACGTAGCACAAGTCCTTAATACAGTAATAGGTAAAAGAATTATCACTATAGAACTGTCAAGAGAATTATCACTACAGACAACGAAAGTTCATTACACGGTTTGTAATAGCTCCAACGGGATTGCACTGTCCGTATCAACGGGAACTGTCACTACTGCCACTTATCAATGTAGAACAAGAACTGAACAACTGAACTCAACTGAACTGATTTTACAAAAGTCTCTCTCTATTTATATAATTTTCCATGATTGAGATATCTCTCGATTTTTCTATCAACTCCTACCAAATCCTAAAATAAACAATCTAGGACCTTCGCACCTTCCACAATATCCGATAAGATTCCATTAATTTCTAATCAAACAACTAGAACATTCTACAAATTACCAAGTAAACACCATAAAAGTGTCAAAAGCAGAGTAATTAATTGCTTAGAAGTAAACATTTACATAGCAGATAATACCGAGAGCCACTCTTCCTTCTTTCTCTCTATTCTCACTATAATATTGTTTCAATTTGAAAACTTATAAATTTATATAGATAAAAGTAAATGCGTAAGGGTAGTTCCACCTCGCCGCTTGAGCCATGTTATTGGAAACATGGTGGACCTATAATTATAGGTGGGTTCCAAACCACCGGGAAGTGGTTTTACAACACAGAACAGAGTTCTCTATGCTGGGGAATCCAATTGGTCACCCTTACAGAGAAGGCCCAGGAGAGCGTTGCTCATCTAATCTGATTGAACAGATACCTTCTACGGCTCACGGCTATCACGTCCCTTTTATGTCCAATTGGTCACCCTTACAGAGAGAGCCCAGGAGAGCGTTACTTATCTAGTCGATATCCACATCTTAAAAAGCTTCTTAAAAATTAAAAGTCTCTGCTATTGAGATGTCCAATAGTTCTCTAATAATAATAAAGCCAAATCTTACTCCTATTCTACAATGAAATCTTGCCAAGTTAGCAGATAGGATATTTTTCTCTATCAAGTTTAGATTTGTTACAAAATCTGTAGACAGGCAGTGAAAGTGGAATCAGTGGTCGAACCAATTTAGCTCGCCGCGTAAGACAAATGAATCAAATAAAAGCTTCATGCAACATTAACAAACGCGTTTCTAGCACTGAAGGGCTATTTTCGCTAGCACTCCGCCTTGCTGGCTACCATTCTAGGCCTACTATATTTAGTTTTTTCAATTTACCTCGTCTGAGGATTTTGCAAATGTTTCTTATACAGAGTGTTTAAGAAGAAATCTGTCATACTAATATTTACTATTTCTTATGATATTGTAATGCATAACTTGTGAAAAAGATGTTTTAGAATATTGGAGTGAAAAGTGCTAAAACAGTTCGGTGAAGCATTCAGATTCAGATAGATTTGAGTAAAAGTACAATATTATATGACTACTGACTATAAACTTACAATGAATGACAGACAGTCATTCCGTTGTTCAAGAGAATGGTCTCCTAACTGCACCCTGCTTCTATGTGTATGAAGGTACTTTATATGTGAAAAGAGTGATATTAACCAAAATTTTGACGTACTAGACTATAATACAAGAAGCCGAGGAGTTTAGCACTAACTTGGTGAGTCACTATAGTAGCTTATTCAAACAAAAACCTTGTTATATTGGTAGGAAACTCTACAACAAGCTACCGCACTTTTTTAAGAGTCTTGAAAGTATAGAAATACTTGAAAAACATTGAAACATTTAGTTGATAAAGCTTTTTATAGTGTGAAAGAGCTCCTTTCATATCAAAATTAAGCCTCACCTCAACTAATTTCAATTTTTTTTCCAATTTTTCAATTTATTTAACACACCAAAAACATACACAAATTACAAAAAAAAAAAACAATAGCATAATAACAATAACATACAATTACAAATATAGGTGGCTTCATTGTGGGGTGTGCAGGAAAACGATACTTATCCAACTATGGCAAAGCCATGTATTAGGATAAGTGAAATAGTAGATGGAAAAGGAAGGGGAGTTTGAAAAAGGAGAACGAAATTGGTATGAGTAAGGGAGAAAGTCAGAAGGAAGGAAAAAAGCAAACGAGTCCACTGTTCAAAAGCACCCATATCGAACAACACTGAAACACGCTCCGGAATTATAAAATTGATATAGTAATTTATGGTAACTAGTTTATAAGATAGTATAAGTATTAATCTGACTTGTCTTATACTCCTCAACTGGAGTCTCCAAAAAGTAATTTACAAAAAGAATTACATCACCTAGATTCATGGAAAGATAAATAAAAAAATAGATACAAGACTTTTTAGGCAGTATAATAAATAAATAAAATTTTATTTGCCAAATATAAGATGATATTTACATAAAAATCAAACAAAATTCAGTGAATAGTTATTTTGCGTGGCTAGAATACGAGTCCTTGAGCTTTAGCCACAAGTTCCATCGAGAAAAAAAGTTATATTTGTTGTCGTCGGTTGATTTCCCACAAAACAAAAAAGATAAAGCTACATCAAATACAACTTAAAATAGATAACTTCAGTTCACTTTAACATAAACAAGACTGAAATGAAACAGAAATAAAGACACAATTTGCTTACAACAAAAATCATTTATTTGAAAATGAAACAGAATACAAAATATAAAATCAAATAAATTCAGCACATATCATAAAATATAAAAACCATAACTTTATAATTCAATTGTTATTATAAATATTCATGCGACTCGTCCACGAAGGTCTAAGCCTGTGTGTGGAAGGGAGTCTGGAATATATTTCTCTGCCGGTTTTTACAATTTGATCAGGCTTTTTAGATTTATCACACTTGAAAGCTGTGAACATTGGTTTAATAACAAAAAATTCAAAATTAAATACAGTAAATGTTTACAATGAATCTGAACGAGAACATGACACAATTCATAAACGATGAGTATCTTTAACTCAAATCAGGGCACACTCCATAAAAATTTACGTATACATAATTTATTATTTAAGTTTTGTATCATATTATTCTATGAATTTGAACAATGAGAACATGACACAATGCAAAGGGATGTATATCGTTAACCCATTATTGTTGAAATCAGTGACAATCACTTTTGATTAAATCATGACATCATTATCATGTTTAACTTATTAGTTTTCAATTAAAAAACAAGCAGTTCTGTTTAACCCAGGATCTTATTGACTTTAGTTTTTGTTATTTCATTCCTGATAAAGTCCTCCGGTATCTTATTCATCAGCTTACTTACTTACTTACTGCTGGGGCGTCACAAATCTCAGTCGATTTTTTGCCTCGTAGATTAGCCTCCTCCATTCTTCTCTGTCCTCTGCCATTTCAATTGTTCCTCCACACCGGACAACATCTTTCCCATCTTGGTCAAGCCACCTTAATTTAGGCCTTATTCATCAGCTTATCACTCTAAAATTCGAATTGGCGTTCGCAAGATGACAATGCCGTGAAATTTATATTGAATGCATTCACTATTGCTATTCACTATTTTTATTGATGAATAAAATTAAATTTGTGATATAGGTTTGACGAAGCGTTGGCAAGTTTATCTCTTTAAAGATTAGTCTGCTAGGATAGAGTCTAGGTCTTCCTAGTGCAGCTCTAATGATATGTTTTAATTATTGTGAAAAGTTAGTTAAAACTTGAATAAGTACCAGCACTACAGCTCTAGTGAAGAGACAGATCTGTATCAGACTGAGAGGACTAGTACAAGATCTCAACGTACGTTCGTACTGAGCCGAAATAGACGCTAAGACCGGGCCTTCACCCCTCCCCCTCCTGTACTCAACAACCACCAATCCACCTCACCTAAACCCCCCTCACTCTACCTAAACACACTCACACTCTCTCTCTTTCAATCTCCTCCTAACCACACTTCTTTATATTATCAGAGAGTTTGCGCAAATTCTGCTAGTAAATACCATCAACGCTGGTCAGAGTGAGAGAATACATATTTTTTTTAATCATTTATTCCTCATAGAAAAAATTATAAAATACAATACAAGAAAGTAAACATAAACACTGTCATATTAAAAAAAAAGACTGGAAATGTAGGAATTACTATGGTACAACAAAGAGGTTAGAATCCAGAGCGATTTATAATGCAGTATATAAACGTTTAGAATTGATGAAACCTCTCCAGTAAATGAATAAAATATTGAAAAATTACTATGAAAGTTACTTTGTGTGTGACATCTTTGGAAGCCACCTTCTGATCAAATCAAATTCATTTATTTGCCATAATACATAATAATTTTCAAGCAAAAACAGTAGAAAAAATATACTCAATGTTAATAAATACATGAAATAAAATATCTTCTACTTAAATAACCAACGGCGTAGCCCGCAAAAGCAAAGGTTTGTGTGCTGGCAACGAGCATCAATCTAAGACTAAGTACAACTTAAAATTTACATACAATCAATTCATCGAAAAATGAGTAGTGAAAATTTTAGGAAAGAATAGTGTTTTACTATCATTATAGAATCATTAGGTCGTGTTTTTCTGTTGGTGAGGTCGTGGAAGAGTTGGTAAAGTTGTTTTTTTCTGTTGGTGAGGTCGTGGAAGTGTTGGTAAAGTTGTTTTTTCTGTTGGTGAGGTCGTGGAAGTGTTGGTAAGGTCGTATTTTTCTGTTGGTGAGGTCGTGGAAGAGTTGGTAAAGAATGTTCTGAGATTACAAATTGCAACCTCTTCACTTGCTCCTACCATATTCCGGCCCTTTGACCATTAGCTATATTAGATAGCTACGGCAGTTTTAAAGAGTTTTGAAAATATAGAAATATTTGAAAATTAATTGAAAAAGTACTTAGTTGAAGACCTGGTTTATGATGCAACGCATCATTTACAACTCTGTATCATTTTCAATGCAACGTATCAATCGGAGCTTCCTCCGACGAGCAATGCTTGGTGGCGTCACAGTGTAACCAGCCAGTGCTAGCCGGGCTACAGGCGCGTGCTGACAAGAAAGAGAGGGAAGGTGTGAACGAGAGCGAGAGAGAGTGAGTGGGTAAGAGAAAGAACGATCGAGAATGTCGGAGGACGACTCGGCAATCTGTCAGCCGGGGCTGATCCTGCCCGTCTGGGAGCCGCAGGTGGGTCTCGACTGGACCGATCGGGTTTTCCGGGGTACCATCTACTTTGTCTCGCTTTTCTACCTTTTCCTCGGAGTTTCCATCATCTCGGACCGTTTCATGGCCGCTATAGAAGTGATAACGTCCCAGGAACGAGAAGTGACGGTGAAACGGAAAGGTGGAGCCGACCAGAAGGTCGTCGTTCGTGTCTGGAACGAAACTGTCGCCAATTTGACGCTGATGGCTTTGGGATCGTCCGCTCCTGAAATTCTACTATCTATCATTGAAATCGGCGCGAAAAGCTTCCAAGCAGGCGATCTGGGACCTGGTACAATCGTCGGTTCCGCAGCCTACAACCTATTCGTCATTATCGCATTATGTGTGTCAGTTATCCCCGACGGCGAAACTCGTCGCATTAAACATTTACGCGTATTCTTCGTTACAGCAACATTCTCCGTGTTCGCGTACATTTGGATGTACGTAATATTGGCTGTAATCAGTGTTGGAGTTGTGGAAGTGTGGGAAGGCTTACTTACCTTCGCCTTCTTCCCCATAACCGTGCTACTCGCATATGCAGCAGATCGTAGAATAAAAATCCCCTACAAGAAGTTTAGACTTAATAGAAATCGCGTGATAGTTGCTGCTGAGAGTGCAGATATTGAGATGGGTTCAGATGAGGCGACATTGGTGGAGGAAGTGATTGATCCCAAACGACAAGAATATGCGGCAGTTTTGAGGGAGTTACGTACTCAAAACCCGTCCAAATCTATGGCGGAGTTGGAAGCAATGGCTAAGGAGCAGATAGAACAAAGTGCTCATAAAAGTAGAGCGTTCTATCGGATACAAGCGACTAGGAATATCACGGGAGGAGGGAGTTTGATGACGAAAGCGCGGGAATCTCCAGGTCCGGGGGCAGGGGAGGGGGAAAGGGGTACAGAGGGGTCATCTTCTGAAGGGAGGGTGTATTTTGAACCGAGTGCCTACGCGGTGCTAGAAAATGTGGGGGAGTTGGAAGTTAGGGTGGTTAGAGAGGGAGGTGACCTTGAGTATAAAGTTCTAGTTGATTATGCTACTGAGGATGGTACAGCAACAGCGGGGACAGATTATGTGGGCGCGTCAGGTACCGTCGTTTTCGCACCAGGTGACACCGAACAGTACATCCGTCTGCAAGTAATCGACGACGACGTTTTCGAGGAGGAGGAGTTCTTCTATGTGCATCTAACGAAAGTGAGGGTGCCGGGTTTGGCGTCGTCAGTTCGCGACGCAGTTCGCCTGGGCAGTCCGCGAACGGCGAAAGTGTTGATTTTGGATGACGATCATTGCGGTGTGTTCGCGTTCCCGGACGCGTGTGTCGATGTGCCCGAGTCTCAGGGTGTCTACGAGCTGCCCGTCGAGCGAACGAGCGGCGCACGAGGGGAGATCAGACTGCCCTACTGGACTGTCGATGGAACCGCGAAGGCGGGCAAGGACTACCTGGAGGCCAGGGGCTATGTGTGCTTCGACAACAACGAATCAAGGTTGGTTATTTTGTGACAACTTTTTAACAGTACTTTTTTTAAATTTTGGGACTTGAAAAAAATGTTCTCATTCTCAGTGGTAATATTAACATCTTAAATATGAGGGTAGCGGGTGGTGATTGGTAATGCGGTTCATGTTATCGTGATGTTCAGTCACGACCGCTCAAGACTGCGCTTAGATGGGTGACCGTGCTTCAATGACTTGATGTTATAAGCTTTATTATCACTTACCCGGTGGTTCGAAACCCACCTGCAATAGTGGGTTAGCCATGTTCCCCATAACATGGTTTAAAAGGTGATGTGTAACTACCCGTTAGGGTCTCCCCACCAATTTAAAAGTAGCCATACGCTTATTATTATTATTACTGTACTTTCAATTCAAATTTCTTTACTCCGATTCACAAGTTCAAAAGATCAATACAGCAATGCAAATATAGCACAAAATAGTCAGAGATCAAGATATAGGATAAACAAAATAATACTGAATAATATATTAAATGAGTTAGTAGAACCCCTATGAATTCATTTGTATGATATATCACTAATTTATACCTATTACCTAGTAGTGTGAATCAGAATAATGTGAACTGCTTGCTGTAAGCATAATGCTTAACGTCTGCAGATAGGAATGCATATCAATATCAAATGTAATTTATAATATTGAAAGAGCCGGAGAAGAAAGAAGAAAAAAATATAATTATTTTAATGAAACACACACTCGCATTCACTCATCTTCCACACTTTTCCAATTTCAGCTTGATTTCTTAAGTTAATGATTGCCACCATTATGATGAAGTTATATCAGAAACTATGAAATAACAGTAAATAGGATCTCTAAACAATACTTGTACTGTACAATCCATAAGGCTTCAAGTTATAAGGAGTCAAAAATTCAATTTAAATTTCTCAACCAGACAAAAATTTATTCAGCGTACAATTTTCTTCTCAATTGAGAAAAATTTACGTGCTATTTTTATTTGATAGCTAAGCTGTTTCATGTTGTGTATTACCAACAAGTCATGGTGGTTCAATTAATTTTTTTGTGTTATTGTAATGGTTTAATGATGATTGAAAATTGAAATAGGCCAGTTGCTCCTGTGCTTTTAAAATATAGATATGGAAACAGCAATACAAGATATATTTGGGAAGTGCAATAGAAAAGAGTTGTGAGATAACTTACTGAATTTATTATCAAAAAACTAAATTTATCGCGAGTTTGGAAGAGTCTCGTACCTTTAGAAGACGAGTAAGACCTCTCTTTTACTGGAGAAATTTGAAGCGTTCTACCAATGTTTAAACCCTCTTGAAACAGACACGTGGTTGGTTGGCAAGTACACAAGTTCTTAATTTATAGTGAATTCCAATCAGTGAAATGAACATAAATTTCTAAAACGCAAAAAAAAGAAAGTAAATTCTTTTTATGAAGAGAAAATTCTGTAGTTTCTCGAGTCTATTGTGGGACTGCGTGCTATCAATAATGAAATTGTTAGACGAGTGACTTCAAGTTCTTAATTTTGAATAAATTTCAATCAATGAACAAATAAATATCAGAACTTTATAACATAAAAATAATAATTAGAAAGTAAGTTATTACTTTTGGAGAGAAAATTCTATAGTTTCCCGAGTCGGTTGTGAAAATACTTGTTATCGATAATAAAGTTGTTGAGAAGAGTAACTTCTCTGAAATGAGAAAAATTCTGATCAGAGAATAACAGTTTATTATGTTATTAATAAATGGATATTAATAATTGTTGAACTAGGCTTCCATGAATTTTATCCCTTCACAAGTATATGGTAAGACTATTAAAAAAAGCTAGGTATTTTGTTATAAATAGGACGAGAGGTGCTTTATTTTAGTCATCAAATAATAGAGACAGTAGTATATTATTTTCTGAGTTTAACCTTCCCCAATAAAAGTAGACTCCTAGATATTTTCTGACAAACTTTGATGGAGTTCTGTGGATTATTGTAAAAAAGGTCTAGAACTTGGATATTTTTAATAAACTTCCACTCATTTCATTTCTCAGTTTAGTGAGAAATTTTGAATGGGCGCTTCTAGGTATTTTTTGGCAAACCACTGAAATTCTTTCTACGATTTCTCGTAGATGAATGTTTCAAATAAATTCGCTCGAATTTTGTGGCTCTAATCCTTCTAAACGTAAAGTTTCACGAATTTTTTAAATGGAAGAGGCAGCTACTTTTTAATAAAGCTTTCATACATTATAAATCTTGTTCTATTTACTAACTTTAGAATAAATTTTCTTCATCCTGTGTAAATGTTTTCATTTAGTTCCATACCACTTTTTCATTTTTCATTTTTGATGTTTGAACATGAATAATGGAGTTTTCATTATCCAGCATAGATGTTTCCATGTTTTAGTTCCATATTACATTTCACTTGCTGTTTGTACATGAAAAATTGTTGAGAATACTTCAATTATGAATTCAACACTAACATATTCGTGTGTCGGTCATTTCGAATTGTTTTTAATGCTACTTCAGACACGGCTGGAGGCCGAAATGTTTTCAATTAGTACGTTTTCCTGAGTTTTAAGTTTTCCAGCTTTCCGACTTTTATAATTGAACTGCGCTTGTATGGGTGACCGTGCTTCAATGACTTGATGTTATAAACTCTATAAACTGGTGGTTCAGAACTCACCTAAAATAGTAGGACCTTCATGTTCCTCATATCATAGCTTATAAGGCGAGGTGGAAGGGTATAGACTCAGAGATGAAGCACATCGCACGGCTCTGTATGCAAAGGGAGTGACAAGCTCTGGCATGAATCTGTTTAATCTTTTGCAGACCCGAATAACCACTCTTCCACTTGAAAAATTTAAAACTTATTTAAAAGCAGAGTTAGAAGCAAATTGTTTTTATTCAAAACAGGAATTCATCAATTATTTTGGTCACAGTGATTATTCTTGAATGCATATTCCACAAATATGTGAGCACAAATTGCTGACAGAAATCGAGCAAAGCTATTTTTTATAATTTCTACACAAAAATAACAAATTGTGTAAATTATGACTTTAAAAAAATCAATCTCCCCTCCAGTAAAAATCGTTTATTATTGTTATTATTAATATTATTATTATTATTATTATTATTATTACAATAAATTATAGAAATATGTATCAACTTTATAAATGGTAGTTCGGAACTCACCCAAGATAGTAGGTCCACCATGTTCCCCGTATCATGGTCTAAAAGGCGAGGTGGAAGGTGGAAGGCGAGGTCTCCCCACCAGTGAAATCCATATGTTTATTATTATTTCTACAATAAAGTAGAAACAGATTAACAGATAGCTCTTGTACGTTAATTGGAAACAAATTTTCTCAAATAGCTGTAATCATACATAAGAAAAATAATGCTTTCAATAAGCTTGCCCGTTCTGTTTCTCTCAAATAGCTCACATAAATAAGAAAGATGCTTCAACAACCTTGCCCGTTTTCTTCAACTTTATTCCAAAAGTTCTCAGTTACCAACTCGTTAAATTAGAAACAGCGGTTTATTCAATTGAGTAGTTGGATTGTGGGAAAAAATGTGTAGTCTGTGTGTGAATATATTTCTATATATTTTCGTGTATATTTTATGTATATTTGTGTATGTGTATAATTAGCTTGACTGAGACAGTTCTGAATTGAATTGCGGCCAGATTCTGTGCAATAAAACGCCACTTCGTTCTATAATAGACACCAAACGAGAATGAACCGGCCACTAGTAATTGCTCTCTTAGGCTCCGGCTACACTGGCGTATTTTACGTCGGCGTATACGGGCGTTTAAGTTTTCTGTCTCTATCACTGTGCACTTATGAACCACCATCATCCAACTCATTACTCACCTATGTGGGCTTCATCCTCAAAAAAAGTTCACTTACCGATCTACCGGGAAGTGATTTTACGGCAGAGAACAGAGTCTTTCTTGCTGACCAATCCCGTTAATTTTCTAATATCGTGAGTTTGATTTAATCTATCCGACTTTATTCCATATTTATGAATAGCCTTCGTTCAGATTTGAACTTCTCGTTATCAGTAAACTCATTTTCGGCTTCAAGTTTGAAGAATGTCCCATCCTTTGACGATTTCCCTAATCCCCTCTTGCGCATGCGCAACTACTGTTTATGTAGGCTAACGCAAGTCAAATCGAAAATACAAGTACGTAAGTTGGCCAGAAGAAAGTTGAGTCGTAAGCTTTTCGTCAGAGAGCTTTTCGCAAACAGCAAAGTTTGAATCTGCTCGCTAAGGGTCCTGCCGACTTCAAGCGTGTTTGATCCGACTTCTTTGGTTGCTTATTCTTTTTCTCAATTTGTTTTGCTGCTTTTTTCCACGAAAATGGTAACGAGTTTTTCGTTCTTCTCTGCTTTTCCATTTTCTATTTTCCTTTATTTTCCATCCTCTATTCACATTTTTATAAAGTCTTGAAGACTCCGGATATTCAGTACAAGTCAGATCAACAATTATTATACAATACTTCCATTCTTATTCACTAGCTACGACAACTACAATTTAAATTAGTTTACGTGAGGCTCAATTTTGTGGTGGAAATAACTGAATCTATTAATCTACTTAGAAAACAGCTCCTCTACATTAGCAGTAAATACATTAATATCCTACAAAACGAATACCTGAGAAACAGACATAATAATAAAACAATTCACATGAACAGAAACATTAATTCATGGATTAGATCAAAATTTTTCTCATCTTTAAATTTTATTCAATAGATAAAATTATATGCAAGTGACTATATTGTTTACTAAATAAATTTTTAAAAAATAAATAAACTTATTAAACTATAAATGCGACTCTCACCAGCGCACAAGGTTTTTCCTTTTGCTGGTGATGCCATAATGATTATAAAAACTAAATAATAGTAATTGAGCACATTACTGTAATAGGGCTACAGACGATATACAGATAGGATGAAGCCCACAGCCCACATAGGTCTGAGACCTGTGCGTGGGTAATGGTTGGATGATGGTGATTGATGAGTTGGACCTACAGTTTTAAGGTGGGTTCCGAACCACCGGGAAGTGATTTTACAGCAGAGAACAGTGTCTTTTTTGCTGGCCAATCTAATCGGTCACTGTTACAAACGGGACCTATGAGAACGCAGCTTATCTCTCTGATTGAACAGATACCTGCTACGGCTCGCGGCTATCACTTCCCTATTATAAAAATGATAAATATAATTACATAAATAATTTATATTCAAATATTTTACATATAATTACATTGCAATCACTAATACAAAGATCTTGTAGTTATGTAGATTAATATAATGTAGAAGTGTATTATTATTTAGTTTTATTTTGTACAATGACATTTGTAATGTTTCTGTTTTTTATGTGGCAATAAATTCAAATTCAAAATTCAAAAAAATTTCAAATGCCTCAAAGTGCCATTCATTTATACTGAAGTCTTCCGCTATGGCAGATATTGACAACAGCATGGAATAGGTGATGGAAATCGATGAATACTACTTACTGTATAGAAATGGCACTTTGAGGAATTCGAAATTAATAAATCCCGTTCCTATATATTTGTCAGTTACATCAAACTAACTTGTGAGATACGAGCCTACTACAGTCTAGTGGTTAAGGCGCCCGAACTCCACAAGAGTAATATTAAGTATAATATACTCAAGTATAATATACTCAAGTATAATATACTCAAGTATAATATACTAATATTAGACCAGTAGTTTCATTTATTAATTCTCCATGTTCCAAATTAGCCAACAAACTAAATAGTAGATTCAGATAAAGACAGTTTGATAAGAAGACAGTTGATGTATATGAGCACCAGATTCATAAATATAATTCCTTTTGAGATTCAACAAACAATTGATATGAAAGCAATAGAAAATAAAATTACGGAAAAGTATTTCTTTTCTCTGGGAGCTGAATGGTGGTAATGTACGGTATTTTTGGCTGTTTATGCCTTACTCTATACTCTCTCTCTCTCTCTCTCTCTCTCTCTCTCTCTCTCTTTGTTGATTAGGCACGCTAATATTAATGTCTATTTTATTTTTTATGTATTTCCTTTCGGAAAGTTTTTCTTGTTTTATTTTTCTCTCAAAATAATTTTTCTCTTTTGTTATTTGTATCTATACAGTGTGATAGAATATGATTGGTTCATTCTCTATTAATAGCTTATATAGTTCATATATTTAATAACTGAGTGCCATAGCAGGTATCTGTCCAATCAGAGATAAGCTACGAAACTCCTTGGTGCTCTTTGTAAGGGTGACTGATTGGATTGGCCAGCAAACAAGACTGCTCTCTGCTGTAAAATCACTTCCCGGTGGTTCGGAACCCACCTAAAACTGTAGGTCCAACTCAGCAATCACTATCATCCAATTAACTACCCACGCACCGGTCTCACACCTATGTGGGCTTCATCCTTCGAAAAAAAATTCTGTAAGTTGAATGGTTGAACTTCCAATACCAAAAATTTTTTTTCCTACAGTGACCCGAAAAAGTGCCTATTTTTGCACTAAATGTAGAACGCAAAATAGTCTATTCCTGCACTAGTGCGGGAAAGTAAATTCCAGTGCGGGAATAGCTATTTGTGTAACTAGAGTGCAAAGCAGCGTTTTTCTGCATCGAGAGAAACAGTTTTTTTCACGAGCCGAAGGCGAGTGAAAAAAGTTTCTCGAGTGCAGAAACAATACTTTGCGCTCGAATTACACATTAAATTTTTCCTACAGTAATGTATAAAGTAATTCAAACAGAACAAAACATAACCTGAAAATTCCTCACATAACCTATCTTCGAATCAAATCGATTTCATCAACAACAACTATTAACAGCTGAAGCAGAGTAGCCAACCTATTTTTGCATGCAGAATAGGGAACCTGCGTATTACATGCTCACTATTTTGTGTTGTTAGGTTGCAAATTTGGAGTGCGGAAAAGTACTTTCCCGCACTGTAATTTACTTTCCCGCACTGGTGCAGGAATAGACTATTTTGCGTGCTACAGTTAGTGCAAAAATAGGCACTTTTTCGGGTCACTGTAGGAAAAGTTCTTTTCCGTACTCCAGATTTGCAACCTAACAACACAAAATAGTGAGCATGTAATATGCAGGTTCCCTATTCTGCATTCAAAAATAGGTTGGCTACTCTGCTTCAGCTGTGAATAGTTGTTGTAGTTGTTGTTGATGAAATCGATTTGATTCGAAGATAGGTTATGTGAGGAATTGTCAGGTTATGTATGCCCTGGTTTGTTGTGTTTAAATTACTTTATACATTACTGTAGGAAAAATGTAATGTGTAATACGAGTGCAAAGTATTGTTTCTGCACTCGAGAAACTTTTTTCACTCGCCTTTGGCTCGTGAAAAATCTGTTTCTCTCGATGCAGAAAAACGCTATTTTGCACTCTAGTTACACAAATAGCTAATCTTGAATGTCATTTGAATCGGAATTTTTGTGACTCCCACCAATTGTCAGACTTTCTTTTGCTGGTAGTGCCTGAACAAAAATTTGAGTTTTTTATTTCTAATTAGTTAGGTTTCTTTATTTCTTTATGTTAATTTGTAACTTTTAATTTATTGTGTTGTAAAGTTGTGGCAATAAAGAATTGAGTTGAAAAAAAGATCGTTAACGGATCCGTTGTCCTATGGAGACCTTCGTACAGAGAAGTGCTAATCTTTGTTCTAAAAATATTTTAGAATTAGACCTACACTAAATCTATTTAATTTGGCAAGCAAATCAAGCAGTCTAAAACAGACCAGGCTCTCCTAATATTAATCTAAAGTCTAGAACAGAGTCAGCGTGTGCTGATTGAGACCTGTGAGGAATTTCGATTTTTTTTTATCAGCTCTTCAGCTCGGTTTATCAGATCATTTCTCGCTCCGACCGCCTCTTCCTATCTTCCTCTCCTTCTTTTTCTCCCCTTTATAATCTTCCTCATCTTCTTCACCACCCACTCCTTTTTCTTCCTCCTCTTTTTCATCTCTGTTCTTCTTCTTCTTCATCTTCTCCTGTCTACTTAACAGTCTACTTTTCCATCTTTTCTTCTTCTATTGTCTTCTTTTGTTCATCTTCGCCTTTTCCCCCTTCTTCTTCATCTTCTTCTCCTCCTCCTAATCCTCCTAATCCTCCATTTTCTTCTTCTTCTCCTCCTCCTCCTCCTCCTCCTCCTCCTTCTTCTTCTAGTTCTCCTCCTCCTTCTTCTTATTCTCCACCTATTCGTTTTCTTCTTCTTCTACTTCTCCGCCTCCTTCTTCTTCTTCTTCTTCTCCTCCTCCTCCTACTCCTCCTCCTTCTTCTACTTCTCCTCCTACTCCTTCTTCTTCTCCTCCTTCTTCTTCTCCTTCTTCTTCTCCCCCTCCTTCTTCTTCTTCTTCTTCTCCTTCTTCTTCTGCCCCTCCTTCTCCTCCTCCTCCTTCTTCTACTTCTCCTCCTACTCCTTCTTTTGTCTTCTTCTCCTCCTACTCCTTCTTTTGTCTTCTTCTCCTCCTACTCCTTCTTCTTCTCCTCCTTCTTCTCCCCCTCCATCTCCTCCTTCTTCTTCTTCTTCTCCTCCTCCTCCTCCTTCTTCTACTTCTCCTCCTACTCCTTCTTCTTCTTCTCCTCCTACTCCTTCTTCTTCTCCTCCTCCATCTTCTTCTTCTCTTCCTCCTCCTTCTCCACCTCCCCCCCTCTTCCTCCTACCCCCTCCTCCTTCTTCTTCTCCTCCTCCTCCTCATCCTTCTTCTTCTTTTTCTTTTTCTTCTTCTTCTTCTACTTCTTCTTTATCTTCCTCTTCTTCGTGTATCCCTCGTTTCACCCCTTCCCCCCTTCTTAATCTTTTTTTTCTCCTAGTACTTCCTCTCCTTCCTCTTCTACTTTTCTCTCTCTTATTCTTCTCCTTTTTCTTCTTCTATTGTCTTGTGTGTTTTCTTTTGTTCATCTTCGCATTTTTCCTTCTCTTTTCTTCTCCTCCTTTGGCTCCAGTCTTCTTCTACCATTTTTCCTTCCTCTTCTACCTGATTTTCCTCTTCTTCTTTTATCCGTCTTCTTCTTCTCCACCTCTTATACTTCCTCATCTTATTCTTCTATTCCTACTACTTCTCCTCCCTTTTCATCTTCTCTTTCTCTTATCCTTCTCCTTTTTAAATGTGTTCTAAAATTTCATAGTCAAGTAATGATTGTCCTTTATCTAAATTAATTCTCTTCTCTTTCTTATTTGTTTCCTTCTTCTATTGTCTTCCTTATCTAATTTCGTTCATCTTTGTTTTTTATTCCTTCTTTTCTTTCCTTCTCTTTCTTCTTCTCATCCTCTTTCGTCCCTTGTCATCTTCAGCTTTTTTCTCTATTTTTCTTCTCCTCCTACCTCTTCTTTATCTTCTTCTTCTTCTTCTTCTTCTTCTTCTTCTCCTCTTCCCACACTTCTTCATCTTCCTCTTTTTATTCTTCGTCAGCTACTACTCTCCTTCCTCTCCTCCTTTTCTCCCCCTTATTCTTCTCCTTCTCACCCCTCTTTTTTCTTCTTCTTCCTTCTACTCTTCTTCTTCTTCTTCTTCTTCTTCTTCTTCCTTCTACTCTTCTTTATCTTCCTCTTCTTCGTTTATCCCTCTTCTTCTTCTCCTCTTCCCACTCTTCTTCATCACCCTCTTTTTATTCTTCTTCAGTTACTACTTCATCTCCTCCTTTTCTCCCTCTTATTCTTCACCTTCTCACCCCTCTTTTTTCTTTTTCCTTCTACTCTTCTTCTTCTCATAATTCTCCTTTATCTCCCTCTTCTTTCTTTATCCCTCTTCTTCTTCTCCTCTTCCCACTCATCTTCATCTTCCTCTTCGTATTCTTCTTCAGCTACTACTTCTCCTTCCTCTCCTTCTTTTCTCACTCTTATTCTTCTCCTTCTCACCCCTCTTCCATTTCTTCTTCTCCCTTCTACTTTTCTTCTTCTCCTTTTTTTCTTCTCTTTTCTCCATTTTTTCTACTGTAGATAAATAACACATACAAGTCTCTTGTCAATAGCAATATCGAAATTGTTGCCGATGTATTTTCTAGTTTCTCTTTCATCTTCTTCATTTTCTGCTTACTCTCATTTTTTTGTGGCGCAAGGTTGGCAGCACTCGGCAATCTCTCTGCCAAAACTGTCGTCTGCCAGCTTCTATTCTTCTCCTTCTTCTTTCTCGTCTTCTTATTTATCTTCTTCTTCTTCTACTTCTTCTTCCTCCTCTTCTACTTTGGCACGTTCCTCCCGTCTTAACGCATGCTGAAACGCACAACGGACTACTCCACTCATGGGAGAGGACGCTTAGACGGAATATAAGAAGCAAAAGAAGAAGTGAAAGAAAAAGCAGAAGAATAATAGAAATAAAAAGAAGAAGATGATGAAGAGGAGGAGGAGCAGAGGAAAAGCAGGAGGAGGAGTAGTAGGTGGAGAAAGAGGAGGAGGAGGAGAAAAAAGGCAGAAGAGGAGGAGGAGAAGAAGAGAAAAAGGCAGAAAAAGAGGAGGAGAAGAAAAAAGGAATAGGAAGAGAAGGAGAAGAAAAAAGGAATAGGAAGAGAAGGAGAAGAAGAAAAAAAGGCAGATGAAGAGGAAGAGAAGAAGAAGAAAAAAGGCAGAAAAAGAGGAGGAGGAGAAAAAAGACAGAAGAAGAGGAGGAGGAGAAGAAGGAAAAAAGGCAGAGAAAGAGGAGGAGAAGAAGAAAAAGAGCAGAGGAAGAGGAGGAGAAGAAGAAGAAGAAAAAATGGCAGAGGAAGAGGAGAAGAAGAAAAAAAGCAGAGGAAGAGGAGGAGAAGAAGAAAAAAGGCAGAGGAAGAGGAGGAGAAGAAGGAAAAGGCAAAGGAAGAGGAGGAAAAGAAGAAAAAAGGCAGAGGAAGGGGAGGAGAAGAAGAAAAAAGGCCGAGGGAGAGAAGAAAAAGAAGAAGAAGATAAGTAGTAGTAGTAGGTGGAGGAGTAACTGGAGGAGGAGTAGTAGTGGAAGAAGAAGTAGGAGTAGGAGGTGGTGGAGGAGTAGGAGAAGGAGTAGATGACGGAGGAAGAGGAAGTGAAGAAGGAGAAGTTGAAAAAAAGGCATAAGAAGACAGGGGCCAAAGGAGGAGAAGAATAAGAAAAAATAAGGAAAAAATGCGAAGATGCACAAAAGAAAACAAACAAGATAACAGAAGAAAAAAAAGATGAGGGGAAGGAAGGAGAAGAATATGAGGGAGAAAAGTGAAAGAGGAAGTACTAGGAGAAGAAAAAGTTTAAGAAGGGGGAAGGGGGGAAACGAGGGATAGATGAAGAAGATAAAGATAAAGAAGAGGTGGGAGAAGAAGAAGTAGAAGGAGGAGGAGGAGAAGAAGAAGAAGGAAACGGAAGAGGAGGAGGAGTAGGAGAAGAAGAAGAAGAAGAAGAAGAAGAAGAAGAAAAGAAGAAGTAGGAGGAGCACGAGGAGGAGGAGAAGAACAAGTAGTAGGAGGAGGAGAAGAAGAAGGAGGAGGAGGAGAAGGAGTAGATGTCGGAGGAAGAGGAGGAGAAGAAGGAAAAGAAGAAAAAAATCAGAAGACAGGGGCTGGAAGAGATAACTAGGTTGATAAAAAACAATTCTAATACTAGTTTGAAAGATCAAATTTATTTCAACCAATTCAATATAACTAACTTTGTTTCATCATAGTTCTGGCCTACTTTTTAATAACGGTACTTTCGTGTTTTTCTCGGTTGACCTTGACTCCATTTTATTTAGCTTCATTTATTCTATTATTTAATTTCTTAAATCGCTCAATTCTAGCCTACTTGTGTATTGTTCTTGTTTGTTTCTTTTTCGTTCTTGATTTTGACACTGATTATTATCCCTTGATGCTCCCCCCACCAGTGGGTGTGACTTGTTAGGGCCTTCAGCCAATCACAGACCTTCAATGAAGGTCAGCCGATGAGAGGCACTTTCAGACTCACTAAAAGTATCATTCAGTGTTTAGTATAATATCAAGCTACACTGTACTTTAGTTTTAGTTTGAGATTGATAATGGTATATCATCAAAAACTCACGGTTTTCAGTAAATGTGGTTGTGACAACTTCAAGTCATATTATTCATTAAAATAATCTCCCGTCATATTTTTGACATCTACATATCAACGCCAATTAGATTC
This sequence comes from Conomelus anceps, assembly GCA_948455865.1. Classification (NCBI taxonomy): domain Eukaryota; kingdom Metazoa; phylum Arthropoda; class Insecta; order Hemiptera; family Delphacidae; genus Conomelus; species Conomelus anceps. The sequence goes on from OX418219.1 coordinate 71,898,760, forward strand.
CGAGGGAAAATCAGGGCTTGAAAACCAGCCACCAGAATCGTTACCAGTAGATTTTTAAACAATTTTCCACTTTCGTGTAGGTTTTTTTATTCTTAATTTGGTTTTCCACTACAAACCTAGAAGAGATATCAAAAATTTGAATCGTAAACCAAAAAACGACCTAATACTTAACTATAGTTTCTCATGTTATCTTAATACATGAAACCTTGTAAATGTTCCTTGTAGCGTTGTAAAGCATTTACAAGCTTTACATACAAAAACAGAATCGACTTTCGCAGACCATATCATTCAAACTGGAGACACTTTTACTGACATCACTACCAACTTACACATTCTATATATAAAATCTGAAGGACACGAACTCAACACCTTGGAACAATTTGAAATTTACAAATACACCACACACAATAAACAAAACATCCTCAACGAACAGTTAACTTTTAAATCACACAAACTCTTTGACCACATTATACAGAAACCACAGTTCTTCTAACCAACAAACCAACATTGATATTTAGGATGCCTTGGGTTTTAACAGCTCGAAAACGTTCGGCCTACAGAAGTAAGTGAAATACTACTTTTTTAAATAAAAATTTGACTGCAAGTCGTTGAATTCACTTGAAAAGTTAATAACAACGCAGTTCGTCATGGAACAAGAAATCCAGGAATAGATTTTATATTATTCATGCAAATCTTCCACAAGCATTCACAATAACGTAGTCTTATATTTACAATATCTGTAAAATATATATTTAGATATATCACGTGATAATAATCCATATCTTCCTTCTTTGTGGCGTGTTAACCAATTATGGAACGAAGCCGATTTCGCACGGACTGACCAGAAGCTGAGAATGACAGGAAACTGACAAATACCGAATTTCCGTTCAACTTTGGCACTCTCACTCTCTCGTCACTCTCCCTCCCTCCCTCACTCTCACGCAAACATTCGAAACCCACCATTAAACAATAAGCTTGCCGGGCCAGAGCGCATCCCACGTGTGATGAGTAATCATGGAAACACAGAATACATTAATAGTTTTATAACGTCAAAGCAACAAGTAAGACAATTTGGAATCGTCTAATGTGTTGTTTAAAGTCCCATAAAGCTTCGGTTTCCTAGATCGTGGATTTTGACTAAATGGACAGCGGACAGGGCCACATATACTACACTGTATAACCTCGATTTGCTTTCGAAATATAGTTTATAACAGAATATGATAATATATTCGATTAATTGTTTGAATTAATAGGGAAGTGATAGCCGCGAGCCGTAGCAGGTATCTGTTCAATCAGATAGATAAGCTGCGTTCTCGTAGGTCCCGTTTGTAACGGTGACCGATTAGATTGGCCAGCAAAAAAGACACTGTTCTCTGCTGAAAATCACTTCCCGGTGGTTCGGAACCCACCTAAAACTGTAGGTCCAACTCATAAATCACCATCATCCAACTCATTACCCACGCACAGGTCTAAGACCTATGTGGGCTTCATCCTCAAAAAAAAAAAAAATTCAGCTTAGTTTTGACTTGTGACTCAAGGCTCGCGGCTTTTTCTGTATATTTGTGTGTTAGTGTGTATGTTCGATAATAAATTTTGAACGCTTTGACCAATTAACTTCAAGTTTTGAACACATATAATGTAATAAACCGGAGTTTGATTGGCAGCAACACGCCACTCCGTCCTTCTGTCAGCTTTCCTTAGAGAGAAAGGTCTGAGACCTTTGCGTGGGTAATGAGTTGGGTTGGACCTACAGTTTTAGGTGGGTTCCGAACCACCGGGAAGTGATATTTAGCAGAGAACAGTGTCTTTTGTCAATTGTCAATTGTCAAAATGTCACTTGTCTAACAATTGTTGGTCAATCTTTGGAATGAAATGAAATAAATTTATTAATTCACAAGAACATTAAACAATATACAAATTAAATATATTGTACGATAATACTTATCTATAGATAAGATAACAATCCTGATGATTCCACTATCACAGACACATTGTTTGCGAAATTCTATTTGTATTGTTCGTGAAATTTGTATTAGATTTTTTGGATATCTATCTCTCAAAATAGTTTCTTGAAAATATATTGGGGCAAACTAGAGCTTTAGATGTTTCAAAAAAGAATTGTCTCTATAATAATGTAATATTGAATAATTAATTTAATATTAAGTTATAACTTGAAGATAAAATATTAAATCATAAACTAAGGGGTGAGCAAAACATCCCTTGACCTTGTTTTTCAATCAAAAGTCAGACTACCGGTTCTAGTAAAGTTCAGGTAAAAGTTCAACTCATTGGTTGCGTTATGGGAGCTACAACATTTACCAGTGCACCGTAAACTAGACTTCTCATTGGTTGAAAGTTTAACTCATTGGGTACGTTATGTGAGTTACACCACTTACCGGTGCACCGTGAACTAGGCGCCTGATTGGTCAATGAACGTCTATGAATTTGAATAGACTAATCAGACGCCTTAGTTTTTGGTGCACCGGTAAACGGTGCGGTCCCATGAACATACACAATGAGTGCAGTAGTTGTGAGTCACGATTTATTCCGACAGTTTAAAGATTAAAAGCTATGTAAAGTTAATAATTTTATCACAAAATTATAGTTTTTTTTCTAGAAAATTGATTGAATTAATTAAATCTGTACAGTTGCGAGAATAAAATAGCCGCGAGCCGTAGCAGGTATCTGTTCAATCAGATAGATAAGCTGCGTTCTCGTAGGTCCTGTTTGTAACGGTGACCGATTAGATTTGCCAGCAAAAAAGACACTGTTCTCTGCTGAAAATCACTTCCCGGTGGTTCGGAACCCACCTAAAACTGTGGGTCCAACTCATAAATCACCATCGTTCAACTCATTACCCACGCACAGGTCTCAGACCTATGTGGGCTTCATCCTCAAAAAAAAAAAAATCTTTTTTCAAGATCATCAGTAATAGGGTTCAAATTGCTACAAATTAATCTTTTGCACAATATCTCAACTCATTTGTATGCAAATATCTACATCCTGGCTTCAAATTTCGGTAACTTCGAGCTGAATAAAGATGGGCAATCTTGATATGTTGGAAGGAAGTTCAAAAGTTATGAGCAAAACCTGGGAAAGTGAAAGATTATTACAAAACTTTTCTTAGAACACAAGAATCCACTTCACTTGAATTCTAGCAAAATTTATGGAACTGAAAACGTTCTACTACAATAATTCTATCTTTAAAAATATACTAACAAATGATTGCCCAATAATTGAGTAGTCTATTTCAATCTTCTCTATCAAGATTACTCAACTTTTTTTATAACTGCCCCATTATTTAAGAAGAATGAGTCAATTAAGCCAAGCAGGAGCGCGTTATCAAGTTGAGAATAGATTCGACGTTGAGCTTGCAGAGCATAATTTAATCAAGTCCCAACAAAACAGAGGATCTCTTTAATTATTACTTTAAAATGGAACGCTTCCGTATTTGTGGAAAAAGTTGCTCTGAGCGATAAAACTTGGATGAAGCTTCTTGTTATTTCGAAACGAGATCTGTTTAATATCAATTTCAAGAAAAGAGCTTCAATCCATGGGAATAGAACAATAATTGCTGTTATTACTTTCTACCATTGTTTAATTATTGTGAGCTGTAGTTGAAAAAAGTATTTCAGATTTTTTGTGAACTCTAGGAAAGAAATTGTTCTCTCTTCTTGTTATTAAGTTCTATTGAGTTCTTATTTAGGTAGAGTCGTTCCCTGATTAAAATTAAAAAAAAATAACATGAATTGTCAATTCTACTTGTTTGATTTTGATTCAAGAACCATGAAATCGTAACACCTGTCACATCTACTATCAAAACTGACTCTGAATTTCTATTTGAATTATGGTTTTTTTACTCACACTCGAGGAATGCATTTCGCTTCTGAGGAAAACCTTCATCGGAAGACCGAGCCTGTCACATCCTAAGCTTGACTAAAAATGATTAAACCTAAATTTATATTGTAGCCCTTTCGACATGTTTGCCACCTAAATCAAGTATAAAAACTAGATATGTCATGTTTTGCTGTTTACCTTTTTTTATTATTGGTTCAGGATATCGTGTTCAAAAATAAATTTCAAAAGAAAATCAAAAAGACATTTTGAGAAAAGGAAAATACCACAAGGACTTAAATCAGGTGAATAGTAGTGGTGGTGGGAGGGGGGTAGAGGATCAGCAGTAATGCGTTTTGAGGTCAAATTGGTACCCGATGGAAATTTTAGAACTGTGGAGAACATTCAAAAGACTGTGACTGAGATTTTTTTTATAAATGTCATTAAAACTAGTCTTGAAGACTAACAATTAACTTTCCATTCACTTCTTAAATTTAAATTATTGAATTAACTCCAGTTCACCCAAAGATGGTTCACTAAAGCAGTTCTAGAGAGAACCATATAATTATTATGGTACATCCTATCAAACATTAAAGACCAGTTGAAACCACAGTGATTATTAGCTTTAAACTGATGTTAAAAGCTTTTTATTGACCCGGTGGTTCGGAACCCACCTAAAATAAAAGGTCAATCATGTTCCCCATACAGTAATTATGATGCTTTACATGAGTAGACAAAGTTTGTTGTCCACCAAGTGAGCGTATTTTGTACCCTATGGTTTTTGCTGTAATAAATTTTCCACATTCTGTTTTCCAATAGCCAATTTACTCCATGAGTTCACACGATGTGTAATTATTGTTAATAGTGTAAATTTTTCATAACATTTCATTTTCAAAATTAATTCAGGACTTCCAGTGAATGACTCAGACTTAAATGAAAAAAAAGAAGAAAACACATGTTTTATGATAGAGAACTGAAATGTGTGAGAATGGATGGAATAATAAGGATTTAGTGGAAAGAAAGGACGAATTCGAGACTTACAGGGGCTGTATAGGCTACCTGTTGAACAGGATATACAGTACAACATTATTAATTTTTGGGACTGGATGCGGATTTATAAAATGCGGATTTTTAATGAAGGATTTATAAAACTACACCAAATTATAACTTTATCATGGGGGGGGGGTGATTGGTCACGGGGGAGTGGGAGTGTGGTGTCTATGAAATCGTGGTGTTCAGTAAAGAGCACTCAAGACTGCTCATGGGTGGGTGGTCGGGCTTCAATGCCTTGATGTTATAAGCTTTTTACTTACCCAGCGGTTCGGAACCCACCTAAAATAAGAGGTCCATCATATTCCATGTTCCTCCCATAGAACGAGGTGGAACTACCCACCAATAGAAGCCATACGCATATTATTATTATTTAATATTTTGGTGGATGACGCTCATAAGTTAGAGACATGTTCTTGGATAATGAGCTGGATGATAATAATAATAAGCGTATGGCTTTTAATGTTGGGGAGACCCTTACGGGTAGTTCCATCTCGCCGTTTGTGCCATGTTACGGGGAACATGGTGGACCTACTATTTTAGGTGGGTTCCGAACCACCGGGTAAGTGATAATAAAGCTTGTAACATCAAGTCATTGAAGCACGGTCACCCATCCAAGCGCAGTCTTGAGCGGATGATGATTGATTAGAACCTAATAATTCATAGCTACTATATAGCTATTATATTATTAACAGAACGAAGAGTGGCCTCTGTTTCAAGTCGACCGTTTTGCATTTGTCTGTCTGTCTGTTTGTAACGTATTTATGGATAAATGCGTGGACAAAGTTCAATAGAGTTTTGCTTGGATTTTCCTTCAAGGAATGCTCAGCTATGTATGTGTAAGGATTTTCGAAATATGACTGCATTTTAAGGGGAGAAAATTTGGGCCATATTCTATGAGGAACATACTATTCTTAAAATGTGCTTTCCATCATATGAAATTCAAATCAGGCTTCAAAATAGCCCTCGGGGCCCATTCATCTGAGTGAGCCTTCATATGACTTAAGTTATCATTCTCAAGAATAACATATTTGTTTGAGAGAAAAAAATAATTAAATTTCTAATATTTCAATTAAGTATAAGAACAAGCGTCCGGAGCGTGTTTCAGTGTTGTTCGATATGGGTGCTTTTGAACAGTGGACTCGCTTGCTTTTTTCCTTCCTTCTGACTTTCTCCCTTACTCATACCAATTTATTTCTCCTTTTTCAAACTCCCCTTCCTTTTTCATCTACTATTTCACTTAATACATGGCTTTGCCATAGTTGGATAAGTATCGTTTTCCTGCACACCCCACAATGAAGCCACCTATATTTGTAATTGTATGTTATTGTTATTTTTTTTGTAATTTGTGTATGTTTTTGGTGTGTTAAATAAATTGAAATTGAAGCTATTACTAAGTAAATGATAATTATACAAATTTAATTAATATTGTTATATAAATTCAATCATCAGACATGTGAAATCTGATCAGATTTGAACAATCAGCTGTCTGGAAAATAGAAACACAGCCTTGTTGATGTGATACAGAGTGACGTATTGTGAGAAACAGACATGAAATAGACTGCGAGAATTGAATCAAGGGTTATGTCTGATGATTGTATTTAACTTTGCGATGGTGATTATCATTGAGGGCATTGAGTATGTTCCTCTGTGCAAGCACCTTTATTATTGGGCGTGAGGTCTACTATTCACAAAGTTGGGAAGTGATAGCCATGAGCCGTAGCTGGTATCCGTTCAGTCAGATAGAGATAAGCTGCGTTCTCCTAGACACTCTTTGTAAGGGTGACCGATTTGATTCGCCAGCAAAAAAGACACTTTTCTCTGCTGTAAAATCACTTCCCGGTGGTTCGTAACACTGTGTATGTTTGTCTGTGCAAGCACCCTTATCATTGGGTTTGAGGTCTACTGTTCACAGAACTACCAGTGTTACTACTTATCCTATTTTTATTACAACTTCAATAACTATATTTCATTTTATTTGACTATAAAAGTGCCACGTCACCAATCCTTCGTTCCTATTGGCGATAGTACACGAACATTTTGTCTCTGAAATAAACAACTAACACTAGAATATAGAGGTATCAAGATCAACGACAAAGATCTTTGACTCTCTTCTTCCAACAATCTCTTTCCTTGTCCATTTCTCACTCCTGCTCCTGAATCCGCCGGCTCTAATATCAGATAAACGTCACCGATGACAGCATTCTGCCGGGTGTGTGTGAACGCTCATATATCAACGCGTTATTCTCCAACCGCCACCGCCATCCGGCAAATTGACGCATGCTGGTATCATCGCTCTGCCGCAGCATCACCTAATAAATCAGCGTTGCGACTTAGTAATTTCATTTGCCGCTAGATGGCGTGTGAGCAGCCGCAAACGGCAGTTATGCGGCGACAAAATTGCTACTGCCACTTGATAATATATATCTGTATATCACTATGCCAACCATATATACATACTGAGATATCATAAATGTTGGGAGCAGTTAGCAGCACCACTAATGGGACCCGCAATGCGTTCCGATTATACTCTACTTTGTAAGCTCGAAATTTATGCGTGAATATTTGATTGTAGTTTTCGTGTGTAACATGATTATGCTACCAAGATGGATGACAGTCCAAAATGCACTCTGGAGAGTTATTGCCGTAGGATTGTAGTTAATTATCCGAAACATTGTTTTACGCTTGTGTGTAACATTAATTACATTAATAATGCCGAGAATAGTTTCGAAATTGAGATGTGTGTGGACTTCACAGTAGTTATATTACTTAAGAACCTTGTTTTTCTTGAATTTCTATGTAGTTTATTGTATTTTGCAACACTTGAAAATATCCTAAACGAATAAATACAAATGTTGGATAGCAACTTACAAATTGATTGAAATCCACGAACAAAAACGCCCTAAGACTTTACAGGAACTACAAATTTAAATGTATAATTGATTTATTGAAAAAAAAAGTTTCTTGTAAGGCTTAAAATGCAACAGGCCTGCTGTTCCGTTTCTTTCTAAATTTTCTTTCTATTATTTTTGTAATATAAACTTAATAAAACAACTTTTGAATGGAAATTAACTCACGTTATGGCGTGACGGCCGTTTCGCTCTGTTGTCTAGAGTCTAGAGTCGAAACGGCCGTCACGCCATAACGTGAGTTAATTTCCATTCAAAAGTTGTTTTATTAAGTTTATATTACATATTAGTGGAAACAAGATGGATCTTCAACATCATTATTTTTGTCATCCGTATTTTAAAACATAATACAGTTTCACATCATCAGTTGAAACAAACTATACAATTATTGCAATAGGGTGACTAAAATAAGATAAAGAATCTAAAAATAATTACGCTTTTCCTTTAAAATATCGATGATTCTATAAAAAAATATAAATATAAATTGAGATTCTCCTTTTTGAGGTACCTACTTGTGAAATATTTCATTGTGAACTGAACTTCTTGGTGGGTTTACTACTTCGTATTGTTAACTTAGTTTGATCAGCATTAAAATATTAAGTAGATTCATAAACAAATAAGGAGGTTGAAGTGGAGGAGAAGGAAGAAGAAAAGGAGGAGGAAATGGGGAAAAGGTGATGATGAAAGAGGAGAAGGAGGCGATGAGAGATGAGGGAGAAAAAGAAGACAGGAGATGAAGAGAAAGAAGATGAAAAAGGGAGAAAAAGAAGAAGGTGATGATGAAAGAAGTGGGTGGTGAATAGGACGAGGGACAGAAGAAGAAAAAAGAAGAAAAGGCAGAAGATGAGGAGATAAAAGAAGAGGGAGGAGGATAATACAAGAGATAAAAGAAGAGGGAGGAGAATGTGACAGGAGATGAGAGATGGAGAAGGAAGAGAAGAAAAATAGGAAAAAGAAGACAAGGAAAGTAGAAGAAGAACCTGATGTTGACAGAAATATTGTAATGCTGGTCCACAGCTTGCCTGATTCTGACAAGCTTCATCTTTTACGTCAGTACAGCAGTTCAGAGACAGTCTGAAGCAATATTTGCTCTTGACACTACTACTGCAACTACTACTACTTAAAAATTGGAAAAAAACTAAAAAAACCATTACTGTTCAAATTATAAGAGAGAAATATATATGTTTGTACCAGAGATTGCCAATTTCTCTCAAATTGTTCTTCAAACATGTATCTTGGTGTAACAGAAGACAATTATTTTCGATGGGATATACACATTAAAAAGGTTTGTAACAGATTAAAACAAGTTTTAGCCAAAATGCATCATGTGAAAGATGTGATTCCTAGTAAAGTATGAGGATGATGTATGTAGCTTTGGGTGAGTCTATCTTGAGATATGGTTTACACGGGTGGGGGTATGCCAGTGATGTTTATTTGAGAAGAATATCTTGTGTTCAGAAAAAAAGTTATTTATTAATATAAAGTTATATATTATTAAAGTTATTTATTTATCAGTAATTCACCTAGTAGCATTTCATATGAAAACCTCTTGAACAGGTGTAAAGTATTGAAGGTTTATTTTTGTTCACAATAACAATGGAGAATTATTTTAGTAAAGAGTATTTAGAAAGCCGTTATGGCTTCAGAAATGCGAGATATATTGTTCCATTTCACACATAATATCGCAAAAAAATTTATCATATATTTAATGATTTACCTGAGTGCTGCACTCAGTTTGTAAATATGAAATTGTTGAAACGAAATTTGAAGGTTTGGCTGAATCATTGTACGTTATGTTTAACTTAGTTCCAATCAATTTGATTTAATGGAGAAATAACTAATTCAGGTTGATTGAAGTTATTATTTTATGTTGCATTTGAGAGCTGAGCAAATTATTGTAATTTTAAAATAGTGCTAGTTTGATTAAGTTCTTTAAATCCTAATTATTGTAAAAATAATAATCTTTCATAAATTTTTATTTTAAAAAGGAATTTGATTTGTTTTATTGAACCTTGTCAAGCAACCTTGCAGGTTAGCTTAAGGTTATGTAATTTTGAGTAAGTAGAAGATTTTTCTATTCTATTCTACTACTACTAGGCTCCAACTACTGCTACCAGTACTACTACTACCACGAATACTACTACCAATACTACTACTAATATCAGTACTACTACTTCTACTACTACTACTACCACCTCTACTACTACTACTTCTACCACTACTACCGCTTACGATCAGCCTGCCATGGGGTCCAGAGCAGCAGATATTCCCCAGTTTATTGAATCATCTACTCCATCAATTTTCGATCAGTTTGATGGAAAACCGTGTAATAGAGCCCTATCTCAATAATTCAAACATGCGTTGGGTGTGGGAATGTTGAGTAACTGGTATATAAACTCAGTCCAATGACATGCAGGTTCCATCTGCTAATGGTAAAACTAACCAAGAATGTTTCAAACAGTTTGGAGAGTGCAACTGATGCAATCTATTTGATTGTATGGACACGCGCTTGTAGCTATCAACTTGATCACTTGAAGTTAACTACCTATGTAGGTGAATCTTCAGGGTGAATTATATCAAGTAGTGAGTTACTAGTTTGTTGTTACTAAGTGGTGATAGACCCTAACGTCTATATTATATCAAGTAGTGTGTTACTAGGTGGTGATAGACCCTAACGTCTATATTATATCAAGTAGTGTGTTACTAGTTTGTTGTTACTAGATGGTGATAGACCCTAACGTCTATATTATATCAAGTAGTGTGTTACTAGTTTGTCATTACTAGGTGGTGATAGACCCTATCGTCTATATTATATCAAGTAGTGAGTTACTAGTTTGTCGTTACTAGGTGGTGATAGACCCTAATGTCTATATTATATCAAGTAGTGTGTTACTAGTTTGTCGTTACTAGGTGGTGATAGACCCTAACGTCTATATTATATCAAGTAGTGTGTTACTAGTTTGTCATTACTAGGTGGTGATAGACCCTAACGTCTATATTATATCAAGTAGTGTGTTACTAGTTTGTCATTACTAGGTGGTGATAGACCCTAACGTCTCATGTTCCATCATACAAAACGAAATGAGAATTATCAGTTTCAACAGGTAAACAATTATCAATCTGAAGCATATAAGTCTATTTCAAGGAGTATATTGGTAAATAGATTGTTAGTTAGATAAAATAGATAGTAGACCGAATGAAGTGAGGTCTCTGTTTCAAGTCGGCCGTTTTGCATAGGTCTATCTGTAACGCATTTACAGCTAAATGCGTGGACTAAATTCTATTAAATTTTCAATTCAATAACTCTTTATTGTCACAACAGCAAACACAACATCAACACTAGTTTATCATAATCATAAACATAATCATATTGATCATCTTGAACTATAACAAAAGTTAGCTATCAACAACACATTGTAACTCGGAAAATATATATTATAAACACAATCAAACACATTTTCAACAAGTTTCGTTTAATAAAATAGAAAAAAGGAATCTATAATAGTCATCAATTAATTTGTAATACGCAAACAGCATTCAATCGATGAAAATAACTAATTTTAATGAAAAGAAAATGTTGCATACCTATTCGTGAATGCCAAGCATATGCCAACTTTATGCGTTCAAATACAAAATTATAACCGTAAAAACATAATTTCAATGCACAAAAACTGTGAAACCAATTATGACAGGGGTGCCCACAGGGGGGGGCTATGACGCAGACTGCGTCATTGAAATTCTTGGGGGGGTTCAAAAAACCGTTGGGGGGGGGGGGTAAAGTTGATTGAAACTGTGTTTAACGTGACGACATTCAAAAATATATTGCGAAGTAGAATGTCAATTAATGACAATATATTTATAATTGTTATTGTACTATTGAATGTGAATTATCTGAAATAGTTATGTTTAGGATTTGTGCAGGAAGTTATTATTCAAGCTTAGCGAGTGCTCTGAAAGTGGTTTATACAACTTTAAGTCTCCTTATAAACAGTTACAAGTTGATCAGCGAAAAGAGCAATGAATCGAGTTAAAAACAGACTCAGATCAGCTATTGGAGACTCATGGTTGTACAATCTAATGGTTCTAGCGTTCTAGCCGCAGAAAAAGATGTACTTGAGTCTATTTCTAACGAATAAATAATTGAAAAGTTTTCGGTTTCCTCATCCCAAAGACAAAGAACTGCTATGTAGGGTGGAAAGAGGTAGATTTAACAAGCTTACAAGGTGCCTAGCTAACTTGTAGATGGCCACAGCCTACAAATTTGAAATGTTTGACTTCAAACTGTTGATTTTTTCATGTATTTTACGATAACTACTTACTAATAAGTAAGAATTGCTAATAGCAAAATTTACTAAGTAAATACTAAAAAATACTAAAAATTCAGTAATTTTTCATAACTATGTTTTTATTTTGTTTTTGAAAAACACTTCTTTCGATTGTGTGTTGTAAATACCTATACATGAAATGTGTACCTTTTATGTACTTCATCCATACATAAATTCTCCAAAGATAGGCTACTACACTAAGTAAAAAACCTGTTGTTTAACTACTGTCCAATAAATATTAGCATAAATGACTTTGTGTTTTACAAATGAAGTTATCAACTCATTGTTTTCACTTTCTTTAAAGGAACAACTTTGTAGAATTATTTAACCTTAATGTAATTGGTACACCGAACATAACCTTATAGGTATTTCATTTTTATTGAACCATTGTGTATTTGTAATAATTATTCTAAATTCTTATTTAGCTATTTTGCAATTAAGTTTATTGAGCAGAAGTTCATATATTCATTTCATTGATATTTCTTTTTTACCTTTACAAAAAAATGTTACCTACGGTATGTAAAGAATCTCAAGAAATATACTTGAATTTTTACAATTCTTATATAAATCTTCTTTCAGTTTTAGAAAGAATATGAGGGGCCTATTTTTTTGCATTTTTTTGGGGGCCTAATTTATGGTGGGGAGGGGTTGTTGATAAATTTGGGGGGGGTGCGTCATGAAGCTTGAGGGGTGCCTAATTTATGGGGGGGCTGGTTTTAAATTTAGGGGGGGGGTGCGTCATGAGGCTTAGGGGGGGTGGGCACCCCTGATTATGAGGAACACATTTCACGTAAATTTAAACACAAATTCATTAAATTCACACTAGAAACTTGAATAATACAACGACAGAGTTAAGTGACAACTCAATACAATCATACATTTTGCTTGAATCTTCCTTGAAGGAATGTCTAGTATGTGAAAGGTTTTTCTAAATTTGATTGCATTTAAAGGATATTTTGAAGCAAAAATGGAGGGCAGTCAGGCCTTCCTCCATGGGAAACATGAGTTTTAAAATGAGCTTTCCCATTATATTATGCAATTGAAAGCAGATTTCAAGATGGCCCTTGGGCCCTCTACATCTGGTTGAGGAGTGTCTGGGACATGTGATAAGAAAAACATATTTGTTTGAGAGAGGCAAACTATTTCTATTTCTAATTTTTCAATCGAGTATAATAACAAGTGCTGACTAAGTAAATGATAATTATACAAATTCAATTAATATTGTTCTACAAATCAATTCATCAGACAATGTGAAATTTGATTTAATTTGAGCAGTCAGGTGTCTGGAAAATGTAAAAACAGCCTTGGTGATGTGATAAACAGTGAAATTATGGAAAACATGAATGATATATACTAATATAAACTTAAAAAAACACTTTTAAATAGAAATTAACTCACGTTATGGCGTGACGGCCGTTTCGCTCTGTTGTCTAGAGCATCGTCAGACGACCCACAGTACACTCACTGTGGGTCAGTGTACTGTGAGTCGTCTGACGATGCTCTAGACAACAGAGCGAAACGGCCGTCAAGCCATAACGTGAGTTAATTTCCATTTAAAAGTGGTTTTTTAAGTTTATATTACATATTAGTGGAAACAAGATGGATCTTCAACATCATGATATATACTACACAAATTTGAATAAAGTTTTTGGTCTGATTACTGTGTTCAATTTTGCAATGGTGATTATCATTCAGTACGTTGAGTATGTTCCTCTTTGCAAGCCTAGGCTTGGGGTCTACGTTCACAGAACGTTCAGGCAAGAGAATAGAAACCTGTGATTGGCTAAGAAGTGCAAAATTATTTTTTCAATGAAAATAAAAATTATATCATTCCACTTTCCAGTTTATAAAGATTACCCAGAATTTGGTTTTTTCTTTTTATCAAATTATATATTGTCTACTTTTTTCTAGTCTTCTGTTACTTTGTTCTCTTCTTTGTAATTTTTGATTTCTCAAAATATTGTCTTATTCTATCTTTCTTCTTGTCAGCTGTTGAATTGATTTTTATTGTGTCATTAAGGCTTTTAATTGATTACTCTGTGAACTGTTGTATGTGAATAAATAAATAAATAAGTCAAAGAGATAAATAAATTTAAAATGACTCATAGGTGAAATCAATTGCCCCCCAATAACCGAATTTTCAACAATGAACGTCATTGTTTCACAAAACAATTTATCATGGCAATAGATAATATTTCAATACCTCATTGTTTCACAAAATGATTGATCATTTTATTTCTCATGGCAATAGATAACATTTCAATACCTTAATGATATCCAGTTCAAGAAACTTCGAAAAATTTTGACCTAAGCCCTGCTCACAGCATAGAACAGAAAACAGATTTCTGATTGAAATATTTTCTCTCTCAGACATTCCTGCATTCGTGTGTACACTTTGACAGGTTCGAGAGGCCCGAGCTCAAGTGGTATCATGTACGAAACAGCGGCACTATATGCTCATAACTATTGGATACGACTGTGTTTTATCGATAACTCTCATGTTGGCGAACAGACAAATAACCCCCCCCCCCCCACCCATCAAGGACCCCCAAAAATGCCCCCCTCCTGTTCCCCCACCCGGGCATACGCCGCCTCGCTCATAAAACCACGCTTGTTCGCAAAGAAAATGATTGCTACATGTAAATACAGAGTCAGACAGGCGAAAAACTTGGAAGAAAGGGAAGAAAAAAGGGGAAACCGTGATATAGAGGGAAAAAGTATGTTTGCTAGTTTGCAAAGGAAATGATTCCTACGTGTAAATACGGTCAGACAGAACAAAAAGGGGAAAAACTTGAAGTAAAGAAAAAGAGGAGAAGCTTTGATATTTTTCCAATGCATCGTTTAGCTTGTGGCTACAAATTGATGGAACCGTCTCGTTTATCCAGGTCTCGAATATCTTTGTTGTAGGCGTATTTATGAAAAGCAATGCTCACGATTCACGACAGATCTGTCTAAACATTTTTTTGTGATGTTTTTATCAAATTTTTTTTTCTTTATCTTTCTTTCCACTCCTTCTACTCTTATCATTGTATTTCAAGTGAATTTCAAAATCTGTGTAAGGTACAATTGAACAATTCAAGAAAATCTAGCTGATATTCAGGGAAAGTTCACCATATATTCATTAAGTGCTTCATTGTGGAAACGAAAATTTCCAAACAAAAAAATATTGAATCGTTAGTTAGTCATGCATTTCTTGTTACCTACAACCCAGAAAATATGAAACGTCCAGTAAAATTGGACGAAATAGATTCTCACGATTGAAACTAGGAACATAGAAAATATCGCAATCATTTTTCATTCCTCACTCTCTGCATTTTCATTAACTGAACCCGACAGGCGCACTTTATTGAACTCCTATCTATTGCGTTGTTGTATCCTTGCAGTGGCGAAACTAGTGGGTCAGTCTGTCGTGGGGGGGGGGGGGAGATGATGCTATGTGGGGTGGGTAGGCTCTAGACACTAGAATAGAATGACTTTTTATTTATTAACTTGTTATGTGAATTTAAATTTAACGACTTGCAGTCAAATATTCATTGAGAATAGGTGAAATTTACTTACTCTGTAGGCCGAGCGCTTTCGAATGTTTGGGATCCGTTTTCAGAGGCGTGTTCCTAGATCATCGATGTCAGTTTTTTGGTTAGAAGAATTGTGGTTTTTGTAAAATGTGATCAAAAAGTTTGTGTGATTTAAAATTTAGTTGTTCGTTGAGGATGTCTTGTTTATTGTGTGTGGTGTGTTTGTATATTTCAAATTGTTCCAACCACACACAATAAACAAAACATCCTCAACGAACAGTTAAATTTTAAATCACACAAACTTTTTGATCACATTTTACAAAAACCACAATTCTTTTAACCAAAAAACTGACATCGACGATCTAGGAACACGCCTCTGAAAACGGATCCCAAACATTCGAAAGCGCTCGGCCTACAGAGTAAGTAAATTTTACTTATTCTCAAATAATTTTTGCCTGCAAGTCGTTAAATTCACATAACAAGTTAATATTGACAACGCAGTTCGTCATGGAACAAGAAATCCAGGAACTTTTTATTTGTTGACGTGCCGAAGTTTGGACAGTAATGTCCACTCTACATACTACTCTACTCTATATAGGACATCATAAGAGAAGGAGTGGTTCTCCAACAATAATTCAAGACTATAGTGTAGTTTATTCAAAAGGTGGGGTTCGGGGATATTCCCCCCCGGGAAATTTATGAAAAATAATAACTTTAAACCACATTTTTAGCAATTCTAGACACAAATTCTCCCATTCTAACATTGTTCTAACCTAAATTGAGTGTCAAATTTCCGTCCAGTTCTAACTTATTTATTGTTCATGTAGCCAAACTTTAAAGCAGGCCTATTCAAACCATTTTTACTCTGCTAATTTTGATCACCTGATTGGCTTACAGTACGGTACCGCGCATAAAATGTATTTTAAGGAGGAGAGGTTTTCTAACAGCTATTCTAAACTTCAAATAGCTTGATCATAAAAAATGTGATTATTTGGGTTATTACAAACGCAACTCAAATTTTGAAGGGCTTCAAATACAGAGCCGTGATACAAGAATTTTCATCATTCATATTGTTACGGGTTCTAATAGCTAAAATAAGGCTGGCAATAGCCGCGAGACGTAGCAGGTATCTGTTCAATCAGATAGATAAGCTGCGTTCTCTTAGGTCCTGTTTGAAACGGTGACCGATTAGATTGGCCAGCAAAAAAGACACTGTTCTCTGCTGAAAATCACTTCCCGGTGGTTCGGAACCCACCTAAAACTGTAGGTCCAACTCATAAATCACCATCATCCAACTCATTACCCACGCACAGGTCTTAGACCTATGTGGGCTTCATCCTCCAAAAAAAAAAAAACAAAAAAAAAAACACTAAAGTTCATACTTTCACTTTACACAAATTAGTCTATTTACACACATCAATTGTAAGTTCAAACAAAGAAAAAAAAATCAACAAATTACAAGCTAATACTTATTTTTTAGTAATTATTTACAAGAATTAATGAATAGTCAATTACAGGCTGATCAATAACAAAAGAAACTAGAGTCCAATAAACTGTCCAATAATGTAGAAAACAAAATGATAAAAAGAGCAACTAATCACTTACAAAACACAGTCTAATTTGTTATTTGACAGTCCCAAATAATATCACTTAACACAATGTCTTTAAGCGATTAGTAACCTGCACAAACAGTGATCACTTGTCTCTGCACTTGACACTAGAATCAAGCACTGTTTACTCCACTGGCACGAGATCTGTAACACAATCTGACACGCGAGCTTTTGTAATACTGACTGTCACGCAGGCTTTTGTAAGACTCAACTCAATGGTTCACGTGAGCTCCTTCATATATGAGATAGTTGTCATAATTCCAAGAACTGGAGATCTCCAGACACTTCAAGAAGGCCATGGAACATGATCTCGATTGTTCAAGAA
Organism: Conomelus anceps; assembly: GCA_948455865.1. Lineage (NCBI taxonomy): Eukaryota > Metazoa > Arthropoda > Insecta > Hemiptera > Delphacidae > Conomelus > Conomelus anceps. The sequence goes on from OX418219.1 coordinate 71,916,328, forward strand.
GTCTGAAGAAATCTCGAAGAATTCAATTGAGTGAGAGAGTTGCACACCTGAAGAATAAGAGTGACAAAGACATGTGAAGAGCAAGAGAATGAAGATCGGATGTCAAAGTCACGTCCAACCATGAAAACAATAGAACAATCTACGTAAAGAAGAAGTGCGTAAATAACTGCTCCATTCGCTTTTGTAACAACATATATAAAAAAGATAACTCCCAATTTTTATAATCGTTTAAAAAATTTAACTGGTATATCCCCGGAATTTTTTTTTTTTTTTTAAATAATCTCAATAAAACCATATTTTTAGCGATTCAAGCGTTTTTGTCTTGTTTGTCAAAAATTATTTTCTAACAGGGCTTGTTAACACTTTGCCTGCCAGATATGTTTTGGATGAATATTGATTCAAAAATTTCTGTCGTTTTTAGGTCTCTGGGGTAGGATCTACCCCCCTAATCCTCCCCCCATCGTTTTTTGTTTTCGGAGGATGAAGCCCACATATGTCTGAGACCTATGCTTGGGTAATGAAATGGATGATGGTGATTGATGAGTTGGACCTACATTTTTCGGTGGGTTCCGAACCACCGGGAAGTGATTTTACATCAGAGAACAGAGTCCTTTTTGCTGGCCAATCCAATCGGTCATCCTTACAGAGATGGCCCAGGTGTTTCGTAGCTTATCTCTGAAAAGATACCTGCTACGGCACTCGGCTATCTATGCCGAAACATCTATGAAACTTGAAACATCTTTGGCGTTATTGATTCCTGGATGACTGGTGACCACCCTTTCAATAACTATTGTGTTATTGATTTTGGCAATATATTCTGTCACAGGTGAAATCGTCTCTCGCATTTTGTTGGCAATTTTTTCGCCATGAAACATTTCAACTCGTGATAAAGAGCCGACTACTGTACTTGTAAGGCTGCACGGCTCGCAGCTTAGATTATGTCACCCCAACCAGATATTGGCTGGATCAATATCACAATGCCTGTGGAAAAGTTGTCGTCTGGTTATACGATCGCACAGAAGACCTCCGTCTTCTTTTTTACTCATTTATGTTTTCACGAAGTCTGTCAACTTCTGGCAATTTCGGCATTGACTTTTCTCATAAACTTCCTCTGACAATTTCACCATTCATTTTTCACTTTTCTTGTTGCCTATTTTCTTTTACTGTCTCACTTGAAAGATTGCCGTGCAACGAAAAAATGATTTTGGTGGAAATTGAACTTTGATGGAACATATATCTCAAATAAACCTTTAGGATACATAAGTTGGTGCCTAGGTGATTGAGGATAGAAGATCATTTGGAAGATAGTTGTCTAGACCAGGGGTTCTCAATCTTTTTTTTTTGACTGTACCCCAAAATGGAAAATTGAAATTCAGCGGTACGCCTTGTTACCGCGAGTAGTTGTGGGGGGGGGGGGGACAGTTGAATTAAAAAAAATTTTACATAAAAAACACAATAAATTTGAAAACATATTTGAAACCCATTACAAAAAATTAATGGGAAGAATGAGCTTGCTTCTTAACATAGTTCCTCAATGCTAGGCTCAAGGTAAAACCTTAAATCGTCCCCAACATTAACCTTGTCTCTGATCTTCTACGAAATAGTTATACAAACCTATTGCACTTGTTGGTTCCTAGTAACTCGACCACAAAGTATTCAATTTATTAGATTTCATTATTAAATAATAACCTTGCGTGATTGCGAAACGGAAAAAATGGTTTAACTTTTCATTAACCTGCCCCGCGTACCTCCTGAAAATTTTCGAATACTCCCAAGGGGTACGCGTACCACAGTTTGAGAACCCCTGGTCTAGACAATAGTTTATTGATCTAGTAACGGCTTGGGAGGAAACCCAAATTTTGAAAGGCTTCAAATACAAAGCTGTGTTACAAGAATTTTTATCATTAAAAGATAACTTCCAATTTTTACAATAGTTTTTTTTTTTTTGAGGATTAAGCCCACGTAGGTCTGAGACCTGTACGTGGTTAATGAGTTGGATGATGGTGATTTATGAGTTGGACCTACTGTTTTGGGTGGGTTCCGAACCACCGGGAAGTGATTTTCAGCAGAGAACAGTGTCTTTTTTGCTGGCTAATCTAATCGGTCACCGTTACAAACAGGACCTACGAGAACGCAGCTCATCTATCTGATTGAACAGATACAGTTTGAAACTTTACTTTAGAATATTGTTAAAGTAGAAAGCCCCACTTCATCAGAAACTTTCTATTAGCACCACCAGCTATTTTTATCCTTGAGATTGTTTATTTCATCTATATATATATATGCGTATGGCACGTCAGCATGATAAAACACATTCAAACACAAATTTTACATGCATAAATGGTCATAGATTTACATTAAGTTGCCTGAGCCATTCACTGGCTTCAGTTGTCAAAACATTCAAATCTTCAATCCCTCCATCGAATTTATGTACTGGACATTCATTAATCAGGTGTTGGGTGGTTTGAACATCATTGCCACAGTCACAGTATGGGGTGTCTATGTATCCCCACTTACACTTATTTGCTGCAGTCCTGGCACAGTCACTTCTTAGTCGGTTCAAGATGGCCCACTCCCTTCTCTCCAGGCTAAAACCGGCAACCCTTTTAGTTGGATCAGCTATGATATCCTTATTCTTGACACTTAGGTCTCTCCACTTCTTGATCCAACTCTCTTTGATTGAGAAGTTCCCATTGTTCAGCTGTTGTATCCTCAACCAGAAAGGAAGCCTAGACTTCAGCCTGCTTCTTGGTGGGTTCCTCAGCACATCTTTGAGCAAGGAGTCATAGGTAAGAGTTCTTCTCCATACTCTTTGTGAAGCTTCATTCCTTCTAAGCTCAGGTGGAGCAATGTTGCTCAGCACCGGGAGCCAGTGCCGTTCAGTTGGTTTCAGGACCCCAGTGATGTGTCTCATGGCAGAATTCAGGTGAACATCCACCCTTCCACAGTGTCGGCTTCCTGCCCACACAGGTGAGCAATATTCAGCCGCCGAATACACAAGAGAGAGAGTGGCTGTTCTCAGCGTGTCCGCCTTGGATCCCCAACCAGAGCCTGCCAGTTTTTGGATTATGTTCAACCTTGACTTTAACTTTGCTGCCAGAATCTCCAAATTCCTCTTGTATGTGAGGGTCCTGTCAAGGGTGACCCCTAAATATTTTGGGTGCTGTGTCTGATGCAGTGTTGTATTTTGGAAAGAGACAGTGATTTCAGCTTGAGCCATTTTGTTGTTCAGATGGAATGTGGCTACTTCAGTTTTAGCTGGGTTTGGTTTTAATCGCCAGTCTTTGAAGTACTTGTCAAGTCTCTCCAGGTCTCGAGTCAACATCTGAGCACACTCTTCCAAGTTGGAGCTTGTTGCAAGCAAAGCAATATCATCAGCATATTGAAACATGGCAGCCTCTGTGTTGGGTATGTCATGGACATACAAGTTGAAAAGTGCTGGGGCCAAAACTGAACCCTGAGGTAACCCATTATTGAGAACTTTACTGCGGCTGATGGACTCACCAAGGAAGACTTTGATGTATCTATTTGATAGCATAGATTCTAGGACTTTCATCATTCTCTGACATGGTATGATAGAAGCAAGTTTAAGCATTAGCCCATCTTTCCAAACTGTATCATATGCGGCTGAAAGATCAATGAAAGCAGCAGCTGATTTCTTGTTGTTCTGAAATCCAGCTTCTATGCTGCATGTTAGGGCTAGAACTTGTTCGCAGCAGTCATGTCCCTCTCTGAAGCCAGCTTGTACCTTGGGTATAACTGAGTTGATAGTGCCTTGAATCCTGTTGAGCAACATTCGCTCAAATAGTTTGTATGGGAGGCAAAGGAGAGATATTGGCCTATAGTGGCTAGGCTCAGCTCCATTTTTCCCTGGTTTGAGGATTGCAATGACTTTGGCATGTTTCCACAACTTTGGGATTTTCCCAGACCTCATAACATCGTTGAAGAAGGTTAGGAGCCACTTCTTTGAGCCATTTGCCAAGTTTTTTAGGAATTCTGGGTACACTTGGTCCATTCCTGCTGCCTTTCCCACTTTAACCTCTCCCAGAGCAGTGTTCAGCTCAGTCAGAGTGAAATCCTTAGAATAGTTTTCATCCTCTTTAAGCAGTGATTTCCTAGTTTTCCATTCTTGTCTTATTCTCCTGCGCCGAGTTCCATCAATTGCAGCTTTAGATGTTTTGACCAGATGAACCGCAATACTATTTGCTGTTACAGGGTTTTGGTTTGAGCTCTTGACTGGTGGTTGAGGTGCAGATCCCAACTTACGCAATATATTCCAAGCTTTGCGACTTGAGTGCTGAAAATTCAGATTTGCAGTGGTTTCATGCCATCTCTCTTGTCTGTTTCTATTCATTGAGTCCAATAGTTTTTCAGCATTCTGGCTGCTGGGAAAGCTCTCATATTCCTTGTATAGGTTCTCAGACTCATCATTCCAAGTTGGGATGTATTCCTTGCGAAAACCTCTGGGGATATGTCTCTTTGCTGATTTGATCACTGCACCCACAAATCGGTCATATGAGCTCACCTTGCTAGGTATGAACTTGACTGTCCTCTCTAATTGCTCTCGAAATCCATTCCAATTTGCTTTCCTGAAATTCCAGCGTGGCTTGGGCACTGACCTTATTAGGGGTATGTGGAGTCCATACTGTATAAGTACTGGCCTGTGCTGACTATTTGGAAAGTCATCTAGCACCACTCTTGTTGCCATAGATTCTGCACCATAGTTAGTGCGGGCAACAAAGCACAGATCTGGGGTGTAGTCCTTCCTCCAACGTGCTGAGTGGAAGGTTCCTCTGTCTTTTGCATTAAAGAGTAAATCAAGATCATTGTTGCTCGCCCATTCAGCCAATGCCTCACCATTAGAGTCACTGTCATTGTATCCCCATGAGTTGCGGTGACTATTGAAGTCTCCAACATATAATGTGGATGCTCCAAAACTTCTTAAAGGCGGGGAGGGCCAGTTCACAAGTGGTGGTTTATAGACATTTGATATTTTGATTCCATTGATTTCAATTGTGATGGAGGAGATATTGTCTGAAGTGAGAGACTGGAGGACCTTACAGCCTGTAATGTTTGATCTCACATAGGTTGCTATACCATGCACACTACTGAACTCGGCGGCTATAAGACTATATCCAGAAATGTTTCCTCGCCGGTGCAGGTCCTCAATGTCTTTGGCATGTGTTTCTTGTATAGCAATCACGTCTATTTTATGGTCTGCCACTAGCCGGGATAAGTATTCACTCTTGGCCGCAGATATTCCTTCTATGTTCAATTGAAATATTCTAATAGTATTTCCCAGTTTACGTGTAAGAATGTTCTGAGAGGTGTCATAGTTCTGAGAAGAACTGTTTGTTGTCATCTGTTCATTTTCATTCATTATGCGAGCCAGGTTGTTTTGGGAAGAATCATTGTAGTTCTGAAAAGAACTGTTTGTTATCCCTTCATTTTCGTTCATCATGCTGAAGTTTACTGTGTGGCAGTCCAAGTTGATTGCACTTTTAGCATTATCCAGGGTACAGCGCGAGGAGCTTGTGCAATCTTCGTACCCCATTTCATCTATAAAAATAGGTCACGTGTTAAAGGACCAAGACATTGCCAACAAGAAGGGGCAAGGTCGATTTTAAACCTCCATGAATAAGATTTGATCTACTGAAAAGCCCTTGGTGCATGGGAATGAAAATCTTTAATTCTCTTCCATCAGATTCAAATCATTTATAAATGGAGGACATTTTTTAGTGGTAGATTAAGCTGTTATCTTATCAGTAAATGCCCATATAAAACTGAAGAACTTTTTAAATATTATTTGATAATCATTTTTTGTGTATGTTAGATGTATTACATAGACTGACATATATTAATTACTAGCTGGCCCAACGCGCGTTGCTGCATTCTCATAAAAATTCTCCTTGATTTTATTATACGCCACCTCCCGCTGAGGTTACATTTAAAATTAGGAAAGAAGTTAGTCAGTCCTAGGGCTCTTCCAGCTGATCATAGAGGCTTCGTTGTTTTCTTAATCACCACCTCTGAATGAAGAAACATTTCAAATTTAAACCTCCTATGACTATAAGGGTAGAAGCTAGGTTTTTTATTTTATTATTCGCCACCTCCCGCTGAGGCTGCATTTCAAATTTCTAGCTGCATTGGTTAACAGATGTCATAAACCTGGCATAATTACATTTCATCATACCCAGTCGTATGTTTCCTACATATTGCAAGGCTCCAACTGTACGGTAGCCTACATGCAAAGTGCAAAGTCTTTTGCTGTTCAAAGACAGCGTAAATAACGCCACTAAGGGGCCTGCCATATGATTAAAAACTGTTGACTTTCTTTAAGCTGTTTGGCTGGCAAGTTCAGTAGGTTAGGTCTATAAAATGGTTTAATTAATAATAATTATTAGCTCCCCTATTGAAATTTATGGTCAGAAACCATCCCCAATATTCACACAACATATTCCCAAAGTTTCATGCCGATCTGTCAAGTAGTTTTGGAGTCTATAGGGAACACACATACATACATACATACATACACACATACAGACAGACATTCATTTTTATATATAGAGAAGATATATTAGCTTGTATCTTTTATGAGTTGTCACTGTTTCATAACCCTCTTTTGCATTTACACAAACTTATATGAAACTTATGTGCTTTTCATACAAATAAGACTCCGGTCAAGACAGGTCAGATAAACAATAATTATATGCATACAATATTATACACTTGTTAATTACTATATAAATTAGTTGAGGCGAGGCTCAATCTTGATGTGAAAGAAACTCTTGTACACTATAAAAAGCTTTATCAACTAAATCATTTTTCAATTGTTTTTAAATATTTCTACATTTCGAAACTTCTTCAAAAACTGCGATAGCTTGTTGTAGCTTCCTACCAATATAACTAAGTTTTGTTTGAATAAGCTACTATTGTGACTCACCAAGTGATGATCTTCTCGGTTTCTTGTATTAGAATCGTGTACGTCAAGATTTTGGTTAATATCACTCTTTTTTTCATATAAAGTAGCTTCATACACATAAAAGAAAGGTACAGTTGGGAGACCAAATCTCTTTTTCACATATAAAGTAGATTCATACACAATATAAACAAGGTACAGCCAGGAGGCCAAGTCTCTTAAACAACGGCCTGCATGAATCTAACCTATTTACTCTACCCATACATCCATCAGCTCTCTTTTGGATCTATAACACCCTATCGAGGTTTTGTTTTGATGAGTTACCTCATACTAAGATAGCATACCTAATATGTGACAGTAAGAGTTCATGGTAAGCTGTAAAAAGAAACTTTTGTCATTCAATCTATCTCAGATGAAATTTTACATCATATTTTCTCAATGTATGCAGCCCAAGTCGATCGTTTACAACTAAACTCCTAGAAATGACTAGAAGTTGTAGCACCAGTCATATCACTATGAGTGATGGTCTTGATTTAGTGAAGAGTTGATAAAGTAGTTCAGTTTTACCCAAACTCTCTATTAATTGAGATTTGTGCGATTCGTTAATGATGCCAGTTTTCCCCTACACCCATCCAACTCCTCTCCACCCTCCTTGTTCTCCTCCCACTCCTCTTCCACTCCCCCCCACTCCTACTCCTCCACATCACCCTCTTTCTCTCCTTTATCTACTCCCACTACTCACCTCGTCTTCATCTCTCCCAGAGAGATGTTGAGTGCATGTCCTCCATTGATTGCTGCCTCACAACTCGGCTTTGTTCTAACTTAATAGCGTGTGCTTCAGCCTCGGCAACAATAATTGAATGTTTGATTAAACTGCCTATGAATAACTGACGAGACATCATATGTGTACCGAGCATGTCAAACAGAAATTTCCTGTTGGTGAATGCTACTGATATTAACATTTTTACTGCCAATAAAATGATTCAATTAATTTCTTCGTTTGATGCATTCTAGTTTCGGAAATATCGATCGAAGAATCAGATATGGCCATTTTTTCTGTTGGAAATTTCATCGGCTTTATAATTGTATTGAACATTTTTCTCGTAAATCTCATGTTAAAAGAAGTGATAACAAAAAAAAAGCTGAAAAATCCGCAAATGTTTTGTACTTTCCATATTTTGGAGGTCAAGCGGCGCTCCCACGACTTGAGAAACTTGAAATTCGAATTCAGCGCTCTAAATTGCATATAAAACTGTTGAGAAAGTAACTTTGCTACCTTTAAAAGCTGGCCAATGTTACAGTATAAGTCCTTGTTGCCGTTCTCACTTCTCAATGAAGCTGTTCTCCATTTTTAATTTGATAGAGATTGATAGCTGAACTGCAACAAGATATTACACATTATTGGTCTTTATATCATTTTTCAACGTTTTTATTCAATACTAGTGGTTTACCCCTGCTTTGAAACGGGATTTGAGGTAGATTTTTTAAACTAAACATGTGATTATGGATTTCAACCACCAATGTCAATGCAGTTCCAAAAAAGGAATTAGTAGCTGCAATGTTGATACGGAACGAATGTGTTGCTTTGGCTTGTGAATTGAAGCTTTTTTGCATCATAGTGACGTATCATGTATCAGCTGTTCTATGAGCTTCCTGCATCTGATCTCATTTTAAAACAGTAATAGTGACCATAAGTGAACTTTGAACGTTTAATCTGGAAATTATAGAACTGAAATAAGAAATCGGGCTTCATGGTGCTTTGAATTGAGTTCAGAGGAAGCTTTGTGCTTAATTCAGTGCTCCAAATAGTTGCCGGCTTTATGAAAACCGTAAAACTGACAAATACACACACACTCTCCCCTATTAATATATAGATTGAGAAAAGAGTTTCACGCTTGATAATGCGTTCCGCCTTAATTTTATCTGCAGCTTTATTGGAAAATAGTTATGATGCGATAAAATTTCAAATAGTTGAGTTAAAAAGTGTTGCGCATTAGCTGCGATTCAGCCAATATTAAGAATGGCGTGACTACCTAAACAATAGTATCTCATCCATTCATAATTGATGTGACTATAATGTAACCAAGTCTTTTCCACGGACTGCACAAATTAATAAATTTTCCTCAGTATACGTGAGGCTACTTTTTGTTTGTGTAGAAAATTTCGAAAAAGATGAAAACAGCATCAAAGTGGGTTAGTGGGCCATTCTTCCGCGAAGCTCCATTTTCATGAGCAGAGACTCAAAACGGTTTTCTGCGAATGAAATGCGCTCGGACAGAAAACTGATGAGATTTCCAGACAATAAATATTTAGCCAGCAGCTATGTTATCAACAATGTATAGAGTATATACCTATATATATATTATATAACCTACTATGCTGCCTTCAAAACAACTCTATCACCACAGTCGACGCTCTGTTCTATATCAAGTTGAAATTATATTTCCACACATCCTCTTCTATCAAGTTTTCTCTCTCTCTTCTTTTTACTCTCTCTCTCCCTCTCCCTCTATTCACTCCCTCTCTCTCTCTCTCTCTCTCTCTCTCTCTCCAACTCAGCCCTGTATCCTGGTCTGTCATCCGTATTAATGAAATTCAGTTTCTATGTAAAGGAAATAATATAATTCTGACAACGCAACGAAATGTTAATTGAAATATGTTTACGAAACCTCAACTTCCAACGTTAAAACTGATATGAAATAATGCTGAAATGTTGTAGAAATGTCAAATTATTTAGAATCCTGATGATGTAAACATTTTATCATATTCAGGCTGAATGCCAACTTTGAAAGACCTTGGTAAGTAGGCTACGAATTGAAATTTGAACAAACGGAGAGCTTCTATCTTAACAAATTCCATTCATTGATGTAACATTAATTTATTTTGTATTAATAACTTAACTTGAGGCTTCCTCAATTTAGAATGCCTTGAAAAGACCACGGGAAGGATTTTTTATGTCTCTTTTAAGATAAGAAGTCGTCCCAAAGTTCATAAATGAAAATGACGATATATCAAAAACTATATTATCAACTACAAATATTTTAAATCTCACGATATTTAGTCCATAAAGAAAAATTTATTGCCGTTATCATGAAAAATAAACATTTTTCTGCAGACAGATTACAATTCATACTGTGTCATAATAGTAAAACTAAGACATACAAATGAATTTTTAAACTATTTTTCCTAGGCCCTCACCAGAAAAAACAAAAAGCTTGTGATCTAGGAGGGAGTTCGTGACTTTCTTCTTCTGAAGCAAAACAGGAATTTGACAATACAATTTATTTAACCAAACAAGAGCAAAATCAATATGAAGTATATAATAAACATTATTAAATACAAAGGAGAAAAGAACATATTATTACTATTATTACAATAAAATATATTCAAAAACCGTAGAAAAATATTGCATATATATTACAAAATTTCAGTTAATAAAGAAATTATTTCATATTGATGAGGTGAGATTATTTTTGAATCCAATAATAATGGATTTCCCAGATTCTTCAAGCATAGGTTCAAGCTAATTTAGAGGATATTTCCGTGTTTCAAATATATAATAAATGTATATTTATATATTTTATGAACAATATTTCAACCATTATTGCCTCACTCTCCCCTTGAACAATATTTCAAATACATCATTTATACTCTCTAAAGAGTGATTATACTCAGGTTTCAAACGAAATTCCAATAATCATAATTTCATAAAATCACACTAATTGGGGGTTTTTCAGTCGCAGACGATATTTCATTGATGCTACCCTTTCAACGACACTTCAATCTCAAACAATATGCTTCTCCGGCAATGATAGGGCTACTAGTAGTATCATCAGTGGATTCAATCCGGTTATTACTCATTAATGAGAGGACATGTTTACACAAGCATCGGCTTAGACAACCAGGCAGCCACCCTTTACACCTCATTTGCATAGAGCGATGCTAAACAGCTTTGCTGATCGATCTAACACAGAAGTGCTCTGGATATATGAGAGAGAGTGAGTGGGAGAGCGGGGGGGAGAGTGTGAGAAAGAGTGAGGTTATTAGAGGGAGGGGGAATGAGAGTGAAATAGATTGAGAGAGTAAGGGAGAAATAGATTGTGTGTGAGAGGAAGCGAGTGATGGTGGTGAGAGTGATAAAAATAAAGTTGGAGTGGGGGAAGTGAGAGTAATAAACAGTGAGTGACAAACAGAGAGAGCCGGAGTGAGTGAGATTGATTGTGAAATGGAGAAAGAGAAAAAATGAGGGTTTGTGCCTGTGTGCGAGAGTGATAGAGTGAAGAGGAGTGAGAGTGATAAACCAAGAAAGAAAGAGAGAAAGTATGAGAGAAAGGCAGCATTCATCATCATCACTCCTCATGAATTCCCATTACGGCTTCTAAACATCTCAATTCTCATCCAACTCCGATATAATCTGTAGGCTTTCCCACTTAGCGTTCACTTAATTAATCTGGCTTACCCTTTTTGAGAAAATTCACCTCTTATTTCGGCTTTTAATAACTTACTTTTAAAACTTCTTTGATGATAGAGAAAGTTTATTGGTTAACTCCAGTTTGTGAGGCGTGATTTCGATGCTTTTAAACGATTGATTGGGTGTGATTTGTTGTCAACAATTCTCAACTGTCTTAGTGCTTCGTCTCTAAAGTGAACTTTTAAATTAATATTCTTGTTTTAGAAAGAATTAGTAATTCTAAGTACTTCTGAGTGAAATTTCTAGTTGAACTTCAATATATCCTAAAATTTGTATTTTCTTGTTCAAAATTTGTAAAGAAAGCTGTAGTGGGCTATGCCTGTTGTATCTTTAATTGATAGTGTTCCGTGTAATAAATGAATGAATAAATAAATAAATAAAATACCACTTTTATTTATATGAGTTACTCATCTGACTCAAATTCATTCACTTCAACAAAAACCTTCTATCAGATTACTAGTAGCTAATGCTAATGTATTCATTTAATTATTGGTAATATTGTCTTATTTCAATTTTAATATCATTCATTTTATTCGCTGTTGTTTGAATTTTTTGGTGGATGAAGCCCACATATGTCTGAAACCGGTGAGTAAAAAGTTGAATAATGGTGATTGATGAGCTGGACCTACAGTTTTAGGTGGGCTCTGAACCACCGGGAAGTGATTTTACAGCAGAGAACAGTGTCATTTTGCTAGTCAATCTAATCAGTCACCCTTACAAAGAGTGCCTAGGAAAACGCAGCTTATCTCTATCTGATTGAACAGATACCTGCTGCGGCTATCTAATCGGTCACCCTTACAAAGATTCCCTAGGAAAACGCAGCTTAATATTGGTAATATTGTCTTATTTCAATTTTAATATCATTCATTTTATTCGCTGTTGTTTGAATTTTTTGGTGGATGAAGCCCACATATGTCTGAAACCGGTGAGTAAAAAGTTGAATAATGGTGATTGATGAGCTGGACCTACAGTTTTAGGTGGGCTCTGAACCACCGGGAAGTGATTTACAGCAGAGAACAGTGTCATTTTGCTAGTCAATCTAATCGGTCACCCTTACAAAGAGTGCCTAGGAAAACGCAGCTTATCTCTATCTGATTGAACAGATACCTACTACGGCTCACGGCTATCACTTCCCAGCTCTGTGAACAGTAGACCTCACGCCCAAGAATGAAGGTGCTTACACAGAGGAATATACTCCATGTACTCAATGATAATCACCGTTGCAAAATCAAACACAATCATCAGACATATTCCTTGATTCAATTCGCGTAGTCATTTTCATGTCGGTTTTCCGCAAGAATTCCAAGGCTGCGTTTCTATCTTCCAAACAGCTGATTGGTCAAATCAGATCAGAATTCACATGTCTGATGAATGGATGAATTATTACAATACTAGCTGGCCCGACGCGCGTTGCTGCGTTCTCATAAAAAATTCTTGATTTTATTTTTTGTCACCTCCCACTGAGGTTACATTTCAAATTTCAACCTTCTAGGACTATTAGGGAAGAAGTTAGTCCTAGGGTTCTTCCAGCTGATCAGAGAGGCCTCCTTCGTTGTTTTCTTACACAGTAAGACCTTACTCACCACCTCTCACTGAACATTTCAAATTTAAACCATAGTCGTGTATTAGGGTAGAAGCTAGGTTTTTTATTTCATTATTCGCCATCTCCTACTGAGAACAAATTTCTAGCTGCATTGGTTAACAGATTTCATCAACCCGGCATAATTACATTTCATCATACTCAGTCATATATGTATCCTACATACTGCAAGGCTCCGAGTGCACGGCTACATGCAAAGTTTTTGCGTTCCAGACAGCGTAAATAACGCCGCTACGGGACCTGCCTTATGATTAAAAACTGTTGACTTCTATCAGCTGTTCCTTTAAGCTGTTTGGCCGGCAGATTCAGTAGGTTAGGTGAATGATGATTTGCAAAACACACAAACAGCTTGTCCATCGAAACAGCGTGTACAGCAGATCGAAAAATTTCAAATTATTTTCCATATGATTAAAAGATCCCAGTAAGCTAGCTAGCCATGTACCCGTGCTTTGCATAGGCAAAACTTTAACCCCCTAAAAACACCCCTAAAATCGCGAATTTTGAAAAATCCTTTCTTATTGCACGATGAAATCCTATAATGATTGTTCATACGAAATTTCAAGTTCATAGGCCTAGTAGTTTTGGCTCTGCGTTGATGAGTGAGTCAGGGTATCATCCTTTTATAGATAGAGATTCATTTAATTTGAATAATCTCCGTGTTTCGGAGGACACGTTAAGCCGTCGGTCCCGGTTGCACATAAAAAAAAAAAGCAGTCGTTAAAAAAGCGGCGAGGTGGAACTACCCGTAAGGGTCTCCCCACCACGAAAAGCCATACGAATTTACTTTACTTTAATAATCTCATTTACTTAGTACTCACTTGCTATTATACTTAATTGGAATATTAGAAATGATTTGTTCCTCTCAATCCAATATATCATTTCTATGAATTAAGCCAATATAATCATTTCTATGAATTAAGCTCAGCTAGATGAATAAGAGATCCCAAGGGTTATTTTAAAATCTGATTCCAATTGCATGTGATGAAGATAATTTTATTAATGATTTATGTTTCCTACAAAAGAAGACCCAAGTGCCTTCAATTTTCTTTCTTATAAATATCCGTTAAATTCAATTTTTTTTGATAATCCTCACTCATATATCGGTGGAAATTCCTCAAAGAAAGATTCCTCAAAATTACATAGTCCATGCGTTTAGTCATAAATGCGTTACAAACAGACAGACAAATGTCAAACAGAGTTCTCTCTTTGTTCGGTCAATTATATAAATAAGTTCTACATCACCAGTAGATATAATTTTTGTAAAAAAACAGAAATTTTATACAATCACATAAACTTCTTAGGTGAATTCAACGACTTGCAGTCAATCTTCAATTAAAAATAAGTAATATTTTACTCACTCTCTAGGCCAAACGTTTTCGAGTTATGGAAACTCATCTTCAAGGAGAACGTGAGTAAAATATCACCTTTTCTCAATTAGAAATGGACTGCAAATCCTTAAATTCACCTAAAAAGTTAATATTAACAACGCAGTTCGTCATGGAACAAGAAATCCAGGAATACAATCACATTCTTTTCATACTTTATACATCACATTAGACTCATGACATCACCTTGCAGTGTTATTACTTTACAGTAAATGATCAAACTTGACAATTACCGTTTTATTTCCTAAAAATATCATTAACAATCAATGCAATTGTGAACGCTTCATGTTGTAAGTAATAATGGGAATTGCAGGCCATCACTGTAATGGAAGAGAAATACGGAAACAAGAGAGAAACTTATTGAGAGAGTGTGTGAGGGAGAGAGAATAAGAATGAGTTGGGAAAGAGAGAGAGAGAGTGAGTGAATGAGAGAATTTTTAGTTCTGACCTGAATTACAGAATAGAATGTGCTGGCATGAAATGAATGGATAGAGGTAGGAAGAGGTTAGGAGTAATTATGGAAATGTAGCGAGAGAAATAAAGGATGGGAAGAGATAGAGAGAGAGTGAGAAAGAGCCAGAGAATGAGGAAGAGAGGAAGAGAGAGAAAAATAGAGTTAACCTGAGAGAAGTGAGTGGGAGTGTTTCAAGGGCTTGTGTTAGAAAATATAGTAGACCTGCAAACAGTATAGTTTACTTCAGGGAGTGGAAGCACTCACCTTACATGTTATACACTAGTTTTACACAAGTTAAATACTAGTCACACACACGCACAAACACCTACACACGCCGAAATTTGAGGAGACGTCAACTAGAGGCCCTTAGTTAAGTGGTTTGCAACCCTAGCCCAGCTCATTTACACCTGCTAAAATTCTACTGCTAAATCTACTCACTATGTATTATTCAGAACGGGATAGCTTCATGTACTCGGACAGAGTTTCATAAGTATGAGTTAATTGGAGTCCAATGACAGAGTTGACTATTAACTCCTACTGGTTTATTGATTTATCCTAACCTAACTGATTAATGATTTCTGTTTAATGTTTGTATAGATTGGATGTCATAATAATCACGCTTTTAATAATATAATTCTTTATTGCCAATACAATAATAGTTAAAAAATCACATATCACATACATATATTGTTTAATATTGTGAATCTACTAAGATAGTTTTGAATTTGCCACCGCTCAGTTTGACTACATTCCCATTCCATTTCTGTTCCTCTCATCCAACCTGTCGTTTCTTTTCATTCCCCACCCATATTATCATCTGTTTCTGAATTCGACCACGCTAGTCTACGCTCGAAACGACTCGATTGTTGTTCGTTGTTGTTAATTGTTCGATGCTCATGCATCTCCCATCTCCTATATATATATATATTAGCTAATATAATAGCCATATTTTATTAATATACATAGGCGTAGCTACAATAAGAGAGCCTTGTGCTCTAGTCACGACTTCTAATAATAAATATACTTTTTTTGGAGGATGAAGCCCAAATAGGTCTGAGACATGTGCGTGGGTAATGAGTTGGATGATGGTGATTGATGAGTTGGACCTACAGTTTTAGGTTGGTTCCGAACCACCGGGAAGTGATTTTCAGCAGAGAACAGTGTCTTTTTTGCTGGCCAATCTAATCGGTCACTGTTACGAACAGGACCTACGAGAACGCAGCTTATCTCTATCTGATTGAACAGATACCTGCTACGGCTCGCGGCTATCCCTACTTCCATACAGTGCGATAATATTATGATAGCCTACAATAACATTACATGATGAAACTCGAAGCTGCAAATTAAAACATAAATATAATAAACAGTCAAGACCAACTCTAAAAGTTGGTTTTCTGAAATAAAACTAAAATAAATACGGTAATCAATATTGCCAATTTTCATATTTTCTCGTGTGCTCTGAAGATTGTCCACTAAGTTGGTGTAATACAGGCCTCAATAATCACCATAATTACAATTATTGTCATTGTTTAATTTACAATTTTGAAATGTTATCTGTCTTTTACCCATAATTTTATTAGTTTCAGTTTAGTTTTGGTTATTTTGACTTTGATAAAGTCTTCTGGTATTTTATTTAACAATTTATTACATTGGTAATCAAATTGCTGTTTGCAAGATGTCAATGTTCTAAAATCTATATTGAAAGCACTGCTGGACGTACCGTATGTTATAAGGGACAATACAAGGAGAAAACAAGTGCATATTTTTGTTGATGAATAACATTAAATTTGTCAAGTACACTTGACGTAGCGTGGGTAAGTCAATCTCTTCAAATATCAGTTTGCTGGGATAAAGTCTAGGTCTTCCTAGCACAGCTCTTATGACATGCTTTTGAATTGTAAATAGTTTGTTGAAGTGGGTATCATAGGCTGAACCCCACACTTCTATATTGTAATGGAAGAGAGAATGCGTAATAAATTGGGAAGTGATAGCCGCGAGCCGTAGCAGGTATCTGTTCAATCAGATAGAGATAAGCTGCGTTCTTGTAGGTCCTGTTTGTAACGGTGACCGATTATATACCTATATGGAAGTGATAGTCGCGAGCCGTAGCTGGTATCTGTTCAATCAGATAGATAAGCTGCGTTCTCGTAGGACCTGTTTGTATCGGTGACCGATTAGATTGGCCAGCAAAAAATACACTGTTCTCTGCTAAAAATCACTTCCCGGTGGTTCGGAACCCACCTAAAACTGTTGGTCCAACTCATCAATCACCATCATCCAACTCATTACCCACGCACAGGTCTAAGACCTATGTGGGCTTCATCCTAAAAAGAAATTGTTTTCAGTATATGTAAGTCCTTTATAGTTGGTTTATCCTGTAAAATATATTTATCCAGCATTTTAGTTTAGCTGTGCATGCACTTACAGAAATAATTGCGTGGTAACTATTGGCTTAATGATTCAATAATAAGTTATAACTAATAGTTCTTTCGCTTCAAAGATTCTGCACGTGGAGTTTCTTCCACAATAAGCGCTCTACTTTAAAAGTCAGCACTTGAAAGTTTTTAAAATGCCGTCCAAAAAGTGGCTGCTACTCATTCACATTTTACGACCAGCCATCCAGCGCGCATTAAAAATATTAAAATTTAATACCGCTCTTAAGAGCGCGACTTTTATACGCATTCTACGTGGAATTACGACAAAAATGTAACAGTTTTTCATCGCCAGGTGCTTCACAGGGTGAGAAATTATTAGATTCTAGAGCACGAGTGAAAGACTACGTGGATCGAAACACGCGAGAATAATGTTGTACCTTAGAGAAATTTCAACTTAGGAATGAGTGATTTTATTCGAATGGTGAAATAGAATAGAACTTTTATTTTTTGACGTGGCGAAGCTTGGACAGTAATGTCCACTCTACCACTTAACCACTTATTTTTATTTAATTTTTTGTTCACAGTTTTTAGTTATTGATTTGACTCTTATTTTTGCTTGTTACTTCTCCCACCAGGGGGAGTGACTTGTCAGCCAATCACAACGATGAAGATCAGCCGCTTTCTCACTTAGTTAATAGTACCATCCCATGTTCAGTATATATTCAGCTTCTCTGTACTTTAGTTTTAGTTTGATTGAGATTGATAGTGGTATAACAACCGAAACTAGTTTCTCAATATTTTTTAATAAATATTGTTGTGACAATTTCGTCTTATTATTCATTATGGATACCTTCCACACAATATCACCTTCGCCACTACAAAGAGAGAGTGCAAATATCTTGGGTAAGTGAGCTGACATATTATTTGAAATAATGCTTTCTATGCGATGTCTTCCTGTATTTATTATCCATTTTTTAATGAATAATAAGACGAAATTAACAAGCAAGAACAAATAAATTCTCCATTCAAATTATTCTTCATTATGTCAAGGATTTTCAACTTTCTTTGTAGTGGCGAAGGTGATATTGTGGAAGGTATCCATGATGAATAATAATAAGACAAGATTGTCACAACCACATTTATTAAAACTCAGAGAAACTAGTTTCGGTTGTTACACCATTATCAATCTCAATTAAACTAAAAACTAAGAAGTTTAGTTTAATTGAGATTGATAATGGTGTAACAACCGAAACTAGTTCCTCTAAGTTTTAATAAATGTGGTTGTGACAATTTCGTCTTATTATTCATTATGGATACCTTCCACAATATCACCTTCACCACTACGAAGAAAATCTATTTTTTAAACAGGGTTTTGAAATTTTTCTTGATGGGTGAGTTATGTCCTTGATACTTTCGGGAAGCAGATTGTGCAATTTCGGTGCTGAGTGGTTGAAGTGTCTCTTGTATAGTGCTTTCCTAGCGACGTTAGTTTCTATTCCTTGTTCCATGACTGTGGTTACTATGTTGGAAGTTTTCTGTATGCTTGTGAAGTCTGCAAATGATTTCCTGGGAGTAAAGTTGCCTTGCATCCAGCACACCGGACTAATTGAAGGATTACTAATAAATATTCTTTTTCACGTTTACTAAAATCCATGCTTCTAAAACAACTCCTACAACAATCCTGTTTTTCAAGTATCTTCGACGCGTCGTTTAAAATCCACCTCCATATAGAAACATAAATACCGGATTTGTTTTTCATTCACAAAGAAAATAAAAAAAAAATGGATAAAATGTTGAGAGAAGTGTGTAGCAGTAGCAGCTCAGCTAAAAAATTCAGTCATATCAGTCGTAATCACCAGTGTGCTACGAACACGAAGTGCAGGCGAAAACAATAAAATGTAAGCGAGGATTCGTTTCTTCATGAAAGGGATGTCAGAAGGGTTCGGGAGGGATTTGGGGGTCTCAGAATGGTTGGTGAGGGTTTTGGGGGCTCAGGAGGGTGGGATTTAAGAGGGGAATTGTCAGGGGGAGGTGAGAAGTACTAGTGAGGAAGCATCATTGCATTCTACCGACTTTATTAAAGCGTCATGCATATTAATGTGTGCCTACAGTAGTAGACTTTTCGAGTTGGTATTGCTCTGCGCTCGTTTTCGAAGATGGCTAAAAATGGGTCTGTTTTTAGAGGGGGAAAAGTGAGAGGGTTACAGGTGAGGATGGAGGCAGGTCGCATCGAATATGGGATGATTTTGGAGGAGAAAGTCAGGGGAAATCTGGGAAAATCGCGCCGATATAGGACTGCTTTTCCGAGAGGGAAATCTGGGGGAATCGCGTCGAATATGGGACTGTTTTTTGGAGAAGAAAAGTGAGGGAGGGAAATCGGGGTGGTTGTCGAATATGGGACTGTTGGAAGGGCGAAAATAGGGGAGCCTCAGGTGGAAATCGTTGGGTACGATACTTTTTGAGGTAAAAGAATGGGGGAACATCAGGTGGAAATCGGGAAACTTTTTTTCTGTAGCAGGTTGGATGTGTGGTGGAATAGAAGTGGGAAATGTAACGTGAATCTTCTGGGGAACACAATTATCAAATTCAATTCAAACGATGAAGCACTCTGATTGATTCTATTTAATACTCTCTAAGATATTTCTGAATTTTTAAAAATGTTTAAATTGTGTAGAAGAGTAGTTTGTACAGTTTTTGAAATATTTAAAACATTAAATGTTTTAATATTTAATGTTTTAAATATTATAAAATTTTTAATAATATTTTATAATATTAGAAGAAAATTTTTCTTCTGTGGTTGTTGTTCTTACCTAAATTTATTGTTGTTTATTATCGATGTCAATGATTATGAACGCGCATTTACAGCAGAAATCACAGATGAGTCGTATACTACGGTGAATCGAAACCGTGTGAATGTGTGATATGTTTAATGTGTAATTTTATACAGAACATAGGATACTTCTGCAGTGAAAAACTACTAAATGATGAAAGGTTGTATACAATCAGAACAAGTTTATTGGACATTGGATACTTTGATGTTATCGAAAAATGGAAGATTTACTATTGTTGGGCGCTATAGCTAACGCTATAAGAAAATAAGATGCTACACTGTGCTAGTTGTCCAGTTCCTCAAATTCTATTTAATTTATTCGAGATTCATTATGAAATGGTTTTTATGTACATATACTCATTGTCAAGCATATTTTTATGACCTCGTTAAGCATTAGTGATAACTTTTACACCTTGTCTAACAAAAAAGTTGACGTTTATGCCCTTTAATACAAAAACGAAGGAACGGAAAAGTGTAAAAACAAAGATTGAGAGAGATTCAAAGTGGATAAAGCTGACTTTGTGTCGTCTGTTACAATTCAATTGCAGAGATTTACATGCATAACGAACAGCGGAGCTTGATTAAAGGAACGAAAACCCTTCGTCGACGTTTTCATGGGAAAAGTAGAGCGGATATAATCAGAAAACATTATTAGAGATTCTCTGTCACTTTCCAGTGGAGTGCAACCCAAAAGCGGGTTTCTATAGAGTTTTATGGATTTTTCTATGATAAATATTCATGGAGGGAAACGGGATTGTCTCATAAGCTTTCGCTTTGTCACTGACAAGAACGTTTGATGTAAAAAATATGATATAAGAAATAAAAAACATATGAATTACACAAAATATTGTAAAATATTTTTTTTAAATAGTGACCATTGATGAATTTAATTTTAGTAAGTATTATTTCCCAAAAGGGGATTGTCCCATAAGGTTTCACTTTGTCACTGACAAGAGCTTTTGATATGAAAAATATAATTTGAAGAATAGAAAACATATAAATTACACAGAATATTGCGTACGTGATAGTTTTCAAAAATGGTTACCAATCATGAATATGATTGTAGTAATTATTTTTTTCAAGGACAAGCATCTAATTAATCGAAGAATTTTCTTAACAGTACTTAAACAAAGCAATTAATTACTACATGCATACATCATGCAACGTGGTCATGACCGAAGCGTCGGTCATTATGGCCGAAACTTGACTGACACACCGCGCCGCGTCGGTCACTATGGCCGAAGAAACAGCGCTCACTTCAACCGATCCCAGCATGTTTTCCATCACTTCCAAAACCATTAAAATCGTTCAGAAATGACCGTATTGTGTAGAATGTTATGAATGTTGTGGTGATTTTTTGGATGTTATGAATATTTTGCACCACATGCTTTTTGTACTTTGAATAATGTTCTTTCATATTTTATTCCTCTCTGCACTCGTTCGAGAGTTTTTTTTTTTTTTTCTGAGGATGAAGCCCACATAGGTCTGAGACCTGTGCGTGGGTAATGAATTGGATGATGGTGATTGATGAGTTTTGATTAAATACTATTCTAATTGCTGGTGACAATGCGTATAGAACAGTCATAATTTAAAATAGTATCTCATCACTTCTTGATAATTAAAAACAAAGCCTAGTGATTGAAGCTGTTTCACTACCATCTTGGTTTTACTCAGTACTTTTAAATAAATCACTAAAATTTATAACCATAAAAGTTGAATATAAGTTTTAAAAGCACTTTACAAGAAGTTTGTAGGTAAAATTAAAATGAATCTTCCACGACTTAGAGCATTGGACTTTTAGCAATATTTCTTCAATCAATTAACCAAAAAATACTTTTCACATATTAAACAAAAATAGTTCTTTATGAAATTATCAATTCAATTGATTACCTTTTAAAAAGATGAAAGATATCAAATTTCCTTTCTTAAAGTGATGCACAGTGTAATCCAATCTGCACCAATCTTTCTTTTTCAACCAGCATCCAATATTCATTATATCATACAATATTTCACAATCCATAATAAGATACAAATCGTTTACGTATCACCCAATTTGAATCTCATTCACAAAATGGAGGCGTTGCATGCAATCTCGTTACATAAGTTGCAGACTTTATTGTTATCCTACGGAACTCGTGAATTGCATTTCCCTCGGAACCCCTAATAGAATTTATTATTTATGTCAAACAAAACAATTCTTGCATTATTCAGTTTTTCTATTGAATTACATTTTTTCTGTGACTATATAAGAGTCAATTCAATTCAATTTCATCACTGAATTGCATTTTTCTTTTAACTGTAAATCATTCTCGGGCTAATTTTCTGCAGTTCTTCTGTAACACTGTACATAACTTGAACTGGAGGATCTGAGAGTTGCTAATATTAATATAGTAGTTTATGCAACGATTTATTTTGACCCTTATTAAAGCACGAGTTAGATGTAAGTTATAAAACGAGCGAATGCGAGTGTTATAAATATCACACGAGTGCTTTAATGGCCAAATAAAATCGTTGCATACACTATTTTATCTACGACCACTAGTATACATTTAATTAAAACAATTTCATTTTACCTGTGACTGTCAGAGATACCTAACCTCTCATCTCAAATACAAGAAGTTATAGTAGATTGTTAGGTTGAAGCAGCTGGTGTAGCAGTTTGATTAAATCAGCTGATAGTTTCACAATATTGAATTACGATATTGATTCCATCAAAAATGCTTCTGATTGGTCCAGAACCCGTGTTATAATGTAGAACCTGTACTATAATGAGCTCTTTATACAACGGGTTTCAAAAAGCATTTCGAAAAGACAGCTGTTTTGGCATCAATTGTGAAACTGTAATGTATACATTATGACATGGTCGTAGATAAATACTTTAATCATTCATGTACACTGTAAATTCATACAAATAAAGTCATCTGAATCTAACACAACGCAATTCTCAAGCCAAACCCATTCGCAATTCAAAACGTTTTTTAAATTAGCATTCCTTGCGAAATTTTTTTTTCCTTAAAACATAAATCATTTCTTCCAAGTACTCAGCACCCTCTGAACACATTCTCCAGCCAAAACCCATTCGTATTTTAACACAATTTTCTCAAGAAAATAGCATTGAAATTCATGCTTAGTTTCACAATTTGGACAATCATGTGGGCGTATCTTATTTAGAGAATTGTGTACAATGAGATATGAGTTTAAAATTAGCTCGCAATTGTTGAAAATAAAGTAGAACTCATGAAATGAACCACAGTGTAATTCTTCCTTTCAACACAGAGAAAAGCTTGAAGTTTTTATGGCTTTCTAAGACCGAATACTTTACTTTTTCAAGCTCACAAAAATACTCCATTATCTTGTTTGGAATGCCTTCCACTCCTACACTTCATCATCTTCTTCTACTTGTTCTTCTTCTTGTTATTTTTCTACTTGTTCATCTTCTTTTTCTCCTTCTTTTTCCCGCCTCTTCCTTCTCCGTCACATCCCACTCCTCCATAACCTCGTCCTCCCCATCTTCTTCTTATCCTCCTTCTCATACTGTCATCACCATCTACTTCACCCCTCCTCCTACTTTTTCTTATCCCTCCACCCCCTCTCCATCACTTATTCACTTCTTCTCCTCCTCGTCCTCTTTCTTTTCTTCCTTCTCCTCCTCCTACACCTCTTTCTCCTTATCCTCGTTTTTTTTTGGAAGATGAAGCCAACATAGGTCTGAGACTTGTGCGAGGGTAATGAATTGGATGATGGTGATTGATGAGTTGGACCTACAGTTTTAGGTGGGTTCCGAACCATCGGTACTTACCCTCCTCTTCGAACTCCACCTGCTCTTCATCACCCTCCTCCTCCTCCTCCTTCACCTGCTCCTCCTCCTCCTTCTCCTCATTCTATCCTTCCCCTCTTCCTCATTCTATCTTTCTCCTCCTCATTCCCTCCTCCTCCTTCTCCTCATTCTTCTCCTCCTCTTCCTCCTCCGCTTCTTTCTCCTCCTCATCCTCTTCGTC
This sequence comes from Conomelus anceps, assembly GCA_948455865.1. Classification (NCBI taxonomy): domain Eukaryota; kingdom Metazoa; phylum Arthropoda; class Insecta; order Hemiptera; family Delphacidae; genus Conomelus; species Conomelus anceps. The sequence continues at coordinate 71,940,360 of OX418219.1, forward strand.
CTCATCGTCCTACTCCATCCCCTTCTACTTCACCTCCTTCACCATTCCTTCCTCATCCACCTCCGTCACTTTCTCCTCCTATAGTCTTCGTTTTCTTCATTTTCTTATTCTTCTCCTCCTCCTCCTCCTCCTCATCCTCTTCTGTCATGGTCTTCTCCTTCTTTTTCTTCATCTTTTTCTACTTCTTCTGTTACTTCTGTTTTCTCTCTTTTTTTATCATTTTTTCTCCTTCTTCATCATCATCTGTTTGTTCTTCTCATTTTTATTCTTCTCCTTCTTCTTCCAATCTTTGTGAATTTCTCCCAACAACTCACATTTTTCTTCGTGAACTTTTACCAACAACTTATTGAAAAGCATTGTTCCATCTTCTAAACTTTTATCTTTGAAAGTTTTCCGCCACGAACACACACACACACACACACACACACACACACACACACACACACACACACACACACACACACACACACACCTCACTGATGGCGGCTGTCGAGCTTTCCCAGTGAGAAGCGTTTACAAATACTTTGACAATCACTTTTTTCTTCTGTTGCGGTTGTCTCTCTCATTGCATTTGGTTTCTTTTAGTTTCTTTTTATTGTTTCCGTTTGTTTGTGCAACAGGAAATGTTTTGAATTTCACAAGCGTCTAGATGTCATCCTAGTCTTGTTTTCTAACTCTTTTGAGCGAGCATTGCAGCATGTAGCCTAGTCTATCGCTTGTCATGTTCCTTGATTCCATGTTTTATTCATTGTCACCGGAGCAGTTTTTTAATTTCATTTAAAATGAGAAAGGGTGATGAAGAATGAGAGTGTGAGACATAGAGAGAGAGAGAGAGAGAGAGAGAGAGAGAGAGAGAGAGAGAGAGAGAGAGAGAGAGAGAGTAGGAGAGATTCAGATTCAGATGACTTTATTCGTGTGAATTTACAATGTATATGAATGATAAAATTACTATTAATATTAGCAACTCTCAGATCCCCTAGTTGAAGTTAAGTACAGTTGTTTTAAAAAAGTAAACATAATGGTTGAATAGTTTGAGTAGAAAAGATTATAAATACAACAAATATATATTTTAAGGTATAGTACAGCAGTAATTATAGATGCGATTGTTAAAAAAATAAAAATGGAGAGAGAGAGATAGAGAAATAAATAAAGAAGAAGAGAAAGAATCGATGAGTGAGCAAGAGAGAGCGTGAAATTGAGGAAGAGAGGATGATAAAGAGTGAGAGAAAACGATCAAGTGATTAGTCTCTACTTTCTTACAGATTATTTGACACCAGGTGCGATCGGGCACCCCAAAATGAACCTCATTTATTAGATTATCTTGTTTCAGATACAGTAAATAAATTTTTGTAATTTAAATATATCAGGGTTAATATAAAATTGTATAATTATTTTTTCATTTAATTAATACATTGTTCATTCACGAACAACATACATTCTAGCCCCTCCACTGAAAACTTCATACACAATCCATGAACTCTTTTTAACTGTTCTAGAGTTCCATTTGGAGTGAACTCTTAAATCAATAGCCTTAAAAATTAAAGTGAAAAATTATAGTTTCATTTTTTGGAGTAATGTTTGTGGTGAATATAAATTATCAGATTAATTGTAATGTTTTGAAAAATATAGCAAAGTCAAAATTTGTGAAGAGAGTAGTCTTGTACTTCGTGTTTATTTTTTAATATTTGTAATATTATTTAAATATTAAACATGTCATAATGTATACATTACAGTTTCACAATTGATGCCAAAACAGCTGTCTTTTCGAAATGCATTTTGAAACCCGTTGCATAAAGAGCTCATTATAGTACAGGTTCTACATTATAACACGGGTTCTGGACCAATCAGAAGCATTTTTGATGGAATCAATATCGTAATTCAATATTGTGAAACTATCAGCTGATTTGATCAAATTGCTAACTAAGCTGCTAACCTAACAATCTACTATAACTTTTCGTATTTGAGATGAGAGGTTATAGGTATCTCTGACAGTCACAGGTAAAATGAAATTGTTTTAATTAAATGTATACTAGTGGTCGTAGATAAAATAGTGTATGCAACGATTTTATCTGGCCATTAAGGCACTCGTGAGATATTTATAACACTCGCATTCGCTCGTGTTATAACTTACATCTAACTCGTGCTTTAATAAGGGTCAACATAAAATCGTTGCATAAACTACTATTATATGTTTTAGTTTTTATTTTATAGAGACTCTTCTTGTCTTTCCATGTACTGTGTTAATCATCTTCCTATTAATCCTATTGGAAAGCTTCAAACTAAAACTTATTTTAAGAAGGCTGATGAAATTTCTCTTGAACAAGGCATTCTGCTCAACTAGAGTATTTAGAAATGTCATGCTTGCCAATTAGCGGGCCGCTTAGCGCAGTTGATTGGGGCGTCGCAGCTACAGCTTGCTGTCGTTTAAGCGATCGTGGGTTCGAATCCCGCTCTTCCGTCTGGCATCTATGTGTAATCATTCATCTCATTACCCACGCACAAGTCTCGGACTCATGTGGGCATCATCAGCAATTAAATTAAATGAAAAAATGCGACAATATTCAATATTGCTGGTCTAATTTTACCAATTTTTTTATTTAATTTAAAAAAAAATGTCATGTGAAAGTAGCCTTTATCTCTATGATTAAGTTGAAATTATTACTATTAGTTTTAATGGATAATAATTCGAAATAATTGTCACAGCCACATTTATAAATGTGGTTGTGACAATTTCGTCTTATTATTCATTATGGATACCTTCCATAATATCACCTTCGCCACTACAAAGAAAACTATTAATTTTGACAGAGGATGATTTTTTTCTGACAAATTATATGTCTTTGACAAACTTATAGCGCCTGAATATTTAGTGACGATGCATAATATTTTTGTTATTTAAATGATGCAAACATGCATTAGCAAATGTATATAAGCCATTTGCTTTATTGAAAAAATAAGGATAAATTCAAAACAGGTGGATTCTTTCACAGTTATAGAACCAGATACAGACAAGACTTACAAGACGACTTACATCAAACAACATTGTATGAGAGGGGAGTATAAAGTGCAGGGATCCGTCTATACAATTCTTTTATAAATCAGCGCGTTTAAAGGCAATCACAGGCGATAAATTTAGAATTTAAAATAAAGGAAGAATTGTTTAATATATATGCGCATACTCAAATATGAAGAATTTCACGCTCATTATGACATGCAAAACAGATGACAGAGTTTTATTTTAATGACTTAAATCTATTGACAAATCTTTATACCCCTTTACAGGAGGTCAGAGGATGAATATTAATAATAATAATATTACTGATTATATTTATGATTATTATAAATAATAGTCATAATTATTATTATTTAATTAATTCGTCGGGTCCTTGGTATTCCATTGTATTGGTTTATTTTACATTATAATTTTTATTTATATTCGAACTCCAAACTTCAAAACCAATATCGATATCAATTGGACTGCGAGGAAGCTATATACCGGATTTCAAGACTTTAGAATCTTCCTATGAAGAGGTAGAGCACGGACGGACGGACAGCGGCACGGGTCCTTAAAACTTCAAATCTACGCGCCAACGACACTGCCGAGCGTCGTTGTTCAGACTCCTTAGCACTTGGACGCGTAACGGCGCTGACAGCTGATCACTATTGAACTCGTCATCGATCGCAACATCCCATCAGCCCCCACTCCTACGATCTCAACTCTTTCGTGCTGCTGCTTGCCATCCCGTGTTCGCGTACGGTAGCTCGATACTTTTACCTGAAATTGATAATCTTTTCGTTTTTAAACGTTTTATTTGGTGGTAAATAGTTAGGAATACTTGACAAATGAGTGTGATAGTGATAATAAATTAGTGGTTGAAGTGAAATAGTAACTGTGCTACTATAAAACTATAAACGATGAGTCTGAAAGCATGGATTACTTTGTATCAAAGCAATGTTTTCTCCAATGCTGCCTAACAGGTAATGATTCCTATGATTTTCGATACTTAATTATTATTAAGGACCCGACAAGGCCTTATTAAAATCGTGTCGGGCTGCAGCTCCGTATATTCCCCATGAAACAATCGACTTGCAGAATCGATAGTCAATAAGTTAGGTTAAGTTTAGCTTTGGTTTTGGTACAGATCGACCGACTATCGATCTCTCAGTGGATTATTTCACAGGACTACATACGGAACTGCAACCCGATTTGTTTGTTTTGGAAGGTATGGAACTGAAACCGATAATTAATTCTTAAGGACCCGACAGTAGGGCTTTATTGAAATCGTGCCATTGTCCGTCTGTGCCAAAGATAATCTTGATGTAACAGATCGCCACAATAGGCTTTTTATTAGGTTTGGCTAGTGGAAATCAAAACATTCCACTGCGAGTTAATCTATATAAATAAAAATGAATGTCTGTCTGTAAGTATGTTCCCTATAGACTTCAAAACTACTTGACAGATCGGCATGAAACCTTGGGAATATGTTGTGTGAATATTGGGAATGGTTTCTGACCATAAATAGGGGAGCTAATAAGTATTTCAATCCATTTTATAGACCTAACCTTATAACTTGCCGGCCAAACAACTTAAAGGAACAGCTGATAGAACCCAACAGTTTTTAATCATATGGCAGGCCCCTTAGCGGCGTTATTTTCGCTGTCTTTGAACAGCAAAAGACTTTGCACTTTGCATGTAGGCTACCATGCAGTCGAAGCCTTGCAATATGTAGGAAACATACGACTGGGTATGATGAAATGTAATTATGCCAGGTTGATGACATCTGTTAACCAATGAAGTGCTAGCTAGAAATTTGAAATGCAGTCTCAGCGGGAGTTGGCGAATAATAAAATAAAAAACCTGGCTTCTACCCTTATAGTCGTTGGAGATTTAAATTTGAAATGTTTCTTCATTCAGAGGCGGTGATTAAGAAACCAACGAAGCCTCTATGATCAGCTGGAAGAGCCCTAGGACTAACTTCTTTCCTAATTTGAAATGTAACCTCAGCGGGAGGAGGCAAATAATAAAATCAATAATTTTTTATGAGAACGCAGCAACGCGCGTCGGGCCAGCTAGTTTCAAATGAAAATTGAAAAAAATATCATGCAGGCTACTGTTTAGCCCAATTATCCACTTTATTTTATCAGTGCAAGCATTCACGTTTTCATTTTTGATTGAGTTTAGACCTTCTCGTAAATTATTTTAATCCTACAGTGGTTGTAAGTTCAGTATTTTCTATTTGAGACTATCATTAAAAAAGAAAATTTATGAAAAAATGGATAAAGAAAATAAATGAAAATGGAATGGTGATAATAATAAATGTAATAGTTCATGTTAACAGGACATATTCAGTAGTAATCTGAGATAGATGATTTCTTAAAAAATTTCCCTAGTAAAATTTTCATATAAATATATCCTTAGTTCAGATGGATGATGAAGCATAAATTTATTTATTTATTGTGACAAAATTACAATGAATAAATACATAAGTAAATAAGCGTATGGCTTTTAATGGTGGGGAGACCCTTACAGGTAGTTCCACCTCGCCGTTTGAGCCATGTTACGGGGAACATGGTGGACCTACTATTTTAGGTGGGTTCCGAACCACCGGGTAAGTAATTACAATGAATGTGAAGATGCAACAGACTCAAATCCAAAACTGCTTTCTTCAAAAATGTTGAATATGCAATTTTTCCGAAACATTGAGTTTAGTTAACACCAAAAGTTCAGATTTGCTAAACTACTTCACTCGGAAAATAATAAAATAATTATTTTCCACTTTAAGGCGATTAATTGATTCAATGTAAGCAGTTATTTATAGATCTTCAAGATTTTTTTCGAATTGTATATTTATCCATTCGATTATCATACAATCAATGTGACTACATTGCCCAAAACTGCTTTTCACAAAATTTCAAAGCAGAATAAAAATTTTAGGTTGGGTGTGTTTTCCTAGAAATTTAACACTGAAGCACAATAATTCACTAGTCTTTCACAGAAAAAGAATGTTAATTTTAAAAAGCATTATTACAATCTAGAAAAAGTTTTTTTTTCTATTTTGAGGCCACATAGGACCACTTTAGTCAATATTTCAGTCATTTCTACGACCTCGCATCAGCCTAGATTCTAATTTCTTTCTCCAATATTCCTTCATTCTATCAGATCGTTGTTTTCTGATCTCCTCTGAAACCTCCACTGTCCTTTGTCTTTCTCGTCTTTCAATGTTAAACTTATTTGTTCGTAAAGTTTTGTTAATTTTTATTTTATCTGGAGCATCTTCAATTCTCAGACCAATTTCTTGAAGAACTTTTGAAATTTGTGAAACATAAATTCTTTGAGTTTTTCTATTAATATTCCTCATGACTAATTGTTTTAAGGTTCTGCTATCGGGCATCCTGAGTATGTGGAAAAAATGGGAAATTCTTCGTTTCTTCATGACGCTGATAATTGGCTCTAAACTTTTTCATTTGTAGCGATTCTCCAGGCACCGCCTTTTTTGTAACTTTTGTTTATGCATGTCCTAATAATTCTTCTTTCGATTTTAAGTAGTTTGTCAGTTTTAGTATTATTTTTTATCTGCGCATGCGTACAGTGCTTCTGGAAGAACTACAAAATTGTAATGTCGGATTTTGGATTCTATTGATAGACACTTTTTGTTGTAAGTCGACCATGATAAAAATCGTGCTTTTATTAGTTTGTTTGTTCTATTTAGTAATGTTGGATTTTCGTCTAGATTGTGGTGTATAATCTCCCCTAAATATTTAAATTGTTTCACTAGTTTTGTATTGTTACCGTTAATATTTACGTCATTCATACAAAGTGGATCCATGGGCATTATTTCTGTTTTTTCATAGGAGATTTTTAGACCAATTTTCTGGGCTTTTTTTCTGGACTAGTGATTTGTTTTCTAGCCTCCGTCATATCAAACTAAAAAAAGTTTATATAATGTTGAATTTCAACATTTTTGAGCCAAAAATCTACACTAGTAACCATAGTTACAATATCAAAGTTCTTTATAGATCATATACAGATGAGAGAAAATTATTAGTATTTTCTTGGTTCAGGTGAAAGATAAAGCGCAAATTGATTAATGGGAATTACTTGGAAGTGATTAAAGATGAGGAAATCAAGAATGGAGAAAGAGAAAAATACATAGAAAGGAAAAAGGAAAGAGCGAGCGAAGGTGGAATGTGTGAGAGGGTGTAGACGAAAAAATAAGAAGATTAGTAGAACTGGTAGATGCGGGAATAAAGGCTTGTTAATTTTATGGGGAAAAATAGAAATATCATAAATAATGGGAGGAAAGGAGAGAGTAAATTGGAAGGATGAAAGAGCGAGAAAGGGAAGAGCAGAAAATAGAGGAGAGTAGATGTGCTGATTTTTTTTGAGAAAGCTTGCTCTACTCTTGGACTTTGACAAAACCAACTTAACCCTTCATAGACTTCACATTATCGTCGCTGATCTTATCTGTCACAGGCAGCTCTACACTTACAATATAGCGTGTTGCCATGCAAAATAATGAATGATTTTAGCCAGATAACACTTGCCCTCAGCCACTAGTTTAACAGCCCGTAATAAGCATTTTTCACAAAATTACCACAATAAGCTTAAAGAAGGTAGCGTTTCTTGAATGCTTTCCTACGCTGAAATCAGATTACAGCTATTATTGCACTAATTATTCTCAAGATTTTCTCAGCTAAAAGTTATTAAATTGAGGTTTTGCAGCAGAAATTATACGAGCTGAATAGTTAATCACAAATTTACTAACGGAAAATTTAAAAAAATCATCAATCACTATCATCCAACTCCATTAACCACGCATAAGTCTCACATAATTATTCTCAAGATTTTCTTAGCTATAAGCTATTAAATTGAGGTTTAGCAGCAGAAATTATACGAGCTGAATAGTTAATCACAAATTTACTAGTACGGAAAATTAAAAAAATCATCAATCACTATCATCCAACTCCATTAACCACGCATAAGTCTCACATCTATTTTAGCTTCAACCTCCGAATAAAAACTTCAACATTTTTAACTTTTCACAATAATTCACGACGTTGCAGTCAATTATTCTAAATTTCGAGTTATTCTAAATTTTGAATTATTTTTAAATTAGATTTTTTTATTGCGGATGATGCCCACATGAGCTCGGAGACTTGTGCGTGGGTAATGAGATGAATGGGTGAATGATGAGAAACATCCATGGCGGAATGAGATTCGAACCAAAGGCTGTAGGAAACTAAGCCAGCCAGAGCCCTATTACAGACAAGCGCTCCCACCAACTGCGCTACCATAATTTCTCGAAAAAGTTCACTTAATAAAATACAGTTCGTAATAGATGAAGAAATTCAAAAATTCTAAATTTTGTTGTTCTACTCTAGATGTGTTATTTAAACGTAATAGAAGAAGCCGTTGACAAATAAAGCATAGGCTATTAAACGAATATAATATACAAATATTGTAATAATTAAAAAAATATTCAATGATATTGATATTATCATTTGATTTGAGATGGAAAAATTGAAAAAAATTGAAAATGATCTGAGGTTCCAATTGATTGCAAAAGCTGTAGATACGTTACTCAGGATCAAAGTACAACAATACTCTACAGTATTTTTGTGAACAGTATAGTTTTGTTTCTTTATTTTGAGGATAATAAATTGAATTTTTTCGGAGGATGAAGCCCACATAGGTTTCAGATCTGTGCGTGAACTGGATGATGGTGATTAATGAGTTGGACCTACAGTTTTAGGTGGGTTCCGAACCACCGGGAAGTGATTTTACAGCAGAGATGAATTGGATGATGGTGATTGATGAATTGGACCTACAGTTTTAGGTGGGTTTCGAACCACCGGGAAGTGATTTTACAGCAGAGATTATTCTTTTTCGCTGGCCAATCCAATCGATCACCCTTACAAAGAGCGTCAAGGAGTTGAATTATAATATGGAAGTCAATTTGAGCTCTATGATCCAATAGCATTAAAACCTTCTTCAACAATTCTTAAACTACTTTGACTGTGTATTGTATTATCATTCACCTCATGTACCCCAGTCCTACACCATGCACAAGTTTCAAGTCATGCAGGCTTTATTAGTAAGAACAAAATGAATTATCTTGAACTTTATATTACTTTTATTGAGTAGGACTGTTTTGTTTCCGGAATGTGTTCTGTGAAACAAATGAGTTCTGTGAAGCAAAGGCTTCTACTATTTTTCAACTAGTTTTGTCAAGCTTCATCAAACTCACTTTTTGTCAACTTTAATGCTTTGTCTTTGAGCTATTCAAATTCGTTCTCATTCGTCCCCCTCATTACCCATTCAAAATAACATTAACTGTGATTCATTACAACAAGACTTGTACCGATAATGCACAGTATTATGATAACGAAAGAAGACTACACGTGAACTAATTAAATTCACTAATTTCATAACTGATAAAACACAACGGTGACGTAATTGTGGTGACAATTGTAGTAATTCTTGTTTGTACAGATTCGAAAAAAGTATTTACACGAAAAAAGAACGCGACGTCCTCACGTAATTTATTGGGCCAGCTCCAGCTATAAATAAAACTTAAAGCTGTGTCCTTGTCAATGCTGGCTCTTGACGCGCTCTTTAGCGGCTTAACTTTTGTTTTTTCACTTCTTTCTATCAAGTTTGAGGGGAAAAGCTTAAGTATGCTGAAAAAGTATAGTTGGTTCACTGATGGAGAGAAGTTGTGCACTCCATACAGTGTAAATCATCGGGCTGCTTGATGGAGATTTCATGGAGGTCTTTCTCACTCTCGCCTCAGTCTTTCTCTCTCTCTCACTCTCTCTCTAACTCTCTCTCTCTCTCTCTCTCTCTCTCTCTCTCTCTCTCTCTCTCTCTCTCTCTCTCTCTCTCTCTCTCTCTCTCTCTCTAAACCTCTCTTTCCCTCCATTTCCCTTTTTCACTCCCAGTAATAAGTTTACAATTTCGGTCACGAGTTTGACGAAACTTTGAGTTGGGTAATTTAGAAGTGACTCTTCATCACAGCGCTGATAGCCGAAAGTACGTTTCAACACTGATGCCTCTCTTTTTTTATAATGCTTTTTGTTTGTATTCACAAGTTGATTTTATTATCTAATTTCTTTTTTGCAGCTGTTTCATTATCATTTCCCCAACTTATTATTCATATTGCCTCTTCCTCACTCATTGGTATTCTACTGGTATTTATAATTCTTCCATTCTTTATGAATAACTCGATTTTTCCTTTTTAGCTGTTTCCTTCTTATTCCCTCATTTTCCATAATTTATGTATTGTCTCTTCTAACTTATTCTTTTTCACTAAATGCACATTTTTTCGTTTTGGAAGTCTTCCATGCGATTGAAGATGTTGAAACGCTGTTTTACATTCATCAGATTTGAGTAGATGTGTCTTATCACAATGTTATCTGAGTCTTTTTTGAGCATATTTTATCAGATTCGAGCAGAGCTGAGACGATATTTTGCCCGAGAATAGCTTTTAAATGTGACGGTTGCCAAATTCGAGCGCGTTCAGCAACTATATGGTCGGTGGCGGACATCTCAGAATAGAAGAGTCAGTCCGCGAAAGGAGAGTTTTGCGCTGCTAGCCTCGTCGAGGGCGGTTGGGGGGTCAAGGGGGGGGGGGAGAATTGCCCCTCAAGTGGAAGGTTGGTTGGTTGTTTGAAAAAGAAGAGAGCTATTTTTGTGAGAGCACCTGTTCTAATCTAGTATCTTAGTATCGGCAACACTACAACGACAAACAGTGTGCTTATATTAGCTCGACGTGTCTCTTCACGCTATAAAAGCAATAGTTCTATCGGTTGCTTGCTCTTACACTATTTGCAGTATAAAACTGTTTCCAATGAGAAAATGTTTGTTTTGAGCCTGGTTTATTCATACTTCCTAAAATACATTAATAGTTGAATTATTAATGTTATTAGAGATATCATATCTCCTGGAATGTTAAATATTTGAATTAGTAATTATTAGAGAATTTATTATGTCATTATATTTCCTGAATATTTTCTACAGTTATTTTATTAATACAAATTCAAATTTTATTCGGTCTACACAATACAATAATACAATAAAAGTTTAATAGTTTCAAAGGTTAAAACCGTTTGGTTGAGAAGTGAGTACCTTTCTTTTTTCTTTTTTTCTGAGGATAAAGCCCACATAGGTCTGAGACCTGTGCGTGGGTAATGAGTTGGATGATGGTGATTGATGAGTTGGATCTACAGTTTTAGGTGGGTTCCGAACCACCGGGAAGTCAGAGAACAGTGTCTTTTGCTGGCCAATCTAATCGGTCACCGTTACAAACAGGACCTACGAGAACGCAGCTTATCTCTATCTGATTGAACAGATACCTGCTAAGGCTCACGGCTATAACTACCTTATTGAACAACCTAGATAAAAAAGAAAGCAATTAAATGAAATATAAAATAGAATGAGAACTACAGAAGCAAACAAAATACTTTAATTTACACATTATTATAAACATTTGAAAACTGACTTATAACTAACTGGCTTATAACTTAAATTATTATTGACGGATTAGATAGTTTCGTTAAAACGTTATTTTCCCGTTTGCTTTGTTATTTAATTGACCAGATCTGTTTCACTCATGCGTAGATCTGTGGATTAAACGGGAATATAATATATTGAATTTTTATTAATTTTAAGAGAATAAAGTAACGTAAATTTGTCTATCCTTCTGCCTATTTCAACTATTAATACACCTACCGAATACCTAATCATATTACTGGGGGCCTGTTGCATGAGTGGACTTGTAAAACTAGTCTGTTCACAGGACTGGAATTTCCAACTTACCAGTGTAGTTTGTAATATTGATTACAGGTAAATAAAAATAGTGTTCAAGATAGTGCTGTATTGATGTGCTACTGGAATTGTACTGATTTAATGTGCGGTTTTTCAAGGATCCAGCCCCTTCCCTATTGACAATGACATAAGGCACGAAATGCCATGTATTTATGGTGGAGAAAATGTAAGACGAAAGAAATTTATTTTTCAAATCACATAAAACAAAATAATGTCAAACTTGTATGTAAAAGAGTGTAACACCACCCCTGAGAAGCCTGTGCGGAGTCGATCCTTTTAATAAACATATAAAACATATAATCTGAAAAAATAGTATGAAAACAGTATAAACTGAATAAATTGATATTCCTTTTGTTTAAAACGCAGTGCAAAGCTCCTCAATAATTTCAGTTGACCATCATTCAACTACATTATTTCATTCAATTCAGTTAATCTTCTATAAACTACAAGGACTATAACTAATATAATAACTAAAGTTGATTAACTCAAAATAAAGACTCTTCCTCGTTGTTTTCTAGTAGCCATTGCTCAAGTGAGAGCCTGAAAATATTGCAGCTTGAGACAAGTGTTAAAAATATTAGAAGCAACAAATAAAATTAATCTTTTGAATTATTTTACTCGGTCTGAGGGGAACAAGATGTCTGAAGATGATGATTAGTTGATTGATTGCATTTGTGAACAGCGGAACGGATCCTCTCCTCTACTCAACCTCTTAATGATGATAGATAGGGAGGTTTTATCTATAGGAAACTTATCGTAGGGAAATGTAAAATTTCCACTTGAGCCCACAAGGTGCTGTAACATGGTCTGGTTCAATTGCCGAATATTTTCCAAGATTTTTTCTTTTTATTGTATCCTTGAAAGACAATATTGTCAAAAATACAAGAAATATTTAAGACTTTCGTATGAAGGAAAGGAGTGTTAGTTGTTGGATTCATATCTAATTATTAATTTTTAAAAATTCTGTGAAATGTATTTGGCATAATTCAGTATTTTAGGGAAAAATTGGAGAATCGTTTCCCATCTATTCATTCTATACTATCAGTTTCAGTTAATGCTCGAGGTATTCCCTTGTCCTACGCGTAATTATACCATTATTATGAACATCTCCTTTTTCTACTGAATCCCTTCTTCAATACATCAATCACATTAAAGAATGACCTTGTCTTTTACCTTTATTCCTCCTTCCTTCTTTCCTTTTGTGGGTTCCGAACCGCCTGGTAAGACTGAATCATATTTTTCCCCAGATAATAGGCTAGATAATAGGATGCATTTACTCATGGATCTACAACATAGTCGGTTAGTTTATCCTATTGTATGAGTGTGTCCCGAGGGATGACCGGGCATTGCTGACTGTGCCTGCTCCTCCCCCAGGACCCCATTATTGGACAGCAACAGGAATTATTGGATAATATGTTGTGCTATAAATTGCTCAGCTGTCACACCCCACGAACTGTTATTCCAATTTCGTAGCGGACGCCAACGCCAACTTGCCAATTGATCGTGCTGCTGTAATATGCTGCCCAAATCTCATTATAGACGAATTTAGTGGAAAATCAAATCTTATCACGAATGTACTGTTAATTCATTATGTTTATACTGCCACAGGTGACAGTGATATGATACCGAAATGCATTAATATCATTATGTATGTATGAATCTACTGTAGGTGACTCTTTAGACCTCAATGCTATGTCTTATTCCAGAGAGAGTACTACACAAACGAGGAGTGAGGTAGTTTGTGATTGCTTTCTTCAGATTTAGATTCAGATGACTTTATTTGTGTAAATTTACAATGCACATAAATGATAAAAGTATTATTAATATTAGCAACTCTGAGATCCCCTAGTTGGAGTGATGTACAGTTGTTTTTGAAAAGAAGACATAATGGTTGAATAGTTTGAGTAGAAAAGATTATAAATACAACAGATATATATTTATATTTATAATAATATAACCTACCTTCAGACACAAACTTAAAATCATTTCTAAAATATTTAGGAGTCCCACTATTGAGAATACTTTTTAGAAGTTTAAGTATTCTGATAAGCCTCTGATCAGGTAATTTTAAGGTGTTACTATCAATGTAGGATTGGGTTATATGTTCATGACGTTGTAGGGAGTAAACAAAACGCATGCAGTAGTTCCGACGACGGTGCAACCTTTCATTAAGTGTTACTGTCATATCGTTTATAACTGAATTGCAGTACATGAAGTATGGGAAAATGAGAGTTCTGACAAGTAATAGTGGGATATGCCTAGGAAGGATGTCTTGCATTTTCTTCAAAGAGTGCATGGCAGAGAAAACTCTTTTGCAGGTGCCTACAACATGTTCAGTCCAGTCAAGAGTAGTATTCATTATGATTCTCAAGTTCTTTTACTGATTTGCAATAGGAAATACTAGTTCCATCAACAGTGATTTTTGAAATTGATAATCATATTGATCACAGAGATAACAGAATTGTATCAGTATGCCAAGCCCAACGAAACAAATTCTGAAGCTCTATGCTTCACAGTCCACTCCCACCTTTACACAGGGTCCAGCTGCACAGGTGAGTGAGTATACTATCTAGCACACTTCTGAAATACTTTCCACGTCCAAGTCATCATTCGACAGAGACGTTTGGAAAGCAACACAATTGATGTAGCCTTTTATAATAATATGTAATATCATTAAATCATTATTATCATTACTTTTATATGTAATATCATTACAGTTGACTTTATTCGAAAAACAGGTCGAATATAGAACCTTGTTCTTTTTGGAAGTCGGTTAATAAAATCATATTGCAAGTTTACTGTTCAGAAAAAAATGCAAATACGAGTACATAAACATTAAAAATAAGTTTTATTGTTGAATCAAGAGTGATTTCGCAAAATCAAAGTTTTACCACTTAAACTCTATACAAAACTTGATAGAATTAAACTAGGCAATTTTTATACAAAATATATAAATCATATTATATTGAATAACCCACAAAAAAGCTGATCTAGGGAGGTTTTAAGGGAAAATTAACTCATAATTTTGAGATAATTTTTCCGCTAGCAGAGCAATGTAATATAGATGCAATTTTACAGTTAAGCAGGTCGTTTGAATCAGATGCCCATCATTCTCACACTCCCTTTCACTCTCTCACGCACACTCGCACTCTCTCACTCTCACTCCACACACAAGGATCAGAGATGAGGGCACCATCACGTCACGGTCGTGCATGACTAAATATGACACCTAATCACTCCGACGTCATGTCAACTCAACTCAATGCTTTGTAACCTTCAATTTCTCACATAAAGGTCACACGCAAAATTAATTCTTTTCTAATTAAATTTAATTCTATTCCCAATGTCGAAGCACGATCTCATGTTTATGATTAAATATTCAAAAAGGCGTTTCTAATTACATGCAATCGATATTTATATTTCTGTAATCAATTTTATATTCAATTAGGGTGATTTTGACACTTTATCCAACTCACTAAAACAACTACAAAATACAATTGATATGATATCTTTCTATCTAATTGTCATAGGTAATTGAATTGACAATAACTGTGAAACTGTGAATTTTGTACAGAGTAGGGGAAAATTTTATTAACAAATTATTACAAACCAATAATGAAATAGTTTCTGCAATTATTGTGTTATGACTGCTTTCAAGCCACAAAGACTAGTCTTCTCTCTCTCAGTAAGACTAGTCTTCTCTCTCCTTCCCCTTCTTCTTCTACATATTTTTTTCAATTTTCTCTTTTTATTCTCTTTTTTTCCTCGTCCAATCCCGTACTCTCAACCGCTAGAATTTCGTCGACAGATAATGGTAGCTATTTTTTATTAATTAGTTAAATAATTTATTAATTAATTGAATTGAATTTATTATTTATTCAACCAATAAAATTCATTTGAACCAGTGATTCCCAAACATTTTTGCCTCATGGATCCCTTGCCGTAATTTTCGGTTTTAGGTGAACCCCCTACATAAATGTCATTATTTTTTTCTTAATTCATCAGTTAAAATGTGCTTTTGATAGCTGGTCAAGTAGGCCTACTACTACTACTGACAGAAATAATTCAAATTATGCATTGAAGTGCAGAAAACATTCAAGAACACGTGTCTAAACCATTTTTGTTATGTAATCGAATTTGAACTAAAACTAGCAAAATAGTATGATATATTGTTATTATCAGTAATAGTGAAATATAATTAATGTAACTCAAGAAGTAAATGACTAAGTGCCCAGTTTCTGAGTTGTTAATTAAGTTTGATGGGTCATTAAGCCATTGCTACAGCATAGAGTTAATGTTCCATTAAGTTAATGAACAACTCAGAAACCGGGCATAAGTATTTTATTAAGTAACATTATCTCCTTCAAAACCAAGTAATAAATCTTCGTGATCTTTTAAAAATGTATTCATGTTATAATTATTCAGAAAGGGTACGGTGTACTGTATGTACTCATTCATAAAACAGTATTATGAAAGTATAATACGGTGCTTCAGAACCCACCTAAAACTGTAGGTCCAACTCTTAAATCACCATCATCCAACTCATTACCCACGCACAGGTCTCAGACCTATGTGGGCTTCATCCTCAAAAAAAAGTAGGCCTATATACTATATACCACATATACCCGTTCCAAAGACATTCGCTATCATAGATCCCCATCAACATATTATCATGGACCCCAATCTTATTTCTCACTGGCATGGACCCCTGGAACATACCCATTGACCCTAGGGGGTCACATGGACCACTTTAGGAACCCCTGATTTAAACAATCAATGTGAATACAACAGGCTATTGCTCAAAACTGCTTTTCACAAAATTTCAAAGCAGGATAAAAATCTCAGGCTGTCTCTTTCAATGGAAATTTCGCCTCAAAGCAGAGTAAATCATTGTTTTTTTTTACAGAAAAAAATATTAATTTTTGATTTCATTTATAACAAAGCACTATCATAGTTTAAAACCGTTGATACAATTTTGAATTTGGAGATTTTTGTTCAATATTAGTTGCACTAGTTACTAAGTTACTAGTTTTGTTATATAGGATTTGCCCAGAACAGCCCAAATAGAATAGAATAGTTTTTCTCCTACAGTGACCCGAAAAAGTACCTATTTTTGCACTAAATGTAGCACGCAAAATAGTCTATTCCTGCACCAATGCGGGAAAGTAAATTTTCAAGTGCGCGAAAGTACTTTTCCGCACTCTAGATTTGCAACCTAACAACATAAAATAGTGAGCATGTAATACGCAGGTTTCTTATTCTGCATTCAAAAATAGGTTGGCTACTCTGCTTCAGCTACGAAATACAGTCAGTTGTCGTTGTTGAAATCGATTTGATTCCAAGATTGGTTATGTGAGGAATTGTCAGGTTATGTATGTCCTGTTTTGGTCTGTTTAAATTACTTTATACGTTATTGTAGGAAAAATTTAATGAGCAATTCGAGCGCAAAGTATTGTTTCTTCACTCAAGAAACTTTTTCACTCGCCTTTGGTTCGTGAAATAAACTGTTTCTCCCGGTGCAGAAAACCCCCACATTGCACTGTAGCTACACAAATAGCATTTATTTTTCTGTGACGTAGCAAAGTTTAGAGTGAAAAGTCTACTCGACCACTTAACCACGTCCATGAATTACAATTAATAAATACAGTAATACAATCCAAAACAAAAGCTAATACTAAAAATAATATTGTTTAAGTTCAATTATACTAGTAGAAAGACAAAAAAATGTGTATGTAGCTTGCTGTTCTCCAGCCTGTAAGTCCAATATTTCCACCTTTCTTTACCCCTCTCCCTCTCTCTCACATTTCAATCTTCATCATACTTCCTGCTTCTATCAATCTACAAAACGTATCCGACTGAACAAGATTTATTCACTGTTGTTGAAAGGTGTTCACGAATGCGGTAGCGTACATGATTAAAAAGCGGTGTACCATGTTTGTGTGTTGCGCGTGTGTCACGAGCCAGTTTTGGCAAATGCAATCCATCATTCCTCGTTCACTATACATTGTATTATATCTATGTATTCACTGCATATAGTTCGTACAGAATAGGCGTTCTTTACCTTGCGCTTGAAGGGCCAAGAAATGGAATTGCCCTTGTGATGAATGGTGGGTCCTCCCTTCCTCTAAGGTGTGTGAAGTCATAGTGTCACATCAATTAAGAGGGGCGCCCTTCGTGCCCCTTGTAGCCGCCCCCCCGAACGTGGGGGCCCCAACCGGAAGTAGAACTTTAGCAAATCGTTGTCATGTTTCAGCTAGAAGCCGCACTACACTTCAATCGATTTTTGTCTCTGAGACTTGTGGCTGTATTGAAGACAGATGTCTCAGAGTCGTAACGTCTAGATTCCTTTAGAAGATGAATAGCTCAGCTCTAGGTTACAACCGTGTTTTGTATACCTGTATTATTAACTATCCTGTGCAAGTTTCTCGGAAAACGTTTGATTTTCAAACGATAAAATTTGCTACATATTTCGGGTTGAACTTTTCAAAAATTTCTTAAAATTTACGTTTTTTTTTTGTAGATTAGATAATACCTTTAAACATAGAAATGTATGTGAATAAAGTTGAGTCAGCTGCGTGTCTTACAATTTTCACATCACTTCCTGGTGGTCCGGATCCCACCGAAAACTGTAGTTCCAACTCATCAAAACCATCATTCAATCGTACCTATGTGGACTTGGGTCTTTTGCACTATGACCCCGCATTTCTTAAAAATTGTCATTGAGCAGTAGATTCCTATTCTGGTGGCCAATACTATATATATCTTCACATATTTTATCAAACAGGTCAGGTTAGGTTAGGTTAAACTTAGTTGTAGTATAAACTCAATGTTTTCTGTACAATGACAATTTTCAATTAATGCGGGGTTGTAGCGCAAAAGACCCGTGAACTTCATCCTACGAAAAATTCAAACTCAAATTTTTGACTCGGCGATTGGGATTCTTGTTATTTTATTTGGATAAAAATTTGAGCCAATCACAGCTAGTTCTCACCCCTTCCGATCGGACTCCCGTTGACTCTAGTCACTCAACGGAGTCCTCTCAATATGAAATAATATTGAACTGATTCAACTCCATTCACTCCACCCATTGTCTGACAGATGAAAAGAGTGCTGGTCTGAAAAACTTTATATAAATTCTTCCTCCACATCAATCCGGTGGGCCGCCCCCTAGATAGACGATTAAGTCGAGCGAAGCGAGCTTGCCGGTTAGTTATGCAGTGCTAGTTGGGTTCAGTTGTACAGCCTGCTATAAAGCTATCAAACTATAGCCGTAAAATTTTACTTTCTGTATGAATTTGTTGCTGTAGATTAAATTAGATTCCAGTGAACGAAATTTGAATTCAGAGGTTTTTCAATTCATTCAATTAAAATTGAATAACTTTGGTTCTTTAAGGAAAATTGGTTCAGTTGAACAATTTTTAAAAGATTGTTCAAGACCTGAATGAGATTATTATCAAGCACGGCGCAATATTACCAACTTTAAAATTTTAAACCCCCTAAAAAGTTTGCAGATTGTCTGCAAAATGTTGATATTTGAAGTTCATGGAAGCTCCCATTAAAGTAATTAAGCATGGATAAGAACTCGTGGAAGCGAGGCTAGCTGATGTTTCCATCCAACTTTTGTAGATAAATCCTAGTATTTACTCAGTGAGATAAAACTGGAGATAACATTTCAATTAACATATTTCAACCGAGTAGAAGAATGTCGGATCTTTTTCTAGAATGTTCTTGGCGTCGAATTACAAGTTCCCATTTCTAATTCCTTCTTGGCCTTTGAGGAATCAAAAACGAATTTAGGGGCGAAAGGCTTAGAGGAGCTTTTTAAGATGGCTGAAGCCACCGGGACCGAGATGAATGCTATTAGGTTTTGTTTTAGAGCGGAAATTTGCATTTAGATTGCGTCATACTTTTAATGGTCGCATTTTTTGTCTGATTGTTGGAAATATTACCCACAGCGCTAGCGGCGGGTGAATTTGGAACTGGGGACTGGAAATGCTTCACGGTCATTTGCTTGATAACCAATCACATCACTGGGTTTTGATGTCAACAGGAGAAATTCCAATTTTGTACTATTCAGAAGAGAAAAGAATAGAATTTCTACTATTATCACCTACCATGGACGTTTCTTTACGTTGCTTGAAATATAAATTATACCTGTTGAAAATAACTGGGGTTTGATGACAATGAGAGGATTTAAATGTAGGGAAATATAAGGGAATAAATGCATCCCTCCAGTATGTCCAATATATGTGAGTAAAGACAATATATTAAATTGAAATACACTGTCGGTGTTGATATTAGATTTTTAAATATAGCTCCATTTAGAATGGAATGAAGTTTCTACTATTATAATCTACCATGAGTTAATAAGAAAGGTTTGATTATGTTGAGAATTCCGAATTTTACTTCACATCCTGTGTTATGTTCTTGGAAGTGGAATTTAATCTTTCGTCTAATTTATCAAATTTACTAAATTTTCAACAACTCTACTTGTCCTTACAAAAAAGCACATCAACCTTGAAATTTATTGTATTTGAGTCGGCCATATTGAACTCAACATTGAAAGCATATAACTCTCTGGATCAGTGTATCTGAATGTCTATGATGCAACGTAGAATAGATATTATGCTTTTTCGAATTTATGTTATTGTTGACAATGGAAACAACGTTTTACTAGCGTATTAATTATTTTTACTGTATTATTGTATTGATTTCTTTCAAATAAATCTATATACAGCTGTATTTCAGATACTTTTTATGAAATTATGTATAGAATTTCAGTACAAAATAGATCAATATATAACAGGTTTATAGACCTATGCTTTTCAAGAAGAATTGAGTCCTTAATTATCATGTATGTTGAAGAGAAGTGGTAGCCGTGAGCTGTAGCAGGTAACTGTTCAATCAGATTAGATAAGTAACGCTCTCCTGGGCCCTATCTGTAAGGGTGATCGATCGTATTGGCAAGAAAAACAGACTTTGTCCTCTGCTGTAAAACCATTTCTCGGTGTTTTGGAACCCACCTAAAATAGTAGATCCCCCATTTTTCCAATTGCATGACTCAAACGGCGAGGTGTAACTACCCGTGAGGGTCTCCCCACCAATAAAAGCCATAGGCATTTACTTTTTATGTACCGTATGTAGAAAATTATATCAGTTGAAAAACTTCTGAATAGTTCACTAAATTTTTCTTCAAAAATTATAAGAAATAACCTAATTAATAATAAATAAGTTATAAAATTTCTTCAAAAACGCATGAATTTCTGAGCAGTGGTCACTCTATTCACATTTAGTTGAGAATATGTCTCAAACACCTCGTACCACATAAATCAGAATACCATTGCAATTTTCATAGCTACAGAGCCTCCAACTTGGTCTCAAAGTAGCAGAACCTGTGGGAGACATGTAAATCTACAGCCTTAATTATAGTATTATTATAGAGCTTCAACGTTTTAATAAAACATTCCTAAAACTTTAATTAAATTTCGCTCGTAATTAAGGAGTGAGGAAGATCGAAAATGGGCTTAATTCTGGTGGAGAAAAGAACAAAAGATGGAGAAAGAGATGATAGGGAGAGAGGTGATAAGAAATGAAAGGAGAATATGAGGAAAACGTTTTTCGAAAGTCATTTCCAGCGTCTTTCAAGGCTTCGTAGTTGGCTTATAGGAGTTTTGTCTTGAATTCGAAGATCTGCAGAATCTCATGTAATTCTCTCCCGTTCTTCCTATCTCATTTCTACCTTCCATCCCAACTATTTATTTTTCTTTCCAACTTGTGTTCTCCTTCTCGCACACTCTCACCCACCCGCTCTTAATCTAACAGTCTCTCTCTCTCTCTAACACTACAACACATGTCTAAAATACTTTTTTCTCACTCCAGTACTTTCCATCAACTCTATCACTCACCTCCTTCCAACACCACTCATACTTAGTGATGTGGGCCGGGTGAATACCCAGTGGCTAGGTATTTATAAATTGGGTATTTACCCCAGGCCCGGGTAAATACCCAAAAACTCGGTATTTCAAATTGTTATTGAATTTAGAGAAGATTGAGCTGTCTTTTTGCAATTACTGTAAGGATAGTAAAATGATGATCGAATGTTAACTTTTCATGTGAAATTTAACGACTTTCAGTCAAATATTTGTTAAGAATAAGTAAAACTCACTTAATCTGGCCGAGCGCTTTCGAATCTATGAGATCCATCTTCAGAGGCGTGGGTTCCTAGATCATCATGTCAGTTTTTTGGTTAGAAGTGTTGTGGTTTTTGTAAAATGTGATCAAAAATTGATCAATTTTGTAAAATTGTTTTTGTAAAATGATCAAAATGTAATTAATGATTCACAAAAAAGAAAACTGAAACAAATACACCCTTCTGCACCATCACTTCAAACACTTCCCAAAATTCACAAACCCAACATACCTATTAGACCAATTGTAAACTACCAAGAAGTACCTGCCTATAAACTAGCAAAACACATAGATCGGCCAGATTAAGTGAGTTATACTTATTCTTAACAAATATTTGACTGCAAGTCGTTAAATTTCACATGAAAAGTTAATATTAACAACGCAGTTCGTCATGGAACAAGAAATCCAGGAATTAGATAGAATGTGTTTAACAATTTTTCATATGGTCCCCACAAGCATTTTACTTCTGAGCATTATCGACATAAATACCCAGGTCCTAGGTATTTATGATTTTCTTCTTTTCTTGTGGAGATTTCATTGAAAATGACTAAAAAGTTTATAAAAGTGATAATTATTATTTAGAGAGACGAAAATTTGACTTATTATGTGTTAACTAACCCAAGCAAATGATAAAAACTCAAGGCAAGTAGCACGAAAGAAAATTAAATTAAACTACCGTAAGATAACGTCATCTTAGTAGGGAAGCCGTTGCACTGGCTCCGTCAAATGACGTCATCTTACGGTGGCAAGTGGCACTCAGTCTGTAGGATGGTAAGATTCAATAATTATTTTAAAAGGTTTTTTGTTGAAGATCTTTTGTTCAGAACTGAAATAAAACAATTTTTTTTTTCTATGACACAATGCTGTAAAATCAAAATTAGAACAAAAGACAGAAGTAATTTATGAAAATAGGTTTATCCAGATTGGAGCTAGGAGGCAACACTGAATAAGTTACCTGCATATTTTTTTTTTTTTTTTTTTTTTTTTGAGGATGAAGCCCACATAGGTCTGAGACCTGTGCGTGGGTAATGAGTTGGATGATAGTGATTGATGAGTTGGACCTACAGTTTTAGGTGGGTTCCGAACCACTGGGAAGTGATTTATCTACATTGAAAGTTCTATTACTTTAATCCCTACATGTCAGTTAGGCCATATTATAGACCATTCCAATTTCTCATACCATGATAATAATAACATATCCAGGGGTAAACATCAATAATTAATCTTGCTAGATTTCATAAATATCCAAAATACCCAAATATTTATGAGTTTTGGGTGTTTACCCGGGTAAATACCCAGGATATTTACACCGAGTTTTAAAGTGATAGCCGCGAGCCGTAGCAGGTATCTGTTCAATCAGATAGATAAGCTGCGTTCTCGTAGGTCCCGTTCGTAACGGTGACCGATTAGATTGACCAGCAAAAAAGACACTGTTCTCTGCTGTAAAATCACTTCCCGGTGGTTCGGAACCCACCTAAAACTGTAGGTCCAACTCATCAATCACCATCATCCAACTCATTACCCACGCACAGGTCTCAGACCTATGTGGGCTTCATCCTCAAGAAAAAAAAAGAAAAAAAAATACCCGAGTATTTTACATCACTACTCATATTCCCTATTTTATTTAATCTTTTTCTCTCTCCCACAACCTCTTTTCTCCTTTTTAAATCACTTAAAGCTTTCCCGCATTCTCTCTTTCACATTACACTCACTTCTACTCTCTCACTCTATAACTTTCATTCTCTCTCTCCCTCTACTACCCAAACAACCATTTTTCAGTTTTCGTTTCAGTTTCGCTATCTTTTCAGCTTTTCAGCGTTATCTATTCATCTATCCCTTCCACACCCTCTTCACCTTTTTCTTCTTCTCCTCCTCCTCCTCCTCCTCCTCCTCCTCCTCCTCCTCTTCCTCCTACTCCTCCTCCTTCACCTGCTTTTCTTTCATTTTCTTCTTTTCGTTCCTTTTCCCTTTCTTCTTCCTATTCTATTTTTTGTTGCTTATTGCCGGTTACATCTTTCTGCTCTTCCCTTTTTTCCTTCTTCTCCTCTTTCTCTTCTTCTACCTCCTCTTCTTCCTCTTGCTCTTCTCCTCCTCTTCCTCTTCCTCGTCTTCCTTCTCATCTTCTTCTTGCTCTCCTCCTTCTTCTTCTTTGTCTGCTTATTGTGTGTTCCATCTTACTGCTTTTCCCACTTTCTCTCCTACTCATCCTCCTCCTCCTCTTCCTCCTTCACCTGCTTTTCCTCATCCTTCTTCTTCTTCTTTTTGATCCTTTCCTCTTTCTCCTTCCTCTTCTATTTCTTTTGCTTATTGTCGGTTCGACCTTACTGCTCTTCCCTCTTTTTTCCTTCTTTTTCTCCTCATCCTCCTCCTCCTCCTCCTCGTACTCCTCCTCCTCCTCCTCCTCCTCCTCCTCCTCCTCCTCCTCCCCCTCCTCATCCTCCTCCTCCTCATCCTTCTCCTCCAATTCTTCTCCCCGTCCTTCTTATACTACTTCTTCACTTTTCCTACCATTTTCTTCGCAAGTTTATCTTCTAACATCTCTAGAGGTTTTAATATCTTCGCTGATTCCATTTTTCTTCTCCTCCTCCTCCTTCACTCCTTTTTCTTTCGTTTTATCACTACTTCTTCTCCTCTTCTTTTTTCTCCTCTTCTGCCACCATCTTCTCCTTCACAAGTTCATGCCAGAAGCAAAAAGATTAGATCAGTGTGTATAGTCAGCAGTGAGTGCAGTTGTAGTTCTGATGCTCTGAGGCGTTGAATTTCCATTGTAGGATACGAAATACCGAAACACCTCACTTCTCAAACTCTCTCCCCCCCCCCTTTCATAGCCCAAACCCCCCTAACCCGTACCCTGAATACCCTTTTCCCCTTCCAGCAACCCAAAAACACACCGCGGGCGTTCTCTTACGAGAAACGAAATATCTGCTGAGTGCTCGGATCCGTAAGAAAATGTAGAAAGCAAAACGAAAATGGCGTAAAGAAAGAGACAGAGAAGTACAAGTTTGACAAGGAAGGAATTGGCGGTGGAGTACGGGTGTGACAAGGAAGAAACAGGCGGAGAAGTACGGGTGTGACAAAAAAGGAAGATACGGAGAAGTACGGGTGTGACAAAGAAGGAAAAGGCGGAGAAGTACGAGTGTGACAAGGAAGGAACAAGCGGAGAAGTACGGGTGTGACAAAGAAGGAAGAGGCGGAGAAGTACGAGTTTGACAAGGAAGGAAGAGGCGGAGAAGTACGAGAGTAACAAGGAAGGAAAATTGGAGATGGGGAATACTGTTGAAAAGTGTGAGCTCGGGAGTGCAGTCTGCGAGATACGAGTTGCTCAAAGATATAACTTTATTTCTTCAATATTATTACTTCCCTGAGACTAAGAACTGGCTCCTTTGCTGATAATCCCATGAGAACTGGCTCTTCAGTTGAAAATAATTGAAAGAACGTGAGAAAGTTTTAAAATTCAGCGTGGAAATTGATTATTTTTCAATAAAATCATGGTGTAATGGTGCTGAATCATGGGGAGATTAGGCTGCTCTCCTGCTTAGTCTAAGACCCGTATTTATGAACGTCCCTTCTCTTGACTTAAGGAGCTTGTAAAATGCCTCTAAAAACAAAGCAAGTTCACAAAGTTACAAGTTGTAACACTTAAAGCCAACCCCAACAAAAATCTGACTCCTGATAATAATTTAACACCAATAATTGTTATTTACATTGATATTAAACTTTACACTGAATGAATAAGGCTGGGGCAGCTGGGTCGACTTGTAGTGTTGCTACTCGCTGACTTGTCAGCTAGTAAACTCGCCATCACTTCAATTGTACTTTTTATTTATGCACGACCTCACTTGGAGACCTTTCTCAACTTGAAAGTCAGGATTTTCTTGAAATTGGTACGTCAAATCCTCTCTTAGCCAAGGACGATAGAGGGCTACCTTGAAACTTTTCCTTCAGATTATTTTCTATCATATTTCGGCTTCATTTTTATGATAGTATATGGTTGATAAAAATAATTAAATAAATATAATATTTAATTTCTACAACATTGCAATGTAATTCACTACATATTTGACCAATAAAATCCTTTTTTATTACTTTTAACTCGATTCTTAGCCTGCCAATTTTCCTTCTCACCAGGAACCATATTGGATAAGGTAATTGAAGTGAACGTGAAGTTTTTCAGCCTGCTGTTAGATGGCGCTCGCAATGTTACATTCATTCATCTTGGCTCTGGTAGTTGGTTGGAGCGCTTGTCTTAGATAAGATAAGGCTCTAGCTGGCTTCGTTTTCTGCAGCTTTGGGCTCGAATGTCATTCAGCCATGGATGTTTCGTTTTTTTTTTTTTTTTGTTGATTACTTCTTGGAGACTCCAGTTAAGGAGTTTAAGACAAGTCACAATTATACTATCTTATACACTAGTTACAATAATTACTATATTAAATAGTTGAGGTAAGGCTTAAATTTGATGTGGAAGGAACTCTTGTACACTATGGAAAGCTTTATCAACTTTTTTTTCAATTGTTTTTTAAATATTTCTATATTTTGAAGCCTCTTACAAAACTGTGGTGGCTTGTTGTAGAGTTTCCTACCAATATTTTTTCCTACCAAAGGTTTTTGTTTGGATAAGTAACTATTCTGACTCAGCAAGTGATAATCTTCTCGGCTTCCTTGCATTAAATGCATTGAAAAAACGAAAATATGAAGATATGTAGAGAATATTGGTGTAATGATCACCAAGTAACTCTAAATAATAGATCTATAATAACTCTAATAGATCACTCAACAGTAACTTTAAATAATTTTCATACGGTAAATTATCTTTATACATGGTATTTATGTTTGTTGCTGTCTGAAATCATATTTCGTAGTTAGGTTTTTTATTGATAATTACTCGCTAGCGAGTCAGCTTGTGAACTAGATCAACGTGATAGATGCATTATTTCAAGAGTGTCTTGTACAGTAGTTTAATAGTCTTGAATATTCAATTTAGAAGAAGAACAATACAGAAAAAATATCAGAAACTTGCACAGTGTTAACTCTAATCAAATTCTTATTTTTTTATGCTACAGCTTCAATGATAAAAAATGTTAATTCCTACAATCAACTTCCACGCTTGCGCTCTAGCCAAACAAGAACTTGTCCATGCAGTAATGTAAGTAGGAAGTTACCAGGTAGGGTAATTAATTGTTACGATATGAAATTTTCCGGAACATGGTCTTGGCACTGATGTTGGGGGGGGGGGGGGGGCACTAATAGCTTATGGAAGAGCGAACTTGGCACTTGGGGCTCCCTTCGAGGAGGAAAACCCCCCTTCTTTAGGGTTACAAATTACCTCCCACCTCCACCCATCATGTAAGATGCAGCATAACATAATCGTACATCTTTTTTACCTTCCTGTATGCAGCTGAGTCGTGCAACTTCTTATTCTGTTCGTCTTTCTTTCATCCCTCCCTCCCATCAAGCCCTCTTCGTTCCTCCTTTCTCCCTTCGTTCTCTTCATCCCTCCTCACTCCTCTCTTCGTTCCTCCTTACACCCTTCGTCTTTTTCATTCTTTCCTACCACTTTCATCCCTTTATCATCCCTATACTCCCTATACTCCCTGAAATACCCGTCAACTGGGAACGACATTTTCACATAAAGTCATGATATTGGGTTCAGGAGATTTAGGTTCACGACTTTAATGAATAATAAGACGAAGTTGTCACACCCACATTTATTAAAAATAGTGAGATACTAGTTTCGGCTGTTACACCATAATCAATCTAAGAAAGTTAAAGAAGCGAGTCAAGCATCGTTTTATTATTCATTATGGATATAATAATAATAATAATAATAAATGTTTTATTTCTCTTATAAAAATAAAGTACAATTCAAATACTAAACTTAATTCTTCTAAGACAAGAGAAATTAGATACTTCCGAGATAATTCTTTTTGGGAGTTAACGGCAAGAAAATTTTTAATTTTAAGTTTTAAATCTTCCACAATACCACATCTCCACTACAAAGAATGATTTAGGTTTCATCTTCTGTCTTCTTCTTTTCCTTCTTCTTCTGTCCTCTTTTTCTTCTTCTGTCCTCTTCTTCTCCTTCCCTTCTCCTTCTATCCTCTTCTTCTGTCCTCTTCTTTTTTACTTCTCCTTCTGTCTTCTTCTCTCTTCTCCTTTCTTCCCCACTCTTCTTATTCTTATTCTTCTTCTTTTTCTTCTCCTTCCTCTTTTCCTTCACCTCCTGTGCTACTCTGTCTCTAGTTTTTCTTCTTTTTCCGTCTTATCTTATCCTTTTACTTTTCTCCTTCTTCTGCTATTTCGTGTTCCGCTTCTCCTGTTTCCTCCTTTTTCTTCTTCTTCTGCAATTTTCGTCCATTTCTTTTCATTTTATTACTTTTTAGACATTTTCCTCTTCTTCTGCTTCTTCACGTTGTTCTTCTTCTCCTTCCTCTTCTTTTTATTCCATCTTTTCTCTCTTTTTATTCTATCTTTTTTCTCTTCCCCTATATTTCCGCTGTACAGCATACGAAAACCTAATAAGGGAATTTTCGTTCCTTAGGCTATTCTTTTTTCCTTCTTATTCTTTTTTCTATTTCTTCTTCTTTCTCTTCTTCTGTTTCTTTTTCTGTTTTTTTCTTTTTCGTTTTTTCTTTTTCTTTTTCTTCTTTTTCTTTTTCTTCTTTTTCTTTTTGTTTCCTTATTCTTTTTCTTTAATTTTTTCTAGTTTTTTATTTTTCTTTTCCTTTTCTTTTTCTTTTTCTCCTCCCTCTTTTTCTTTTTCGTCTTCTTCTTCTTCTCTTGCACGGTCTTTCATTTTCATCTTCTTTTCTTTCACTTTTTGCTTCTCCCTCTTATTTTTCCTCTCTTTCTCCTCGTGTGCTCTTCATCTGTTTCTTCACCTTTCCGCCTTCTCTTTCTTCTCCCTCTGCCTTTTTCTAATTCTGCTTCTCTTGTCATCATCTTCGTCTTTCTCTGTTATTTCACTTCTCTACTTTTCTCACCACTTCTTCTACTCCTTCAACTCGTTCTCCTTCTTCCTCCCCTTCTTCTCACCTATTCTTTCTCTTTTCTTTCTCTTCTCTTTACCTAAGTCCCTTGTACAGAATACGAAAATCGAGTGATGTGTTCAGGGCTACGTAAAACTTTCGTTTCTCCTTATTCTTCTCCTCCTCCTTCGTCTTTTTCTTCTCCTATATCTTCTTCTCGTTCTTCTACTTTTCCTCCTTCTCCTGTCTTCCCCTTCTTCTCTGTCTGTCATTCACCTTCTTCTCATTCTTCTTCTCTCCTACGTTTCCTGTACGGAATTCGAAAATTTGTCGATAACGATTAGTTCTTCGGACAGGACAGCTGGTGCACCGGGAGAATACTAATTTATTAGTGTTCTAGCACACACGTGTGCTCCTGTGCACTGGAATGTAATCTGCGTGCTCTAATGAAATCACAGCGCTTTTGTTCAAACTAGAATGTACGAGAAAGAATCTGTCTCATTGCCCGAATCTATTAATTCTACTGCAGTAACAAGAGAGTTTCTAACTGAAACAGTACAATAGAATTACACCAGTTAAATTGCATGCCTCGTTTGCGTGGATCGCTCAAAACATAATGTTGTGCTCTTACGAGTCTCCTTTTGTCGAAAACGGCTATGGTACTATACATACAAAAATATAGTCTTCTTTGTAGTGGCGAAGGTGATATTGTGGAACGTATCCATAATAAATAATAAGACGAAATTGTCACAACCACATTCATTAAAACTTTGAGAAACTAGTTTCGGTTGTTACACCATTATCAATCACAAGTTTCGTTTGATTGAGATTGATAATGGTGTAACAACCGAAACTACTTTCTCAAAGTTTTAACAATTGTGGTTTGACAATTTCGTCTTATTCATTAAAAATATAGTTCATGAAACTAGTCTTGGAAACTGCATTCCTCCGTGAAAAGTTGTACAACATGGTTATATAAAACAATTTTATTGAGTAGTGAGAACACAGCATAACTGAAATTTAAAAGGGGTGTAAAGCTGTTCACAGTTTCATTTAGTTTTGAATCTCGTTGCTTAGTTTACGTATCAAGTTTTGTATCAAGTTTTGATACAAGATTCATTGGTGTGAGAATGATTATTTAGATACAACAAGATTTATAGTGTACAAAGAAATGCGCCAAGCCTTACTTCAATTCGGATATCAAAATACTTGAAATCGCTCTGTTTAAACTCGTTTGAGGCATCTAAGTTTCCAAGCTTAGTTTATTTTTATTCGTCGCACACAGTCACAACCAGGGAGGAAAGCTCCAGCATGTGACTCATCATAGAAAGGTACAATTGAACAAATGAAACACATGGAGATTCAGCTTTCTATTTAAAAATATTAAATTACCGTCTCAGGTAAAATCATACGGGCACAAATCAATCAAAATGTTTAAAGTTCTTTCAAATAATAATGATAAATTCTTTTCCGTAGGGGGAATAGCAACTCCTGCTATTTTGAGGTATGCGACCCTCCGGTCCCTGAGCTAGCCAGTGCATTACTACTCCTCTGTTCCTCTCCCTCCAGCACTGACTATCCTATCCTCCCCCCCCCCCTTTCTTTATCATCTCAACAACTCCTTCCACCCATCCTCTCCTGTCACTCCCCTTCTCATGGAAAACTCGCCATGGCGGACTGGCAACAACAACTGCCAAGGAGAACAAGATTACAGCCTAATATAAGGCTTTCTCCTCCTCATAAACCCCCAGGTTGGGTAATTGGTATTAGTGATTAGATTGGCAATGATGCATACAAAAAGATATCGACTTCTGCCTTGAATACGGTGCAATCTAGCTCGCGTCCGCAACTCTGTTGCACGTGCACTTTTGGGTAACTCTAAATGAGCTAAAACTGTCGGCGGCCAGACTTATCTCAGGATCTCCTGGCCTTAGAGACACATGGATATGCCATACGCTAGATAGATAGATAAATTCTTTTATTG
Organism: Conomelus anceps; assembly: GCA_948455865.1. Taxonomy (NCBI): domain Eukaryota; kingdom Metazoa; phylum Arthropoda; class Insecta; order Hemiptera; family Delphacidae; genus Conomelus; species Conomelus anceps. The sequence goes on from OX418219.1 coordinate 71,971,324, forward strand.
CCAAAAACAATGCTTACAAAAAATGATCAATGACACTTAATTCAAGAGTACTAATGCTAATTAACATTATTATCATATCACTCATGCTAATCAAGTGCCAATTTATGCCAATTAAACAATATAGAATCACTAATAACATATTAGATGCATGCTGTTTACAATAAATACTCTCATAAATACTCACTCTAAATACCTGGAGTGTCAACATTATTCTGTTTATAAGGGAAAGAGCATTAAATAGTATGGCCACATATCATATTACATTCAAATTTAAACAATTCTAATACGGTTCGCTTCCCAATGATGCTAGTGTATGTGCTGAGAGACATATCCAATGAGCCTCGTATTATGTCGATGTCTCAAACGAGTTTAAAAAGAGCGATTTCAAGTATTTTGATATCAGAATTGAAGTAAGGCTTTGCGCAATTTCTTTGTACACTATAAATCTTGTTGTCTCTAAATCATTTTCACACCAATGAATCTTGTATCAAAACTTGATCCATGTTACGCCATAATTTTATTAACTTGTCACTTCTACAGAGTCATCGAAAAAGAATACCCGTATTTAACAAAAATGCTACTCTGACTAAAATGAACATGAATTGCTTGTTCTCTTGAAACAAAGGTAAAGTTTAGGGGTTTTTGTTGCGCTAAAAATGAATACTAATAGTAAAACCTGTCTAAGACGGACCCCTTGTAAGACGGAAACCTGCTGAAAAGGAATGTTTCATCCGGTCCCTAGGAATTTTGTACAGTATGATTGTACAACCCGGAAACCTGCCAAAACGGAAATTTTTTTTCCAGTCCGGTGGAGTTCCGCCTTACACAGGTTTTACTGTACAATAAGGGGCGCCGCCACATTACAAAATTAACGTACGCATAGCACTGTCAAGTTTCTGAATAGTTGGATTGGTAAAGGTGGTCCAATTTCTTGGCTGCCAAGAAGCCCAGACCTCACTCCGATGGACTTCTTTTTATGGGGATAAATTAAGAACATTGTATATGTTTCATGACGTAGTGCATATCAGAGAAAAGATTACTGCTGCTATATGGCAACTGTAACTCCAGAAATGCTCCGCCGTACGTGATGCGAAATAAACTATCGACTCCATGTTTTCGATGCAAGTAATGGAGCACATATCGAATCTCATCAAAATATGTAAAAAAAAACTCTGAATTTTTACCATTGTTTTAAGACCATCAGCCATTCTATATGTTTATTCTAGTCGGAGTAGTGATTTTTGAAAATACGGGTATTCATTTTCGATGGCTCTGTATTTATAAAACAATCATTTCCAGCTATAAATTCACTTAAACTTTGCTTCAGACGTTTCTTTTTCTAATAATGCATTTTCTATTTTGATTTACAGGTGAGTGAACCGTCTCCACGCACACGCACACGAGCACACACAGTAAGTAAACAGTGACAAAAACCAAGAGTGTCATACTAACAATCTAAGTCAGTAATGCTTCACATTTTTCATCTGCTGTTTATTTGGGCATCCATCCAAAATAATCAATCATACAAAGCGAATACAATCCAAAACTGATTGATTGATTGACTCGTTCAAACGCACAGATGTTTCAAGTCATAAAGCTGTTTGAATCGTGAGAGCTGGAACGCTGGATTTTTTAAACTGGAGAATTGTTCTCCAGTATTCTATCCAGTGCTCCATTTCTGTCACTCCAGCGAGTTTATATTGACGGCACTGACGTATTTATTTTATAATTTTCACTTTCTTCTTTCCCTCACAGATTGATTTAATTAATTATTGGATATCTGTCAATTATATTGAGTGCTTCATCGTTGTGATTCCAGCGAGAATGTTGACAGTACTTTAATTTGTTTTTGTCATTTTCTATTTTTTCTCACTCAGACCAACTGAACATGTTCATTGAATCAACTGTTTATCAATTCAATCAATCTTATCGGTAGATTTTAGATTGATACTTTGAAATTAATTCCAATAAGTAGAATTGACAAATGTCAACCGTTTTCATTTTTTTGATAATCGATGAATATTTTCAATATTGCTATCTTTTCTCTTCTCCCCTCAAAATCATTATTTTTCATATCTTCAATGTTAAATTTTCACCATATTGAGCCAATTTTTCCATTTGTCAATAATTCATGATAGCTTTTATACGACTTATTATCTTATGTCTTCATTTCTAATTGATATATTTAAAAAAGTTATTATTTTCATGTCATGTGATTTTTGAATTAGAATGCTATTCTGTCGTGAATTTTGAAAGAGGATGTTATTTAATGAAATCAGGATATTGTGTTCTGTGAGCTCTTGCATCAAAATATATGAATGAATAAATGAAAGAGGCAAATGAATAAATATATCATTAATGAAGAGGCAAATGAAGAAATAGATAGAGAAATAAATAGATATATTTTCTAAAAAATATTCTAAAAATACGTCTCAGCAAGCAGCATTTAAATCAAATTTACACACTTTATGGCGGTTTGAAATTTGAATTTTTTTAAATGTATTTAATCTAGTGTTTGAGTCACTGCCAAGGGGGAGTTCCGGACCCCCAAGTTACCCCTTGGCTATGTCGCTGCAGGTTTTATGTCCCATGAAACAGCATTTCATTCAAATTTACACACTATCATATTTTGAATTTTTTTTAAAGTGTATTTAATCTAGTGTTGAAGATATTACCCCTGGGGGGGGTTCCGGACCCCCAAATACCCCCTTGGCTATGTCCCTGCTGTTGGCCTGATCAATTCAATTCATTTTCCACTCAGAAAATACCATCATCAAAATACAAAAATCAAGCAGCGTTCGAAGCTGGAATACAACTATAGACAACTTTCCTCAATTTTGTATAATTTTAATCTTCAACTCCCACTCTGTAGTACACTCCAATCCCCTCTATTCCATTCTCCGAGCAGACTCCCCATTTTTTTCGCGGAATTCCTTCATTCTTCCCCAATTTCCCCATTTCAGCCGAGTTTGTGAATGAGTACGGTTTGAGTTATCTATCAACAGGTCAAGCGTGTAGCAACAGCCTTCAAAACAGTTCAACAGGTCGCGGCCCTCACTGTATTAATCTTTTTCTCAACTCAAAACCCCCTCTCCCTTGACCACCATCCCAACAGCAAACCTCTCCCTCCCAAGATCCCCTGTGTATTATTTGGCTAAGGGCCAGCTACCTCATTCCACATGAATTAGTCTCATCTTTACCTCACAAACATTCTCTCTTCGTCTCTCATTGGAATTCTGGTCTGGTTTCCCATATTTTTGTCTTCTTCCCTCCTTCTTATCCCTTGATCTCCATGTAAATCCTTTCTGTTTCTATTCTCTCTCACACCAAATTTACTAGATCATATCACCTCGCACTTACTTTATCCACTAGAATTATTCTCATCTTTACCTCCAGCTCTTCCTCATTGGAATTCGTGTCTGGTTTTCTGGGTCTCTCTTCCTCTGTCCTTTTCTTTCTTCCTCATTCCCAAACCTCTATGTAAATCCTCTCTGTTTGTATTCTGTTTCACACCAAATTTACTACATCATACTTCCTCACCCTTATTTATTGTAGATTTCCTTTCCTTTCACACTCACTCTCACAGACGTCTTTCTTCTCTCTCTTTTTCTCACACTCACTCCTTTCTTCCACTGAAGCTCATATTCTCAAATGGTCAGTAGTTGGATGGGTGACCGTATGTAAAATTTGTGTGTAGTAGAGTGGATGTAGTTCAGTAGTGTTTAGTAGTATCATGTAAACTTCAACCGCTTGCAAACGATAATACATAGGTTCAAGTCTGATTGTCTAAGTTAAGCTACGTCAAAAACAGTCAGTAGTTGGATGGCTGACCGTTCGGGAACCATATTCTATGTAGTTCACAATTCAAACATTTCAAAGAAAGCAATATATGTAGTGCGCTAGCTTGGATTTCCAATTTAAACATATCACTAACATGGAAAAACACGGCCATGCTCCTAGAATCTCTCATATACTACTTCCAAGTTCGTTTCTTAAAAAATTACTATTTACAAGACTTGTAAAAACGTTTTCACTGAGTGAAAACGTCTATATGATTTAGCAGAATTTTCAAATGAACGACTTCCTTTCTCTCTCTCTCTCACTCTTTCTCTCTCTCTCTCTCTCTCTCTCTCTCTCTCTCTCTCTCTCTCTCTATTTATTTATATGATACTTTTTTCTAATCTATAAACTATTTTTAATTTGCTTTCATTTTTTGTTCTAATGTATAGGTAAAAATTTTAAATTTTAATTTATCTCATTTGAATTGATGTATCTTACTTAACCCATATTAGACAATTTCATCCATACCAATGTAAACTAGTAGGACATGAGGTAAAAGGTTAAGTGTAAGAATGGCCTTAATGGCCAAGACTTCGCCTCTTTGTGTAAATTCATCTCTCAGATCCAAGCTATCTTTTTCTTTTTTTTAACAATCAAATCATTTATTTCTGCTGTACAGTACTTAAAAATATATATTTGTTGTATTTAAAATATTTTCTATTCAAACTATTAAACCGTTCATTGTACTGTCACTTGAACTATGAGATCTGAGAGTTGCTAATATTAATAATACTTTAATCATTTATGTACATATTGTAAATTTACTCAAATAAAGCCTTCCGAATCTGAATCTCTCACACACTCTCTAAGTGTAAGAGAGGGACACCTAATTTCGCCTTTCCATGCAATTGTGTCACCAAGTTTTTTATATAATCATTTTATACCTAATTTTCAGTAGTAATTTCATGTTTTTATTTATAGATATACCGTTTATGTAATAAGTGACTGATAATATTTTATGTAATAGTTCTTGGTGAAGCATATTTATTGTATTTTATACTTGTAACTGTTGAATTATTATTTGTATGAATGAAGTAATCAATCAATGTCTCTCACTCTCATTCTCTCTCTCTAATAATATAGTCTAATCTCTCTAGAGTTGAGTGGAAGAGAGGACCAGGACTCCTAACTCCGCCCTAATAAAGGCATTTAATCAATCAATCATTCACTCCCTCACTCTCTTATTCTCTCTCACAAAATCTTTCTCTCTATTTATCTATCTCTCTCTTCCACGCATTCTGAGTCCCAAGAGCTGTAGTACTCGTAGCTCTGAACGCGCCGGAAGTTTCGAAACAACACGAAAGTCCACTCGACTCTGAGCAAAGTCCGAGGAAATCAAGTTTACGGAAAATTACACGACAAGCATGCAAATACTGTGCAATAAACTGTGTTAGAGGTCCTCTTGTCTCGAGTAGTTTGAACACAAGTGCGCGCTGTTGCCACTCTGCCGCTATGTTTGTGTATTGAGTGTGCAGCTCTGCATTCGTTGTAGCTCTATTAAATTGAATACAAATTTTGTTTTGAATGTTTTTGACAGTTTTAATCGAGAAATATACAATCGGGAAAATTTACTGAATCTCTAAACATGCTATTTAGCGTTGTAGCAGTGTTTTGAAAATGTGGCAGCTCTGATATTGACATTGCTGTCGTGGAGATGATAATGCAACATAGCTGCGCTTCTACTGACCCCGATTGCAGCTCCTCCTCTTTCTCTTTCCCAACATAAAGAGAGAAAATGGCCGATAGCGGGTGAAGTTATGAGAAATTGACATTCTTTGACATTTCTGTTTGATTGTATTCTGCTTGTTAGCATGTGGAATACAGGGGTAGCACTGGAGGTGGGATTTTACAGGACACTCTGTATAATCTCATATAATTCTATTGGTATTAGCAGGCTGCCCGATTCATAATTAATCTTGATATTTAGAACCCAGCGAACACATGAGACCAATAATAATAATAAATAATAAGACCAATAATAATAATAGTCTTATGTGTTCTTAAGAGTTGCTTATGAGTTGGTCTTATGTGTTCGCTGTTATACCCATTTACAAATTACCCATTACACCTCCTCCTGCTCCTCCTCCTCTTTCTCCTCCTCATCGTCCTCCACCTCGTCCTCCTCAATCTCGTCCTCATCCTCGTCGTCCTACTCCTACCCCTTCTACTTCACCATCTCCTCCATCCCTTCCTCTTCCACCGCAGTCTCGTTCTCCTCCTATAGTCTTCGTTTTCTTCATCTTCTTATTCTTCTCCTTCTCTTCCTTTCCTGTCATGATCTCCTTCTCCTCTCCCTCCTCCTTCTCCTCCTCGAATACTTTGTATTGTAGTGTTATAAGTAATTAAGACAATTTCAATCACTCAATCTTCCTCCTCTCTTCTTTTTCGTCTTTTCTTGTTCTCCTCCTCCATCTCTACCTCCTCCTTCTCCTCCCTCACTTCCTCAACCTCATCCTCTTTCACCTTCTCTACCTTCTCCTTCTTCTTTTCAACTTCTTCCCTCTCCTCTAGCACCTCCTCTTTCTTCTTCTCATCCTCCTTCTCCTCCTCCACCCCTACCTGCAGTCCCTACAATTCTCCAGCGTTGGAATTTCTTCGACAGAGGACAGCTTCAAGAACTTATATAATACCGAATATCAGATTATTAATAAAGTTAGGCTAGACGCTGATAGAACGCAGCCTGTCCGTGACTTTTTATAAAGCATAGAAATGAATGATACTTCGCAAACAGAAGCGAGGACGAAGTTTAACTTAACGGATGAATCAATGAAAATAAAATATTGCATCACAACCTCGCTTCTATTTGACAAGTATCATTCAGTTCTGTACTTCACAAAATGTAACACAGTTGCTGCACAGCACAGACTGCGTTTCTCTTGCGCCATCTTTACCTTCTATTATTTTGCTACCTCACATAAACACCAATAATCCCGCTGCATCCTCTCATTGAAACATTCACCAGATGCCCCTATCATACAACGTATAAACCTCGACAAAAACACCTACATTAAATCGAAACACATCCACTGAATTCCCTATGGTCTTATCTAATCAATAAATTAAATCAATATCCCATAATTGTCCGTCGATGCAAATCAGCAATAACCTACCTTGGCGCCAAAATTGAATTCCTCTATTCAATTTGGAAATTGAATTGATAATTAGGTCAAACCGGCGGAAGCTATGTGCCGGATCATGTCCGGGCCTTCCATTCTTCAGAATATTTGGTGGTGAGAGGGGTTTGTACCACCCTTTTGAAAGGTGGGGTTGTTATGCCCCCCTTTTTTAGGGTGAGGAAGTTGTACCCCATTTCGGAAAGGGGAAGGGAATGTCACGTGATGCTCTCTGTTACCGGTGGCGTGAAATTTAATAAATTACTGGCCTAAAAAACGTTTTACGTGCCGTTTCGCATAAATTATCGTTCAATTCTCGTTGGCGGTGCATTGAAATGGGAATCGAATGATGAAAATTCACACCGGAAAAGCTCGTAATCCAGTGGAATGTTGATTTGGCGTCGGGACGTGGAATATTTTCCGGGAGGGAAATTGAAAAACAAACGATTGTTTTATATGGCACACCTAACGAGGTTGATTGTTTGCTAAACGAGATAGATTACAAGGTTGGTGGTTTTATTACAGCCGGCGCTGATGAATGGGATCAGGTTGATTTATTATTTTTGTAAATACGAAAAAGGTGGGGTTGAACGACAGTCGGCCAGTTGCATGAAAGAAAATTAAATTTAACCACTGTAATATGACGTCATGTTACGAAGTTCAATAAGGAAGTCGTTGCACTGGCTCCGTCAAATGACGGCATCTTACGGTTGTCAAATTAAAATTTTACTATAAACCGATACAACAAAGTAACCAAGGATCCAACAAATTAAATAATAATAATTATTATTATTATTGTAATTTGTGCTATAGGTGCATATCAATATAGGTATCAATCAATACAAGTTGCATACGAAACTTACCTTGCAATTAAACTGCGTCGGTTTCTATTAATATTATATGCTTTCCAATTAACAAAAAAATGCACTCTAGCAGTTATTGAATTTTGTTTCTTCATCTTGTTACACAGATCTCATAATATATCATGCATAAATACTTTCAATTTATTTCTTTCAATTGTAACATTTTTAATAATTTATAAATGATTTGTACACAATCCAAAATGAAAACCCCTGCGCTTGCACCGTGAAAAGTAGATAATTGGGCTAAGCAGCAACCTTTGTAATATATTAAAATTTTGTTTGTATTCTAAACTGAACCAGCTGTGCAATGTTTTGATTTTCACCAGCCAAGATAAACCTAGAGCCTAAAGTGGCGATCTGTTTTACATCATAATCAAAAATTATTTTTATATTCGACCCCCAAACTCCAAAATCGATAGCGATCTCACTTGGACTATGAGGAAGCTATATTACCAACTTTGAAAAGTCTTTTTTTAAAGGCCTTTTTTAGTAATTTTTTAGAATCTTTTTTCAAGCGCTAGGGCACAGACCCACAGACGCACAAACAGCAATATTTTAAAAAGGCCCTATCGGGTCCTTAAGAAATTCAGAACTTCCGAAGAAAAGTGTTTATTTCTATGTCTATTTTTCATTTGAATATATTATTTTCACATTTAATTCTTGTGATTTTTTATTAGTTTTCAACTGACTTGGGGGTTAATCAACAATCTGTTTTATTAACCGACTTCCAAAAAGAACAAGGTTATATAAATTATTCGACCTGTTTTTTTTTTATGTTTGTACATCAATCATTCGAACACTATTGAGCCGATTTCGATGAATATTTTTTAAAATGAAAGAGCATCATTCAGCGGTGGTCCCATCCAAGTTTCGTAAGGATCGGTCCAATGTAAAAAAGGAGCATTCTTCGATGTCTTCATTTCAATCTTGTTAGCTATAGAATGAGCTCCCAATAGATTGCCGTATAGCTTTGAATCACTCTGTATATTTTAGGCTACAGCATTGCTCATATTTGGAATGACTAGAATAGGTTACAAATGTGTTTATAATATGGTTGATTAATAGAGCAGTAAACAATGAGCTGAGTAGAGATGCATTAAACAATTATTCATTTCAAGAATATTCACAAATCCCCCCCATAACCTAACCTAAGCATTCCATTCCCGATAAGCACATCCATAGTTTGCAGCCTGCTAATAAATAATTAGCGATAGCAAACTCTAGAACGTGGGCGATGATATCCAACAATTTGCACGCATAAATCTCGAGGCAATTCAGGCGAAGTTAGGGCGGGAGGCCTCAAGAATGCACCTGTGCAATACACACGTTCGATTAAGTTATGACTTGAACTTTGAGCTTAGGCGCAAGCCGTTCCTTTATACTCTACCTGAACAATGAACTTTGCGATTCTCGAATGCTGACTATTCTCGCAAATCTCGCGAACATAGATAAGCTATTCTAAGCTTTCAGTAGTATATATAGAAGCTGAAGCTGAAGCTGTAGCTTTCATTAGCAGTATACCTATATATGGTATGCATGGATATGTCGTATATCTATTTATATAATAGTATACTCTGTATTATACAGTTTAGCAATGTATACAGGGTGTCTCTGAACTATCTACCGACTTTTTCAGGTATTATTCCTAGACCATAGACAAGCCAAAATATCAATTCAAATACCATTTATCAAAATCAATTGAATCAACTCTATTTCTGAAATTCAATTTGAACTCATGGAAATGGTGACGGTAGCAGGTATTAGTTCAATCAGAGATAAGCTACGAAACTCCTGGGCGCTCTTTGTAAGGGTGACCGATTGCATTGGCCAGCAAAAAAGACTCTGTTCTCTGATGTAAATCACTTTCCGGTGGTTCGGAACCCACCTAAAATTGTAGGTCCATCTCATCAATCACCATCATCCAATTCATCACCCACGCACAGGTCTCAGACCTATATGGGCTTCATCCTCCGAAAAAAATGTATAATAGTGGAAATTGTATTATTTTAACATTTTATAGATTACTCTTTAACGTTTTTTTGAAATATTAATGGCTACATTCTCATCCATCAATGGTAGATAATTTTAAATATCAAAATCAATGCAGAATCAAGATTGTGATCACATAAGATCATATTTAGATTATATAAAATTATATTTAATATTAGCCGCGAGGCGTAGCAGGCATCTTTTCAATCAGATAGAGATAAGCTGCGTTCTCGTAGGTCCTGTTTGTTACGGTGACCGATTAGATTGGCCAGTAAAAAAGACACTGTTCTCTGCTGTAAAATCACTTCCCGGTGGTTCGGAACCCACCTAAAACTGGTCCAAATCATCAATCACCATCATCCAACTCATTACCCACGCACAGGTCTCAGACCTATATGGGCTTCATCCTCAGAAAAAAAAATTAATTCCATTTTGAACATTGAAATCTCATTCAACCATTAACCATATTTCAATCACGAGTGTAGACTCGCTCTTAAGGTTGCATGTGACTACAGATAAGATAAAACTGAAGTAGCAGTTATTCTTCAGAATAAACGATTTGTGGTTTACAGACAGATCGTGTAGATGTGAATGTGATTTTGAGAAATTCCACAAAAAATCAAGTTAGAATTTGTGTGACAAAATGTTGCTGTAAAATCTTACACGTGTGGAAGCGCCCCAGGCACAGTGTTATAACTCATACTATATTGTTTAAATAGTGTTGAATTTGTTCTAAAAAGTTGTCCGTTGATTACAAACTAAAAGTGACAACTGAAAGTAAGTGGGCAGATGTTAAGTAGTGGCGGACCTTGACTCGTCTGGTAATTTTACTCTTACACCTATTTTTAGTTGCTACCGAAGGAGTTTGCGTGGGAGTGAGAGAGAGAATCGGGGGAAAAGAGAACAGAGAAAGATTAGAGATAGGAATAAAGAAAAGAAAGAAGAGGGGAGAAAGAAACCCTCATTTCGAACATAGTTTCCCTCTTCAATCGCCTTCACCTTGTACCGGTCCAGTCAAGTGTCAAGTTTTGTACTACGTTTTCCTAGTCGACGAGAACTGAACTGAAACTGAACGAGAACTGAAAGAGAACTGGTCATATTAATTTCATGAACAAAAATAAAACGTGATACTGGTCAGATTTTTGAGAGCAGTTATGTAATTGTTAAATTCAATTGTAAAGTGAAAATGATTAATTGTGATTGCTCCAGTGGAACTTTAACCTTTTCTACACAAATTTTGATTTTCAATTTGAAATTTTGTGAATGTAGCAGTTTCAGGGTGAACGTATAGGCTACAATTTCTTCTCACCCATTAACTGTATTAGTTTGGGCGAATAATTTATTTATTTGTTTCTCATTTAACTAACATACAATCAATGTGAATACAACAGACTATTGCCCAAAACAGCCTTACACAAAATTTCAAAGTGGAATTAAAATTTAGGTTGGGTCTGTTCCACTGGAAATTTCACCTTCAAGATGAATAATAAGACATGAAGTTCAAAAGTTGTCACAACCACATTTATTGATAACTGTGAGATACTAGTTTCGGTTGTTACACCATTATCAATCTCAAACAAACTAAAACTAAAGTACAGAGTAGATTAATATATACACAGTAGCTTTGAACAGAATTATAGGCTACTATTGGTTGACTGTGTTATGGTCGTCAGTCAATCACAGAACTTCTATGAAGGTCAGCCTATCAGAGTCAGACTTTCTCCCTCAGCTAATAGTATCATTCTATTTTTAGTATATATTGGCCGTAGCCGAGTGGGTTAAGTGCTGGTCTGCTAGCCCAAAGGTCCCGGGTTCGATCCCAGTTCTGACCGAAAGTTTTTACCTTGGGCCACTCCCGTGTTTCGGAGGACACGTTAAGCTGTCGGTCCCGGCTGCCTAAAAAACAGTCGTTAAGTCACGTCAGAGGCCCTGAACTTATTCAGATGCGACCTGATAACTCTGACACCAGACCTGAGCCAGCCAGGTCACACGATATTATTATTATTATTATTATAGTATATATTGAGCTACTCTGTACTTATTTTTAGTTTGTTTGAGATTGATAATGGTGTAACAACCACAACTAGTAGCTCACAGTTTTCAATAAATGTGGTTGTGACAACTTTAAGTCTTATTATTCATTATGGATATCTTCCACAATATCACCTTTGCCACTATGAAGAAAGTTCACCTTGAAGCAATACAATCCACGAGAAATCAATAAATATCAATGAACAATATTGAATAAATATCAATAATTAATTCAATAAATAGAACACTTAACGTTCTGTAAGTGATATTATTGTTCATTTTACTTCACAATTTTAATAGTAATGCAGTTTATAAAATTCAATATTTCCCAAATTACCCGCAAGCAATATTTTCTTAATTATTGTATTGAAAGGTTCTTGTTTTGTATTTTGCTAATTGCTCTCAATATACTGTTACGAAAGTAAACAAGCAGTTATTCACGCACTTGTTCTATTTATATCATTTTATTGTTTTTATGGTTGGACGTGACTTCGACCGATCTTCATTCCCTTGCTCTTCACATGTCTTTGTCACTCTTATTCTTCAAGTCTGCAACTCTCTCACTCAATTGATTTCTCGAGATTTCTACATTCTTCCTGAACAATCGAGGTCTATATTCCAAGCATTCCGTGGCCTTCTCGAAGCGTCTAGTGATTTCAATTCTTGAAATTATGACAACTATCTCATATATAAAGGAGCTCACGTGAACCATTGAGTTGAGTATTACAAAAGCTTGTGTGACAGTTACGTTTACAAACCTGCGTGACAGATTGTGCTACATATCCAGTGCCAGTGGTGTAAACAATGCTCGTTTCCAGTGTATAGTGCAGAGACAAGTGTTTACTATTTATACAGCTTACTGATAGTTTAAAGACGTTGTGTTTTAAGTGATATTATTTGGGACTGTCAAATAACGAATTGGACTGTGTTTTTTTAAGTAATTAGTTGCTCTTTTGTACAGTTTATTGGACTCGTGTTTCTTTTATTATTGATCAGCCTGTAATTCCTTATTCATTAATTCTTGTAAATAATTACGGAAAATAAGTATTAGCTTGTCATTTGATGATCTGTTTTTATTTAATTAATTTAACTTACAATTAATTTGTGTAAATAGACTTATTTGTGTAAATAAAGTGCAAGTGTGAACTTTAATGTTGCCAGCCTTATTTTAGACATTAGAACCTGTAACAATACAGTTGAGTCGTATATCATGTATCAGTCTACAATTTAATTTCTCTTTTCAATTTTACAGTAGTCTACTAATGAAAGCGCATTAATTTGTAGGTTGGGAGACCCTGATGGGTGTACTGCATTCATAGGGTTTAGAAATATTGCAATCAGAGCTATCGATCTTCAATATACACACAGTAGCACATATATACACACTGTAGCACACAGTAATATTATAAATGGATTACATCGAAGCTCAACAAATTGAACAAATTCGAACTGTAAAAGTCAGTTTCACTTTAAGTTTCAGTTCAGCTTTCGGCGGTTATGAAAGTTCTCAGCAGGCCAGCCACAGGGAGTCTCGTCAGTTACGTTGAATTATTTTTACCTCAGCCTCCCTCACCTACGTAATGTGGACGAGATTTACTCACACTAGACAGTCTGGTCTTCTGTTTTTTTTCGGATTCTTGTTTTAGTTTGACGTAAGCTTGGCCAAGCCTTCCTTCAGCTGATGACGCATGACACTTGTGAATTGTCTTTCCGAGACTGTTTTGAATGTTGAAATTGACGTCAAATTTCTGATTAAAACTTTTTTAAATACTTGATGTTAATTACTCTGTTTGATTAGTCTCTTTAATCTGATAATTTTTTTTCAGTAAAACGCATAAAGTTATAACTGATACCTACACTTTACCTAGGCTTTGAACTGGCAAAGTGATAGTAACATTTTTATAATGACTTTGGCGTGCTTATATTCTGACACATTTCAAGGGTTAATGTAACGGAAAACTCTTTCCGGTTTAACCATAGCTGATTTTAAACAACTTGAACATGCCAAAGTGATTATTAGCATAACATGGACAACTTGATGAAAATTGAGTATTTAAAAAGTAAACTAGGAAACCCTATCTCTTCCTATAAAATGGTACGTTTTGTCACATCATTTAGTGTTACGTTTTTCAGACCCTTCCCTGGTAAATACCGACTCAATTGTACATTTTGTTGCGAGTGCGTTATGTCGGATTACCAAAAAAACTATACTTTTATAATCTGTATATTCAAGAACGCTGCTCTGGTGGTGCAGTTGGTTGGAGCGCTTGTCTGTGATAAAATAAGGCTCTGGCTTGCTTCGTTTCCTGCAGCCTTGGGTTCGACTCTCATTCGGCCATGGATGTTTCTCAACATTCACCTCATTAACCACGCACAAGTCTCCAGACTAATGTGGGCATAATCCGAAATTAAAAAAAATTATAGATTCAATTAATTAGATAATGAAAGAGTAATTACTTTTCTTTGCAGTGGTAAAGGTGATACTGTGGAAGATTTCTATAATGAATAATAAGACGAAGTTGTCACAACTGCATTTGTCACAAAATAATGAGATACTATTTTCGGTTGTTATACCTATATCAATCTGAATCAAACCCGTGAACTAATTACCGTGATCTTTTTTTACAAGTTCAACCATGGTCTCGGGGCTTCGGTGATTCTTTTTTGCAAGTTTTAATCCTTCCTGGGGCCATATGAACTGGTGTAGCTACAGGTCTTATAATTATTTAATTTCTTGAAAATAAGAACGACATTTATGTATCTTTTGATCACCGCGACAGTCTAGAAAAACAATAGCGATGTCAATTTATTGTAGTGGTGTTTTATTTGTTGGACACAGCTGGCACATTGGCTGTTTGGCTATTTCTAGTCGTGTTCGGGACGTTTGATTGGCCTTTTTCTATGTTTAGATCTGTCACGATCCCAGTTCAGCTCCAAATCTAGATTATCTAGAATAATCGAACGGGTCTGTGTCTCTGTCTGTCTGTCTGGTGCTTCTTGGCTATTGTCATTGTACGTGATAATGGCTGCAGCTCCCCGCACATCTGACGCCTGGTAGCGTCAAAGGTTCCTGAAAAAATAATGAGGTCCTGTAAAAGTTACATTGAATGCTTGCCTTGTAGATTAGCCACTTTCACACTTGCTTGATTTTTTTTATTATTTTATCAACTATTTGTAACACCATTTCTTCAATGTTTTCGTTTGAAGTTCCTAAAAACGTAAAGAGGTCTTGTATAAGTTACAGGGAATGCTTGCTTGTAGATAAGCCGCCACTTTCACACTTGTTCGATTTCATTTATTATTTTATCAGCTATTTGTGACACCAATTCATCACGTTTAAAGTTCCTGAAAACGTAAAGAGGTTTGTAGAAGAAACAGGGAATGTTTGCCCTGTAGATAAGCCTCTTTCACACGTGGTCGATTTTATCTATCATTTTTTCAACTATTTGTGACACCAATTCTTTTGAAGTTCCTGAAAAAGTGTAGAGGTCTTGTAGAAGTTTCAGGGAATGTTTGCCTTGTGGATAAGCCTCTTTTACACTAGCTCGATTTTATTTATTATCTTATCAACTATTTGTGACACCAATTCATCACGTTTAAAGTTCCTGAAAACGTAAAGAGGTTTGTAGAAGAAACAGGGAATGTTTGCCCTGTAGATAAGCCTCTTTCACACGTGGTCGATTTTATCTATCATTTTTTCAACTATTTGTGACACCAATTCTTTTGAAGTTCCTGAAAAAGTGGAGAGGTCTTGTAGAAGTTACTTATAATGCCTGCCTTATAGATAAGCAACTTTCACTTTTTTTGTAGATTACGTGTTGGAGACTCCAGTCAAGAAGTGCATTTTTTTGTTAATTGGAAAGCATATATGATGTTAATAAAATCGATGCAGTTTAATTTTTTTGTAGATTACGTCTTGGAGACTCCAGTTGAGGAGTATAAGACAAGTCAGATTAACAATTATTATACAATCTTAAGTTACCATAATTAATTTTTCAATTAGTTGAGGTGAGGCTTAATTTTGATGTGAAAGGAACTCTTGTACATTATAAAAACTTATTATATTTAATCACACAACTTGAATTTTTTGTCAGACGGGACAGCATCTATTGATTTCTATCTGTAGTACCGCATTTAGCATTCTCAACTTAAGATCTCCCGTTTTGGCTCAGAACACAAGTTATCGAAAAACTTCTTTTCTATATAAAAAAATTATTTAGGCCACTGGACACAACCTATAAATGTAAATTCTCTACCAGTTTTCAATTCTGTTCAGACTAGATGTGCAACTCTTTCAAACCAAAATAAATCATAAGCGTTCCTATCCAAGTGAATTTAGAGAAAGTATAACTTTCCAAGTAGCTTCTACAAGACTGTAGCTTGTTTATATGTGTATGAAGCTACTTTATATGTAAAAAAGAGTGATTTTAATCAAAATCTTGACGTACAAGATTATAATACCAGAAGCCGAGGAGATTATCACTTGGTGAGTCACAATAGTAGCTTATTCAAACAAAAACTTAGTTATATTGGTAGGAAACTCTTTAACAAGCTTATGCAGTTTCCAAAAAGACTTGAAAATATAGAAATATTTACAAAACAGTTGAAAACATATTTAGTTGATAAAGCTTTTTATAGAGTACAAGAGTTCTTTTCACATCAAAATGTCTTTTAATTCGTCTCACCTCAACTAATTGATATAGTAATTAGGGTAACTAGTGTATGAGATATAATTGTTAATCTGTTTGTCTTATACTCCTCAACTATACTCCTCAAAAAAAAGAAAGGAATTAGGAGTATTTATTTCCGGGTGCTGGCCTGAATACATTGATTAGAGCATGTATCTAATTAGTATCCTAGGTGTACTCTGCGCAGTTTTATGCTGAAATGGAAAGAAAAATTTCAGATTTATTGGAATTAAATGAAATATTTATTTGTTCACTTATACAATTCGTATTACATCATCAATATTGAGTTCAAATCGTACTTTAGACTGCAAAATAGCCCAGCTAACTGAGTAATCGATTTGTAGCTCCCAGCTTAATGCACTGCTCTCTTTTGAGTCTAGTAGGTCTTCCCCTTTAGCTAAGAGTTATTCTAGGAAAAAGCACGTGTTTAAGCATGTGAACTTTCTTTCGAGATAAATAACCAAGGCTTAACTTGTGAAATATTTTAAAAATTCAATCCAGTTCGATTGCATAATTGCTGTATAATAGTGGTTTCCATTGTACAGTGGAATGTTCTTGTAATATGTTGAGATTTCAATTGCAAAAATAGTCCTTGATTCAATAGTATGTACAATTCACTATTAATTAAAATATAATAGACTATATTTATATATATATATATATATTGATTTTGATAATAGACCTTGATTATTAGTTTACTAGTATGTACAAAATTAAATGCACGAGTAGGAGGAGGAGGAGGAGGAGGAGGAGGAGGAGGAGGTGGAGGAGGAGTAGGAGGAGGAGGAGGAGGAGGAGGAGGAGGAAGAAGAAGGAAGAAGAAGAGGAAGAGTAGGAGGAGGAGGAGGAGGAGGAGGAATAATTCTATTAATTTGCTTAAATATTTTTGGGAAAAATGAGAACCTGCGCTTTGTTAGCCTCTTTTAAAGTTTGTTAGTTTTGGTTTTCAAGTGATACTGTTAGATATTATTTTAGATTTTGATATAAACATTGCCTTGAATGTTTAATCTCAAAATTTGACAATCGTTCATCAATTCTTGATAATTACATGCCAGTTGCTGAAGTTTATTGACCTATGTGGCCGTTTCAAAGAGAAAAATCGCAACTACTTTGATGTAAAGAAGTAATTTTGATGTTTCGCACAATATTGTAAGATATTTTAGTAAGATAATGAGATAATATCCACAAAGGAATGGAAGCAGTAGGACAGAACTGCTTGTTTTTGCCTCTTCATTACCCCTACGCCTCAAAAACCTGCAACTGTTGAAGGAGTTTTACAAAAATAAAAGATATAAATGCCTCTTTTCACTTTTCTTTTGGTATCTTATTTACCATATTCGAACAAGGTTGTACAATGTATATTGAATAACGGAATAAAAAAACAATGGAAAATATAAAAAATTTGAATGTCGTAATAAACATGATTTTTGTTCATAAACCCCATTGTTTCAACTCAATCACGAAAAAATTAAAACTAAAGTTTATTGCCAAACAACAAAAAAATACTAAGCAAACTTGAATAAGAATAAATAAAAAAAAAATACATAAATAGCGTACCGTTATTAAACTATAGCTTCACAAATAACTTAGTTTTATAATAATGCTGGCCTACATTTTAATAACGGTACTTTTGTGTTTTTCTCGGTTGACCATGAGCTTCAATTTTTTAATTTTTCCAATTCTAGTCTTCTCGTGTATTGTTCTTGTCTGTTGATTTCTGTTTACAGTTTTTGATTTTGACACTTATTTTTGCTTGTTGCGCCTCTCACCAGTGGGCGTGACATGTTATGGCCTTCAGTCAATCACAAACCTTCAATGAAGGCCAGCCTATTAAAGGCCCTTTGTCCCTCAGCCAATAGTATGATTCTGTGTTTAGTATATGTATTAAGCTACTTCGTACTTCAGTTTTAGTTTGTTTGAGATTGATAATGGTGTAACAACCCAAACTAGTAAACTAGTATCTCACGGTTTTCAGTAAATGTGGTTGTGATAACTTTAAGTCTTTTTATTCATTATATTATTGCATACAATGGCTACATAAACTCAACTTTTATTCCCTCAAAAACATACACTGGGCAGTCCGATCCCACTAGGCGTCAAATCTACAAGAAAGTAGAATCTGTCAAACAAAACAAACTCTTTAACTGAGTCCTGTCATTTTTATACCCTCATATTTTGTTTAGCTCTACTGAATTTCCCTTCCTGTGTTACA
Organism: Conomelus anceps; assembly: GCA_948455865.1. Classification (NCBI taxonomy): domain Eukaryota; kingdom Metazoa; phylum Arthropoda; class Insecta; order Hemiptera; family Delphacidae; genus Conomelus; species Conomelus anceps. Next base: position 71,990,060 of record OX418219.1, read on the forward strand.
ATAAAATTTCAGCATGCATTGGTTAACTATATTCGACTTGAATTTACTTGAAAACTCACACACTTTTAAAGCAACAGTGACTCGTATCATGCTCATCTATCCTGATACAGGAACCCAGGTGGTGTGGCTTATCTGCGTTGCAAATCGATATCAATTGAGTGGCCTAACTGCATTAGTTGGCTGGCTCCATTCGGTTGCCTGTTGAGTTTTACACTGTGTTTTGACAAGGGCTGCCTCTTCCCCCCCCCCCTCCCCCCCCCCCCCACCAAACACAAAATGTCACTTATGAAATACGATTGCAAAAGTGAATTTATGCCTGAAGCTGTCCACTGCCTTCCATATCCTTTGAACGTCCATTAGTGAATGCAGCTCATTATCGTGGGATGACGAATTTTCAAACAGTGTTTTTCATCTAGGGAAATATCACTCAAACCGATTTAAAGCTGACGTTTCTGAATTTGTTGGCTGTTTGACGTAATGTTTTTTAACCTTGTTGGGTTTTTATTACTATTATTATTATTATTATTATGGAAAGCATTTTAGATGAATTGGGAATTAGTTTGAGTAGGTGATTGAAAACGGCGTGTGATTTGAAAGTGGTTTGTTCTTCAAGGATGCTTCTATTCATTTATATATGTATTTATTTATTGCAAATTATTCAAGAGGGTTAAGTTTTGAGCCTCTAATGAGTTCATGCTGGATGTCTTTCTTCTGTAGGAAGTATTTCGCAATTTACAGTTTCTCTTCCTTTGTTGCTCTTACCCAAGTATCATTGCAAAATCAAATCAAATTTATTCTGATTCTTCAAATACAAATAGAATAAAAACCACACCACAAAATTAGAATCCATCTAAGTTATGGATTGTTATATTATACTAAGTTATATTATGATTGGCCATAGAGTTTTCCCATAAAGTACTTTTATCTACGACCATGTCATAATGTATACATTACAGTTTTACAATTGATGCCAAAACAGCTGTCTTTTCGAAATGCTTTTTGAAACCCGTTGCATAATGAGCTCATTATAGTACAGGTTGTACATTATAACACGGGTTCTGGACCAATCAGAAGCATTTTTGATGGAATCAATATCGTAATTCAATATTGTGGAACTATCAGCTGATTTGATCAAACTGCTACACCAGCTGCTTTAACCTAACAATCTACTATAACTTCTCGTATTTGAGATGAGAGGTTAGGTATCTCTGACAGTCACAGGTAAAATGAAATTGTTTTGATTAAATGTATACTAGTGGTCGTAGATAAAATAGTGTATGCAACGATTTTATTTGGCCATTAAAGCACTCGTGAGATATTTATAACACTCGCATTCGCTCGTGTTATAACTTACATCTAACTCGTGCCTTAATGAGGGTCAAAATAAATTCGTTGCATAAACTACTATTATAGTTTCCTCGTGAATTCTACCTAATAATTCATTTTTCATTTCATTCTTGAACAATAATTCATCCCATTGACTTCCACTACTGGTCACTTTTGCCGCACACTGTTCTGCTGTTACACCTAGCACCTGCTATTGATTCCGTTTCTATGAACCTGATTTTCTGGTGCAGAAACCTTTTGTACCATATTTTCTACAACTAGAAAGGCACAACGTGGCCAAAGAAGTGTCCAATGTCGTCCAGGAAATGTAGAATCCATGTTGGAGCCTCCATAGCTATGTACCGAACTGAAATCGCCAAGCATATGAAGCCTACTGGAGCGAAACATAGACTGTTCTTTTCTCTTACGGTTTTCACCCAGGATTCATGCAAGACACTCCAGCATGAATTCAATCTCCGGTTATTCCACCCTCCGTTTTGGAATAATGCTTCAATATGAGGCTCTTGATCATTGTTATTACAAGAAGCTTTTGTGCTTTGAATTGTTCAAGAGGGTTTAGGTTCGGGCTTCTACTGAGTTAATGTATATTTGTTTGTTTAAAACTGTGAAGGTTATTGACCTCATTTTTTATCTTTTTTGGAGGGGGTGGGGAGGGGTTGTCCCAGAATGCCCCTATGTATACTACTATTAAGTAAATTTTTTAATAAGAATGTGGTAGTCACAACCAAAATCATTTTGAATGAACGAGATGCTCAGTATTAATAGAGCTAAGTTTGACTCATCAAGTACAGTATATATTAACTTTTTATGGTAAATTCAATGACTTGCAGTCAATTTTAATTGAGAATGAATAATATTTTCACCCACTTTTGGCAAACGTTTTCGAGTCATGGAGACTCATCTTCAAAGGGGTGCTTGATCGGCATGTTTGTTTTTGGTTAGAAGAATTATTGTGGTTTTTGTAGAATGTGATCACACATACTTTTCGATCACATTCTACAAAAACCGCAATAACTCTTCTAAACAAAAAGCAACATGCCAATCAAGGACGCATTTGAAGATGAGTCTTCATGACTCGAAAACGTTTGGCCAGAAGTGGGTAAAAATATTATTCTTTCTCAATTAAAATTGAATGCAAGCCGTTGAATTTACCATAAAAAGTCAATATCAACTACGCAGATCGTTATGGAGCACGAAACCTGGAATTTACAGTAAACAGAAAATTAAAACTGCAGTCAATTTTAATTAAGAGTAAATTAGTAGTTTATGCAACGATTTTATTTTGATCCTTATTAAAGCTCGAGTTAGATGTAAGTTATAACACGAGCGAATGCGAGTGTTATAAATATCTCACAAGTGCTTTAATGGCCAAATAAAATCGTTGCATACACTATTTTATCTACGACCACTAGTATACATTTAATTGAAACAATTTCATTTTACCTGTGACTGTAAGAGATTCATAACCTCTCATCTTAAATACGAGAAGTTATAGTAGATTGTTAGGTTAGCAGCTTAGTTAGCAGTTTGATCAAATCAGCTGATAGTTTCACAATATTGAATTACGATATTGATTCCATCAAAAATGCTTCTGATTGGTCCAGAACCCGTGTTATAATGTAGAACCTTTACTATAATGAGCTCTTTATACAACGGGTTTCAAAAAGCATTTCGAAAAGACAGCTGTTTTGGCATCAATTGTGAAACTGTAATGTATACATTATGACATGGTCGTAGATAAAAAATATTTACTCACGTAGGCTGAAACGTTTTCGAATCGTGATGATTCATTTTCAGCCTATTATTGAGCGCATTTCATAGGTGAATAGAAGAACAAAAAAATAATAATTCGCCAACATGAATGATAACTCCTTGAAGAGACAATTTTAAAGAGGTTTATCTCTACAACTTTTAAGTTTAATGCATTTCTACAAGAGTACCTATCATTCTAATTCTTAACGCGTTGGCTATCATGAAAATTCTCAAAATTTCCCGCTCAAACCATTGATGATTTTCTGAGCCAAAAAGTGAAAAAATGTCATTTTTGTGGCGCCGGTTACAATGACCGACGTGGTGCTGGACGAAGAAACTGTACAGAGTTACACAGTACCTCTCCGGTCGCTTGAATCATGTTCCCATTCATACAGAACGCTATATAAGCAGCTCTGTAATTTAAACAAGAAGAATCGAATGAGGTTCTTCTGGTAATGACTTCAAATTCGATAATTTAGGCTAGAAAAAACTGATCGTTAGGCCTGTACTAGTAACAGTTATATCAGATTAAAAAAATAAGCAGCTCAATTCAGCTCGTGAACAGTTTTCTGTTTGTACACACAGTTCTTATTGCTATTATGATGATTATTATTATTATTATTCACCATTGTGTTGATGGTGCTAAACTATTATTACTCTACTATATTAAGGCCGGTGTCAGACGAGGCGACCCGGGTGGCGCTACCCAGGACGCGCCTCCCAGTCATCAAGTATTTTCTGATTGAGAGTTCACACGGCGTGGCGCGATTTCTCAGGTCGCGCCACCCGGTCGACCATCGGCGACTCAGCCGACCACCTCTGAGTGGTGCCACCCGGTCGGCAGTGGTAACGTTATGAGAACGCTTGTCAGTCTGTCACACGCTGCAGCGAGAAGCGCTGACATCAGACATGGATTCGCTAGATGTGGAGGCATTCATCATTGAAATTCAAGGTCGCCCTGCTATATGGGATATGAAGTGCAGTGATTACTCGAATCAAGAGAAGAAAAATCATGCTTGGGAAGAAATTGTCAATATTTTTATTAGTAAAGAAGATGCAACAGTTAAAGAAAAAAGGATATTTCGTAATTAAAGGTATAATTTTGTTTATTGAAATATATGAACCACCTATGTGGTCTATGTAAAATAACTTACTACATTTCTTAAATATCTCAATAAAAACTAAGATACTACACATAGTCTACTGCAAAGTATTGTTGCGGGTTCTATATCTAAAATAACGCTGGCAACACTTGAATTTATCACTCGCACTTTATTTACTCAAATAATCCACAACACGCACTGATCAGTAATGTCTTACACAAAATAAGCAATAAAAAACAGATAAATCGATATTGTTCAACTGATGGATTTTTCAATATTACTGTACAAAAATCATGTTAAAGGCCGAATCATGTTGAAAAATTATGTTAAAAATTAACATAAATTAAAAATTAACATAAATTAAAAATTAACTTTTCTTTTTTCCGTCTCCTAAAATGAATGTACGTTATTGCTGCGAACTCTTCAACTTCCATATTTCAACTGTGAAGAGTAGTCGTCGCGAATAGTGATTCCATTGTTAGTAGTGATCTCATAGTTGTTTAGTTGTTGTTTTTGCGAGTAGCGCTTCCCAGGTCGCGCATCAAGTGGCGATGAAATTAGGTGGCGCGACCCGGGTCGCGCCACCTAGGAAGCCTCGTCTGACAGAGCCCTAATTGGATTCAATTCTAGGAACTTCAATAAGCAATTCACAATTTAGCACACACATAATATGCGTTTCATTTGAAACTTTTTTCTTTTTCTTATTATTATTATTATTATTACAGTATTATTGTTTACTAACTCAATTTTCTATAAAAATTGCTAGAATTCTAATCAACATTACTATGAAACGTGTCTTTTTATTTCTATTCCAAGTTGGCAACCATGTTTTACAAGGAGCAGCATTTTATTTTCAATGTGAATACATAATTACAATAAATTAATTCACTTTTAGTAAGTGAATAATGATGGTTAGTTTCTACTCTCATTCTCCCGTGTCAGCTATATCTGAGATAATGTGTGAAGAAGTATATAACATATAGTCCAATATAAATATATTGTATTTGTATCCAGAACGACGATTATTCATTGAGAAGAGATGAAATACTATTTATCATGGTCATTATCACTGTTTCATAGGAATATTCACCTACAATTGATGTAATGTACAATCGAGACTCACTAAATATTGCAGGGAGGCAGAAAATATGAAATAACAATATTCAGAGTGAAGATATCATGTTCATACGTGGTGCAATTGATTTATGACATTCTTATGGTCATTTCTGAATGATTTCCATGGTGTTGGATGTGATGGACAACATGCTGGGAGCGATTGAAGTGAGCGCTGTATCTTGTTAACTTGTTGATGATAGCGGTCAACATGGAAATGAACACGTCCTCAGATAGTGGGTATTGAGCATATAGGTAGCCTGTATAAAACAATAACTCCGCCTATTCTTGTAACAACGGTTTGTACTAGAATTTGAGTCGACCACCAACAAACACCGCCTGCTTTGTTGTGACAAATGCGTTGCAGTTCAGGTTAGTCCAGTAAAGGCTACGGTTGGTGAAAAACATATTCACAAAAATAAGCAGAATAGGTTCTCATGTAGATATTCGTTGAACCTGTCACGTGTTGTAAATAGAATTGTTTGTAATTTTCTTTCCAATGAATCTACATACACATAAGTACACCATATTTTTTTATTCATTCACCTATGGAATGCGCTCAATAACTCATACTGATCCTCTATTATCCATTATTAATGTTTCGAGAAACATGGTAAACCTACTATTTTAGGTGGGTTCCGAACCAGCAAGTAGTTATAATGAAGCCTATGGCGAAGTCATTGAAGCGCTCGTGACTGTGAGCTCATGATATCATAATATTTAGCCACTAGTTATCTGAGGCCAGTGTCACACACCTTCAATTCCCGCTAGTTGTATAGCTCTCCATCAAATGATCAGACTTAAAAGCTTACTGTGATAGTGCTATGGATCGGTCGGATATGTGTGAGAGGTCGCATTGGCCAGTGTTGGTTTTGTAATGTTGGTTTAGCGGTAATGTTGGTGTAACAGGACGATCAGAGCGGTCAGTGCAGAGCATGTTAACCTATGATTATATGTCCAAGTGACAGCGGATGCGATTGTTATAAACCACAACAGACCAACGCCACAACCCCGCAGGGTTGCCAACTCAATCTAACTCATACAAGCTGTTTCCATACAAGATTGCCAACTTGATAACGATGATAACACTACACAAAATCACAGTGTTATGTTCGGTAGTATGAACGTTATTATTTGAGTTATTGAAATTAGAGTTGTGAATAAGAATGTTAATATGTATAATTTTCGGTACGCTATTAACGTTTTTGAAATTTCAATTGTGTTAACTAGTAATATTATATTAATATTATATATTTCTCGGTCCAACTCGTAGCACCGACTTGACTTGTCTTATACTCCATAACCGGAGTCTTCAAGACGTAATCTTAAAAAAAGCATTGGCATGAAGGCTGCTATACAGGAGCGAATTAAAGCAGGCAATAGAGCATATGGAGCATCCTATCATCCTATTTTCCTACTACATCAGGATGCTGCTTAAATGCAAAGCTTTGATGAAAGCAACCAAGCTTGATATATTTAAAAACCAGTAAAAGTAACAAGTTTGAAAGTAACCAGTATATATAAATTTTATATAAAATTTAATGTACCGTTATATTTAAAATAACCAGTGTTTACTTACGCCTGTGAAAAATGAAAACTGTCTGTGAAGGATTGTAGTGGTCTATTGGTTTTTGAGAGACGTGTCCTGAGAAAGATATTTGGTAACGAATGGAGAATAAGAAGAAAGAACTAGAACATCTAAGTAATCAGAACATTGTTAGGTTCATGAAATCTTGAAGGCTGTGATGGATAATAAGAAGAAAGAACTAGAACATCTAAGTAATCAGAACATTGTTAGGTTCATGAAATCTTGAAGGCTGTGATGGATAATAAGAAGAAAGAACTAGAACATCTAAGTAATCAGGAGAACATTGTTAGGTTCATGAAATCTTGAAGGCTGTGATGGATAATAAGAAGAAAGAACTAGAACATCTAAGTAATCAGGAGAACATTGTTAGGTTCATGAAATCTTGAAGGCTGTGATGGATAATAAGAAGAAAGAACTAGAACATCTAAGTAATCAGGAGAACATTGTTAGGTTCATGAAATCTTGAAGGCTGTGATGGATAATAAGAAGAAAGAACTAGAACATCTAAGTAATCAGGAGAACATTGTTAGGTTCATGAAATCTTGAAGGCTGTGATGGATAATAAGAAGAAAGAACTAGAACATCTAAGTAATCAGGAGAACATTGTTAGGTTCATGAAATCTTGAAGGCTGTGATGGATAATAAGAAGAAAGAACTAGAACATCTAAGTAATCAGGAGAACATTGTTAGGTTCATGAAATCTTGAAGGCTGTGATGGATAATAAGAAGAAAGAACTAGAACATCTAAGTAATCAGGAGAACATTGTTAGGTTCATGAAATCTTGAAGGCTGTGATGGATAATAAGAAGAAAGAACTAGAACATCTAAGTAATCAGGAGAACATTGTTAGGTTCATGAAATCTTGAAGGCTGTGATGGATAATAAGAAGAAAGAACTAGAACATCTAAGTAATCAGGAGAACATTGTTAGGTTCATGAAATCTTGAAGGCTGTGATGGATAATAACAAGAAAGAACTAGAACATCTAAGTAATCAGGAGAACATTGTTAGGTTCATGAAATCTTGAAGGCAGTGATGGATAATAAGAAGAAAGAACTAGAACATCTAAGTAATCAGAACATTGTTAGGTTCATGAAATCTTGAAGGCTGTGATGGATAATAAGAAGAAAGAACTAGAACATCTAAGTAATCAGAACATTGTTAGGTTCATGAAATCTTGAAGGCAGTGATGGATAATAAGAAGAAAGAACTAGAACATCTAAGTAATCAGAACATTGTTAGGTTCATGAAATCTTGAAGGCTGTGATGGATAATAAGAAGAAAGAACTAGAACTTCTAAGTAATCAGGAGAATATTGTTAGGTTCATGAAATCTCAAAGGTTGTGATGGAGAGGGTACTTGGAGAGAACAGAAAGGGAAGAGAGGTGAGGATGATTATGAGAGAGCAGCTTCGTAGTAGAAGAAGGAAGAGAAGATCAAGAAGCAGATGAGAGGATAGAGTTAGGCCGGCAATAGACGGACTGCTTCAAGCAGTCGTAAGTGACTGCAAAAGTGCAGTCGATTTGCAGTCGATTTAGAGGATAGAGAGCGAAATGAAAAACAGAATTGTGTGGAGAGGAGTTGTGAGAGAGGTCAAGGCTCACCAAGGGCAGTAGCGCCCTTTTGTGATCAAATAATTCGAATTTCCAAATTTCGAATATTCAATTTGTTTATCAACTTTAGACAGTTTAAAAATTGTAACGTCTTCCCGAATTATTCCAGTTTAATAAAAATTATTGAGTACTGGCAATACCTCCTAACAAAAAAAAATGTGTTCTAGATAACAGGTGATAAGAAGTTGAACCTGTTCGGAAAAACATTAATTGAAATAGTTACAACTTTTGTTATGGTCTAAAAAAAGCATATATGAGAAACCTCACCATAGAAATGAAAGTACAGCTCTACAATAAAAAACTGATAATAATTATTGCTTATTTGATCATTATCGGATAAAAGCCTATTTGTTACATAAAAGTGAAATAAAAAAATAGTCCTAGAAGGTTGAGAATTGAAATGTAACCTCAGTGGGAGGTGGCAAATAATAAAAACAAGGAGAATTTTTTATGAGATCGCAGCAACGCGCGTCGGGCCAGCTAGTATGATAATAAATAAATGAAATACAGTTAGTAGTGAACAAGACTGGATATTTGGTCAGATCATCTTATTTTAATTGAAACTCATCAATGATTTGTTTTTTTAAGTTGTAATGCCTACTGCTATCTAATAATAGGACTAATGAACAATTTAGATTCGACCTAATATACTAAAGAATATTTTAAACTGGAGGAACCTCCAACCAATTTCTACGTTATACTTTTTTTATCGAGTTATGCTTTCACGTACCTGCTTCTCTTCTTCTTTTTATTCTTAAACTTTTTCTCTCTCTTCTAAATTTTTTCTCCTTTTTCTTCTTCTCTTCTCCAATTCTTCTACTGACATTACAATTCTAAATCACCGCCTTCTTTTTTTCTCCTCTCAATCAATCAATCAATCAAACTCTTTATTCAACACATACATTAATTATGTACATGAATGCGTCATTGAATATAAAAAATATATAATATATATATATAATACAATCATCGTCTAGCATTATAAAATTCATCATAATTATAACAAACTAATTCTATCAGGTACTTCTTAAGTTTATTTTTAAATCTGTTATTATCCCTTTCATCTCTAATACCACTTGGTAGATAACCCATAAATTTTATTCCTATATAAGACGGACTTTGTTTGAATTTTTCTTTTTTATGTTTCTTAATTAAGAATGTATGTCTATTCTCTTGTAACCCTTATTTTTTATCTCTTATCTTTTACCTCTTATGTCTTATTTCTTCTCTTTCATTTCTTATCTTTTCTCTTATTATTTTTCTCTCACCTCTTCTCTCTTCTATCTTATGTCTTATCTCTCACCTCTTATCTCTTATGTCTTATCTCTTATTTATCATGAACACTTACTTACATGAACCAATCAACTCAAAAATCAATCAAACATCCAATTTTCCACAACTAGTTTGAAAATTATGTTGCTGTGTCGTTTCGAAATAGGTTTCAAAATCGTATCATTGGATTTCCTGAAGTACGTATTTATAGACATTTGTTTTCTTAATTTATTTACTCTCCCACTGGGATATTGAATGCACTTGTCTTGAAACAGTGGTTTCCTAAATTAAATTGAATCTTTTTTATGAGGATGAAGCTCTGAGGATTGGACTATGTGGGTAATAATTTAAATGATGGTGATTGATGAGTTGAAGCTACAGTTTTAGGTGAGTTCCGAACCACGAGGACGTGATTTTACAACAGATAACCGAGTTTTGTGCAGTTTTGTACTTGAGTCTGTTGTTCCTTCATATTCTCTGTAATTTTGACACAATAAATAATAATAAATTATTGTGTAGACCTAATGTAAGCTATGATAGCTGGGAATATCCATGGACTATGAAGCCCATAGCATTCAAGCTTAAAGCTCATTGTAGCCTAGAGCCTTTAGCCTTACCTGTAGCCTAACCCATACCCTAAGCCTATACTTACACTACCTATAACCTGGGCCTTTACTCCCAGTTCCAATATTGTCACGTTCCTTGGCTAAGCCAAGATCACCTCCAGCACAGTTCAAGAAAATCTATCTAGCAAAAGCTCTCCATCAATCACTCCCCTCTCGCTCTCACACACACCCTCTCTCTCTCACACTCTTCCTCTCTCACATACTCTCCCTTTCTCTCACACACTCTCTCTCTCTCTCTTACACTCACCCACTCGTTCTCTCTCTCACTCTCCCTCTCTCTCACACACTCTCCCTCTCTCTCACACACTCTTCCTCTCTCTCACACACTCTTCCTCTCTCTCACACTCTCTCCCTCTCTCTCACACACTCGCTTACTCTCTATTAAGTAAATAAATCCCACAGGTCGTCGAAACACAGCACTCGTCTGTGATTTCCGTTTCAAGTCCTTGGAGAGTTGGAGGGAGAACAAGAGAGAGCGTTAGAGAGGTTGAGGGTGAGTGTGAGAGAGAAAGTAAGTGTGAGTGAGTGAGTGAACCACCTCCTCCAATCAGGCTTCAAATCAAACACAAACACAATTTCTTGCCAGCTTCCTTTCTTCATCAGCTACCGTCTACACTGCAATATTTCCACCATCTTTTTTTCTTCTCCTTCTTCTAGAATTACTCTTTTTTCCTTTTTTTTTCTTGACTTTCCTCTTACTAATGGAAATGAATGAAATGAAGAGATTCTTTATTAGATGTGCTCCACCGTTTTTGTATTTTATCCCTTTTTTTATACTTCTACTTTTTCTTCGCCTTCTCTTTTCCCTATCCAAAGCATTCATGCCTTTCCTCTCACTTTTTTGCTTCAGTGGTGTCATATTCCTTCCCTTCCTCCTCCTCATCTTTTCTTCTTCTTCTTCCTCCTCCTTTTCTACTCCTTCTCCTTCTCTTCTTCTTCCTCCTCCTCCTTCTCCTCCTTCTCCTCTTGCTGCTGCTGCTCCTCCAGCTCTTCTTCTTCCTCTTCCTCCTACTCATCCATCACCTTCTACTTCTCCTTCACTTTCTCCTCCTCCTCCAGCTCTTCTTCTTCCTCTTCCTCCTACTCATCCATCACCTTCTACTTCTCCTTCACTTTCTCCTCCTCCTCCTCCTCCTTTTCCTTCTTTTTTCTTCTTCGCCGCCTTCGTCTTATCATCATCCCCCCGCTTCCTTCTACTCGTCCTCTATCCTATTCTCCCTCCCCTCCTTCTACCTCGTCAGTACTTTACTTTCTACTAATCTTTTTTCATTCGGAGGATGAAGCCCACATAGGTCTGAGACCTGTGCGTGGGTAATGAATTGGATAATGGTGATTGATGAGTTGGACCTACAACAGTTTTAGGTGGGTTTCGAACCACCGGTAAGTGATGTTACAGCAGAGAGCAGAGTCTTTTTTTCTGGCCAATTCAATCGGTCACCCTTACAAAGTTGGCCCAGGAGTTTCGTAGCTTATCTCTGATTGAACAGATACCTGCTACGGCACTCGGCTATCACTTCCCATTTGTTTTTAATTTATGAAATGTCCATACATAACACCTTTTTTCATTTCTAACCTTCTTTCTTTCATTTTCCTCCTTCAAACTCTCTACAACTTTTTCCTTTGTTTTCCCCCCTCCTTACCCAACTCTCTTCTAAGCCTCTCTCACTCCCATTATATCCCTTTCTTTTTCTTTCGTCCTTTCCTACACATTATGTTTCTTCACTTTCTCTCTCCCACCTATCTCCTCCGTTCTTCACTTGTCTTTCCCATTCCACTTGTCTCCCCAGTCTTCTCACAACCGCCCTCCACCTTTTCTCACTACGTTCTACGTTCGTTCCCACCCTTTCTCATTCTACTCCCTTCTCACTCATCTATCCTCAACGATGAACTTCCCAGTTATTTACTGCAGCACAAAGCTCCAACTACTTCCCCAGGGGAGCAGAATGTCACCTGGAATTCCATCCATTGTCTCTGACTTCCACGAACAAGTTTCATCCAATAATAACTTCAAATTATTATTGATATACACTCTCCAAAAGGCTCCGCTGTCTTTCATTCGATAAAACTTCAGGTTGATTCCAAATCTTTTGTTCTAATACATCTTCACATTCTCACAAATATTCCTAAACCCTGCTTCATCTCCAACCGAACATCCCAGAGTTGATTGATTTGCAATGTCTATACTTAAAAGTAAATTAAAACTGTTCAAATCTTTGAGTAAAGAGGAATTCAGTCATTCCTTTCAAATTCTGTCAAACACGCTGAATTTCCATTCAAATGTAAAACCTAGATATTTTAATTTGTACGGAGGCATAAAAACTGTGTGACTTGGGTCGCTCAAGCCTGTTTCACATCAAAATACGAGCTTCTATTTCAAACTACAAACTAAAATATGTATTTGTATGAAAAATGCATATTATGATATGTTATATTATGATATTATATAATACATAGTGTGAAAAATACATAAAAATTATGTATTTTCAATTGCAGACTTGAAGATTTTGATATTAATGGTGATTTGTATTTTCTTTTGATACAATTTTCTGGAGAGTTTTCTGGCCAAATTGGGAAAAAATCAATTAATTTACAATTTAACCCACAAGTAATATATTTAGAGGTTTCTCAGCAACTTTAGTGGGAAATAAATAAACAAGTGAGTAATATAACTCGCCCCAAATAATACATTTAAGAATGCATCATAAATAAAAAAGATACTATAATTTAAAATTCCAGATTATTACCAATTTCATACTGAAATTAAAATACAAACCACTAATCCTTTTTGGAATTATTCCTAATTGTATTTTAATCACAGTTTGAAATTGGTAATAATCTGGAATTTTTATTTATAGTATCTTGTTTACTTATGATGTGATTGTGACAACTTATAGCAGTCTTATTCATCTCAATCCTCTCAGTTTTCCTTAATGTACATGAAATAAATATTCTGTAACTTGAGAGAGTATCACATGAACATATATCCAATTAAATTTGTCTGTTCTTTTTTAACATTATTGAACTTGTGATTTCGGCTAAAGTGATTACAGTATTTCAGTAATAAGATTTTTTGTTTTTGTGAACTTTCCAATTTTTAAAAGTGTAGTTGTGAAAGAAAAGCTTTTTCTGACGGACGAAATCAGCCTAAAAAGCTCAGAGTTGACATAGATTTCTTGTTAGTAACAGAGCAGTAGCTCATCTCCGTGAAAGCTTTATGGCGTAGCTAGAATCAGTGAGATGTGTTCTCGTTGCAGAGTTGAGAGGAGTAACATCACAATAGATTCCAGTTATTGCCAAGAACCCTCCAAAATTAGTGCTCCTCAATGAAAGAATGATTGTTTATACAATCATAACGAATATTTTCTATTTATTGTCTTTCAATGGAAAAGTAATTCTTCCTACTCATCGAATATTTGAAAATGCACAATGTGTAATTAATTTTGATGTGTCACATTTTTGTCCCCAAATTTGTTTTATAAAAGAAATTTTAACTCTGTAATGTTTTTCATGACGAAATACTTGATGAACAATCTAATATCAAAATTTCAACTGTTTGTAGAGCTCGATATATGTAAACCAAATGTTTATTGTTATATTTGAATAATAATGTTCTCGTTTTCATCTCTCGTCATACGTGCAAGAGTTCGTGAAAGAAAACTTTTTCATTATTGTATTGGTGCGTTTCGAAATGGTCTTTGGGGTTACAAATTTAGAAAATTCAGAGCAAGAAAAAGGATTTCAGTCACGATAATAAAATAAAAGCTGTAAGAAAGAACAATTCTAGCAGTTTTTCTCACATGTATTGGGCAGTTGATTTACCGTTTTACCGCAAGGTGACGACAATGCAGAAAATGTTAACATTATTTGTGTGACCTCTCGTGATATTGTGTATTTTCAGATAGAACAGTGACCGACATTATTTGGCTATATGGTAAAAATTACGGATTATACCTTGGCTATTCAAGGACTTCATTTTCCAGCAGACTGGTTTTCCTGCACATTTTATAACAAGATTTGACGGTTGCTTCAATACATTGCCACGGTGCTGTATTGGATGCTAAAACATTAACTTTTACATTAATTATTAACACGTTAACATTTCCTATCTGCATGGGTCTAGCGAAGTAGTATTGTTTGGAGACCTTTGGTGAAGGGGGGGTTGGGGGTAGGGTTAAGGGAGGGGGTGCCAAAGGTTTCCAAAGAATACTACTCAGCGAGTGAATGGTTTATAAACTGTCCAATATTTGTCCAGAAAATTGTTTGACGTGCTTTTTGTACTTACTTGTTTCATTCTTGTAAGTGGGATACTTTTTTACGCTGAATTTATGTAATCTCGAATACCATTGAACTTCGAAACGCCCTGAATCATGAATTACCAGTGAATATGAATTAGCTTCAAATTATCTAATTTCCATCAATGCAGAAAGCGTCACTGTTTGAAGAAATCATATCTGAACGTTGTAGATAAACATTTGTAGAGTCCTTATCTGCTAGCTGCAATAGGTTTCCAGCGTCAAAATTCAAGTAACAAAGCTCAGCAAATCCACAAATTTGACGTAAAGTAGTTGAATGTATCTAAAATTTGATAGCCTCGGGGTAATGAAATGGGAAATGACATTAAGAGCCAACAAAGCTCCAAAGTTGAGTCATCGGATGTGATGATGGTGAAGAGAGGAGGAGGAGAAGGAGGAGGAGGAGGAGGAGAAGAAGGAGGTGGAGGAGGAGGAGGAGGAGGTGGTAGGAGGAGGAGGAGGAGGTGGTAAGATGAGGAGAAGGAGGAGGTTGTAGGAGGAGGCTGATACGGTTGAGATGACGACAGGACTAGACACAGTTGTTGGCAACTAGATTTGCAAACAACACAGCTGGCTTAGTTGACGAAAAGTACCGATAGAGGACTTATCCTTAGCCCTTGAAAGATGGAGAGAGCAAGTGAGACAGAAATAGAGAGAGTGGTAATGTGAGAGAGAGTGTGTGAGAGTGGTAGTGAAAGAGAGAGTGAGAGTGATGAGTGTATGAGAGAGATAGCGATTGTGAGAAAACATGGGAAAGTTTGCTTTGACCATTGTCCAGCCACAGTTGACCACTATTGAATGCCGTTAAAGCCCTAAGGGCAAGTGTCAGTTGTGCGTGTGTGTGTGTGTGTTTGAGTTTGCTATCATTGAGTGACTTCAAAAGGTCGGCTTCCTTATCTGACCGCTCACACCAGAGGACTTACGATTCTCCTCCTCCTCCTCCTCCTCCTCCTCCCCCCCCCCCCCCGCAAAGTGCGAGAAACGCAGAATTGGGTTAGTTTTCAATCGCGTAGGGACGGACACTTAGTCACAGACGTGACATTCCGAACGTGACACTGACATTAGATACGTGACGAATTCTGGGAGGCGTGTTACGAGCATCTGGAGCGTCAGCATCATTGGAAATTTAGAAAAATTAGATGAGAGAAGATAAACTTTTTTAAAAGGTCCTACACACTAGCGGACACGACCGCGAACCACAGACAAGACTGGCTTGACCTTGGTTTGGTCTGCCGTTCGTATAATATGTGAGCACTGCCGGACAGAAATTACGTGAAACAGAGATATGTGATTGTCTTTGATCTGTTTCTCCACTTCATAACTAAAAAAAAATTGAATTTCGGGAAATTTATTGAAAAACTCTTGTGCTATTCTACATCTTTTCCTTTTTATTCGGCAACTTGAATTTTTCCCTACCATAAAATTTAAGCGTTTTATTTAACATTTCAATTTTCCGGCAACATCTACCTTCTGTATCAGTACTTAAGAATGTCGAACGTACATGATACTTTGTATATCAAACACCACCAATTCAACTGAGATTTCCATTGAAATCATCAGGTCAATTCTATTTGTACTTATTTGTAAAATGTTTCAATGTCACGATCCGTGATCAGCCTGCGTGAGAACCTCTGTAAAATACATGAAGAGACAGTTCAACAAACTAAAAACCAAGCAATATTGCAACTTGATAGATGTCCAGCTCGTATTTTGTTACGTTTGCAATAAAACGAGACAGTTATACCATAATTAGCTCAAGTAGATGACTATACAATATCAATGGAATGTTTACATGAATTATAATTTTGCAATTATAATTATAATTTTGCAATTAATGGCGTTAAGTAACAACAGCATTTCATCATCCGATGCCGACGACGACATTTTCCAATGAACTGAGCGCCAAGAAGTACCCACCTCTCTCATCTTGCTTCTAGCATGTGCCACGACCATGCAGCCTGCATGCATCTCGCACAGTGCATCTTGCATCAAAAATGATAGTCGCACCATGCGAGATGCATATGTGTGTAACCCGCCTCAGATGTTTCTATCAAACTGCAAAAGTTTCAGGTTATTGAAATGCAAAATATAATCTTTGTATCTCGCTTCCAATTTAAATGGTTTAAATGGTTTTAATTGGTTTAAACATGCAAACATTTTGAAAATAAATATGAGTGAATATATGCGTATAGAACGTCCATGAAAAATCACGATTGATTGAAGAGATACTTTCAAAGAACTAGAAGAATACATTATATAATTATCATGTTATACACTACTGAGACTTCACAGTCTGTACTACAGTGTAGAGCAGAACAGTCCATAGTACAGTTGAACAGCTCTAAAATTCGTTGATCGACCTTCAATTTATGCTAGGAGAAAAATTGGGGCTGGTTTGGAAAACTTGGAATGTTATAGCTTTTAAAAAAATCAAATTTCACCAATTCCATGTTTTCCACTTTTGTAGTGGATAAAATGATCAAAGTACTCAACGTTTGAGATAGAGTCAGGTTAGGTTAGGTTATATCAAAGTACTCAGCGTTTGAGATAAAGTCAGGTTAGGTTAGGTTATATCAAAGTACTCAGCGTTTGAGATAAAGTCACATACGAAACGGTCAGCCGTCCGTGACTCTGCCATTGCCATAAAAATGAATTTATGTTTAATATTAATATTATAATATTAATTATTTACTTATTACAAACACAATCAAGAAAGGGTACAACAGGCTATCGCCCACAGCTGTTTTATTCAAAAATGTTTAGCAAATAAATCCAAATTTCACGATTATGTCCAAGTTTCACTAGAAATTTTATTTTCAAGTACAGTTACCAATTATTTTTTGTACAAGATTATCAATTTAGACGTTCACTTTCAAAATGAAGCACTAAAACAATTCAATAGTCCAAAGATAGAGGATATAATTTTGAATCAGTTTCCTTATTCGTATTCAACCAATATCTGCAGTTTTCATGAGAAGCAGAAGGAGAAGGAGTAGTAATGGAGGAGGGAGAAAGATGCAGAAGGAACACGAAGGGAAGGAGATGGGAAAAATATACTATTAAATTCGACTTGTAGATATTATATTGTTACACATTCTAGGAATTCAGAGTCAATTGAATCAGGCAACCTGCTAGTAACATCATATTATTCACAGTCAAGAAAGACAGCACACCCTGCCGTTGTCACTCAATATTGCTTTCTGAGTTATGTGAATGACAGACAACTCTGTGTACGACTGTATTTTCAACCGCGCTATTTCTCCCTCTGAAATATCCAGTTTTGCAATATTACTATTGGAAAAATGTCTCTGGTATGATTTCATAAACTATGAACCCGGATATTAAACATTCTTTAGTAGGACAGGATTGTATTGGTTTGGTTTTGATTGGTCTAACAAAGACAAGAATGTTATTTTTCGCAAATTCCAATAAATGGATTGTCTCTAGAGACAAACGCACAGTTTGTCATGATAATATTTGAAGCTAAGAAAATAATATACCAAAAAAAGTTTTTTTTTTCAAAGGATGACGCCGACATAGGTCTGAGACCTGTGCGTGGGTGATGAATTGGATGATGGTGATTGATGAGTTGGATCTACAACAGTTTTATGTGGGTTCTGAACCACCGGGAAGTGATTTTAAAGCAGAGAACAGAGTTTTTTGCTGGTCAATCCAATCGGTCACTCTTACAAAGATGGCCCAGGAGTTTCGTAGCTTATGATTAAACAGAAACCTGCTCTAATAGAACCTGCTTAATTAGAAACGGCACTCGGCTATCAATTGGAGAAATATACTTTTTCTTCTACCTTTTTCCTCCTTTTTCTTCCCCAATCCAAAAAAAATAATTTTTCATTTTTCTCTCTTCTTATTGGTTGGTTAATGTAATGTAATTGGTTAATGGTTTGTAATGTTTTGGTAGGCACTGATGAAGTCTAGCAGCCTCATCTTTGTTGATACCATTTTTATAACATGTTGTTATAACGCAAGGAATAAATATATTGCAGGTTAATAAATCGAGAAAAGTAAAAAATAACAAAAAAAAAGAAATCAACAAGTAGTAAAAGAAGGCAGACACTATTAACAAACAGAAGATAAATCATGAAATACACAACTATCGAATATTGAGAAATTTTGAACATTTTAGAAGCTCTGGATGTAACACCCATGACTTTGAGAAGTGATATCTGTGAGCCGTAGCAGGTATCTGTTCAGTCAGATAGAGATAAGCCACGAACTCTTTGTAGGTGTGACCTATTGGATTGGCCGGCAAGAAAAATATATGTTCTTTAAAATAACTTTTCAGTGGTTCGGAACGCACAACTGTAAAATCAACTCATCATTATCATCACCCCAACTCATTGAACTCGTGCAAGTCTTATACCTATGTGGGTTTCATCTTCCGAAAAAAGATACAGGATGACGAAGGAGTGGTTGTGATAAAGTGGGGAGGAAAGGAAAGGAGAAGAAGAAAAATGAGAATTAAAAGAAGAAAAAGAAGGAACCAGAGTAATTCAGAAACCTTTTCTCTACCCTTGATACCACAGAAAATAGGATGGGACAGTATCTAACCCCGGGTCGACTTTTCTGAATTTCAGTGCCAATCGTAATAATAACTGTGGGCCAGTCATAAATTTGATGACAGTCCGGTGCGCACTGGTCAAATTACCGTACACTGGCCGTAAAACTACCGTACGAACGATGACCGTAAAACGGCCACCGTATCACCGCTCCTCTGCGATCTGACCACAGCGCAATTCCAGCCGGATTTCTGGAAACGGTGTCTAATCGGATGGAATAATTCTGTAATCGTCAGAATTCTGTAAGCCGGTTATCGTACGATGCAGAATTTACCGTACGATGTTTCCCGTGCGGTAATGAAGCGGCTTGAGCTGGAGATTTCCAGCAGTGTGGAATGAAGGGCAGCAGTTTTGGAGAATTCCAGTCATAGAGCAGGAGCTGTCTGTTGCGGAGTTAATTGAATTTGCTGGAGTCAGAGTGCTGCCGACGTTTTGAAAGTTATTTCATTATCGTTGAAGCGTTGATTGGTGGGATGAAATAATGTTGAGGTTATTTATATAGATCGGTTTTAGCTTTCAAGGTTGTTTCAACTGCAAGGTCATATTATAACTGAATGATTGAGGACTCAAATTGTTCGACATGGAGAAGTTTCAATAAAGGATTGACTCTGCACAATTTTAAATTGAGTTGTACCTATTCTTCAACTTAAAACAAGTTAATAGGAAATTCTGTCATATTGTTCAACGTAGAGAAATTTTAATACAGAGAGTTTTCTCTGTTGAAGGTTTTGTTGAATCATTGTACTGATTCTTCATAACTTGAAAGAAAACAATAACAATTTTGTCAGATCCATGTGACATATAATCGAATTTGATAGACCATTAATTCAGTTATGAGAAAGATATAATCAAAATGATAGAATATATTGTTTTTCAAACATGTATAATAGAACTTTGTGAATTCAGTCTGCAAATCAGTTTTTTTCAATTCATTTGAAAAAATACATACAAAATGTGTAAAGTCTAAAACTACACTCCACTCAACAAAACAAATGCCATGTATTGATGTAATAATTTGATTTTTAACTTTCTTAGTAATGGCGAAGGTGATATTGTGGAAGGTATCCATAATGAAAAATAAGACGAAATTGTCACAACCACATTTATTAAAACTTCGAGAAACTAGTTTCGGTTGTTACACCATTATCAATCTCAATCAAACTGAAAAACTGAAGTGCAAAGAAGCCTTATATATACTATACATGAAATGATACTATTGGCTAAGAGGGAAAGAGGCTGACCTTAATCGGACGTTGTGATTGGTTGTTTTAACCAATTCATTTTATCCAAAAAAATCATTGGAATGGTTAAAGCTCTATAAATCATACTATTGAAGGCTGCAAGTTTGTGTGATATTGGGTGACATGAGTGATGAGGTATGATTACATCGGTATGAGTTACGTTTCTAAAAATAGAGAAATTGTGGGTTCCTGTGCTATGGTCAATTCTTAAATCAAGAGCATTTAAAACACTATTCTCTTCTAACTCTATGTTGAATTTAATCTTATGGTGTAAACGATTCAAATAGCTAAGGAAATTATCTAATTGTCTATTACTACCCTTCCACGAACAAATAATATCATCTACATATCTGTACCAATAAGCAATCCTATTCTTAAAATTATTATTTTCAAAAATTCTATGTTCAAGGCTATCCATAAATAATTCAGCTAGTAGTGGTGAAAGGGGTGAACCCATCGCTAACCCATCTTTCTGTTCATAAAATTTATTGTCAAACTTGAAATAGTTATATTCAGTACATAACTTCATCAATCCTAACAGCTCAGTTCTAATAATAGGATCATCAATTGTAGTTTCCATGATCTCTTCAGCTCTGTTAAGACTTTCTTCAATTGGTATATTTGTAAAGAGATTAGTTACATCAAAAGAAACAAGTTTATAAGATGAATGAACAGGAATATTTTTGATTTTATTGACCAACTCCAATGAATTTTTGATTCCAAATTTAGGTTGGGATCCCGTTAACGATCTGAAGCTACTGTTGAGTTTGTGGGCCAATTACGAACATGGAGAATATTAATAAATGACACTACTGGTCTTATCGGAATATTATTCTTGTGAAGTTTGGGCTGACCAAATAATCTGGGTGGGTATGGGTTCATAACTGTTAAATATTTGATTTCCTGTTTATCAATTAACTTTGTGATACCTGCCAGCTTACTTTTAACTAATTTATTAATGTTGTTGGTTGGATTGGAGTTAATCTCAATGAAATTATTATCTGAAATGAATTCGTTAACTTTACCTATGTATTCAGTTTTCTCTAATATAACCGTGGTGCCTCCTTTGTCTGCTTTGACTATGATCAAATCGTTGTCTTTGACTTTCTTCTTAATCTTCTTCACGATGTCCTCTGTACGTTGAATATTGGGTAAAACTTGTCTTGCCTGTTCTTGTAAAATTATGTCCGCACATCTGTTGGTTAAAATACGATTCTGTGACACTCTCCAATTCCTATCAATGCTGCATGCTAGAAGTTCTGTTTGTTTGCTCCCTAAACTACTATAACTGTTGAATTTAGTACCTTGTCCTAGCAATTCTTGTTCTGAAGGTGAAAACGAGACATTAGTGAAATTTTTAACTCTATCAGCAAACTTATGGTGATGATTTGTATTATTCGGTTTTGGACGTTGTTCTTCAACAAGTTTCTGTAATTTCAAGTTCTGTGTAACGGTTTTTTCTTCCAATTTCTTATAGATTTCGTCCCTGCACTTATAGTCTAAGAAATCCCATTCAATTTTGTGTAGTTTTTTCGTCAGTTGCGAATGTAAGATGAAAATGTAGAACGATAAGCTATCCCTTCTTTTGTACCACCAGCTAATTTCTTTTTTTATCCAAAATTTCAATTTATTTCAACCAATTCAATACAACTAACTTGGTTTCATTATAATTCCAGCCTATTTTTAAAAAGCAATTCTTATGTGTATTTCTCAGTTGACCTTGATTGCATTTCAGTGAGCTTCTAATTTTTAAAAGAATTTTTAATTTTAATTTGATTAAATTCTAGCCTTATTACAAAATTTTTTTGTTACTTTCTTGATGTTCACAGTGTTTAGTTATTGATTTGACTCGTATTTTTGCTTGTTACTCCTCCCACCAGGGGGCGTGACTTGACAACCAATCACAACGTCCGATTAAGGTCAGCCTCTTTCCCTCTTAGCCAATAGTATCATTTCATGTATAGTATATATAAGGCTTCTTTGCACTTCAGTTTTTCAGTTTGATTGAGATTGATAATGGTGTAACAACCGAAACTAGTTTCTCGAAGTTTTAATAAATAATGTGGTTGTGACAATTTCGTCTTATTTTTCATTAATTTGATTTTTAACAGTAAATAATAATCAAGAGTGACAATAACTGTACATTACAGTATTAATATAATTTTATTCATTAATGTTATGGCACAATCAGAAATGGCTTGCATTCTTGTTATTCAGAGAATAATAATAATTTTCTTTGTAGTGGTGAAGGTGATATTGTGGAAGATATCCATAATAAATAATAAGACGAAGTTGTCACAGCCACATATTTATCAAAAATAGTGAAATACTAGTTTCGGTTGCCACACCATTATCAATCTCAAGCAAACTAAAACTAAAGTACAGAGTAGCTTAATATACTAAACATGGATTGATATTATTGGCTAAGGGATAGGCTGGCCCCCATTGAAGGTTTGTGATTGGCTAAAGGCCATAACAAGTCACGCCCACTGGTGGGAAAAGCAACAAGCAAAAATAAGAATCAAAATAAAGAACTAAAAACCGTGAACATCTAGAAAGTAACAAAGAAGAACAATGCACAAGTAGGCTAGAATTGAATCATTGTTATGGGTTTTCCAATCCCTAATATGTTCATTTATTCTAAATTTGAAACTTCTACTTCTACTTTCTACTTTCTCAATATTTTTGATACATTTTGGTTGTGAAAACTTCGTCTATTATTAATTAACTTTATTTGTAGTGGCGAAGGTGATATTGTGGAAGATATTCATAATAAATAATTAGATTTAAAGTTGTCACAATCACATTTATTGAAAGCTGTGAAAGGCTACTTTCGGTTGTTACACTACTATCAACCTCAAACTAAAATTAAGTACAAGAGCCTTAAAATATACAATAAACAGAATGATACTGTGTAGTGGGAAAAAGTACCTCTTAAGAGGCTGACCAGAAGGTCTGTGATTGACTGAAGGTCATAACATGTCAGCGAAAATCTACTAAATAATTCTGTATTAGGAAATATAATTAGGAAAATATATTTTGCATATGCTCAATCATTATTCCAGTATGTAATAGAAGTATGGGGGGGAACCTTTGATACACATTTTAATAAAGTTTTCACTCTACAACCTAATAAGAGCGGCTTTGGGACGAACAAGACGATATCCTAGTAAACTGCTGTTTCATGAACTTAATGTATTCACTTTAAGGCAAACTTATGTTATTAGGTGCGTATTGTAGATAATAAAGAACAAACATTCATTTGACAATAGAAACGTATATTACAATACAAGACCGCTATTAACAAATAGATACAACATACAGTATACAAGATTGACAGTATGTAAGCGTCAGTTCACCAATTATTGCATGATGCTAATAAACAAGATTCCTGCACACTTTTTAACACAAAGGTTTATACAAACTCTATTGAGAAATGTAGAGGAATGGTTCAAAAATAACATATATTTCAAGTTATAGTAACGTTTAGGTTGAGTAATAGTTGCCTATTTATTGTATTTGATAAGTTTTCTTTTTCGTTCTACTGTTGTTTTGCTAAAGATAGTGATGATAAATTTTCTTTTTGTTCTACTGTTTTTTTTGTTTTGGACTATTTTTTTTGATTGGTTGAATGCTTGATTTAGTGAATTATTGATGAACATTCCAGTGTAATTTTGGGTAGTAAAGAGGAATAATTTTCATTTGTAATTAAGGAGAACTCGTCGTTAGCGAACAAGCTATGCTTTGCTGATGGCGCCAAAAAAAATGTATTAATTGTTTGTGATTGATTGTTATTTACAAGAGTTTAGCAATAAAGAATTTTTGAATAAAAAAAAATTTTGAATTTAGTATATTTAAGCTATTCTGTACTTTTGTTTTATTTTTTTATTCATTAATAATAGTAGCCTAATAATAATAATAATTTAAAAAATAATGATTATAATAATAATAATCAGACACGGCGGGAGGCCTACTGAATCGGGTTTTAAAATAGTGATTGTGGTTCTACTTATTTATCTAAACATGAGAATATTTTTTTCTAATCACGAAGAAAGTGAACTATTCGTCATCAATAAAGTCAATCATTTATTATAAAGAAACTTATAGGACTAATACCACCAATTTCTTTTGTAGAAAAGTAACCAACTACAGACATTCATCCATCTATTCGTGGCCATTCTAAATTTTACTTTTTATCGCCTGTAACAACTATAAATTAATGGGGAACTACAGTATTGCTCAACACTACAGAGTATATCTAGGTAACCGGTGCCAATGGTCAGTCTTGAAATTTGGCAGACACATCAAGAGCTCACCAGACATAACTCTGCATTGTTTCCCGGGACTAAGGCGGCATATTAAAACGAAGCCTCAGCCTTGACCCAGATTCAAAAACTGTGCTTTTAAAAAAAGCTGGGAAAGAATGCTCGGCGCTAATCCTCTCAAATACACTCACTCCTTCCTTCTCTCTCTCTCTCTCTTCCCCCCCCCACACTCATACTACTACATCAATTCTCTCTCTTTCGCTTTGACTCTCTTCTCTGGGTTAAGTGGAAGAGAGGGTTACCCTCTCTTGAGGGTTAAGTGGAAGAGAGGGCCGGCTGCGCTCTAACTTCGCCCTCCCAGGTAATAAATAAAGGCAGCCATTCTATTCTATTCTATTCTCTCTCACTCTCACTTTCTTTCTCACCCTCTCTCTCTACCTACCGGTCATGTGTCAAGAATGGACAAATCTATGTCTAAAGGGTCGATTACATTGGACTAGTTAGTAGCTAGCGAGTAGCGAGCTAGTAGCTTAGCAATGTTGAGCGTTTGCTAGTATTTAGTAGCTTAGTAGCTAGTTAGGAGTAGCGAGTAGAAACGTTACAGGCCGACCGTGTTTCAGCAGCTCGGCGTGCCAAGCCGCATTATAGAAAAAATGAAACTTCCAAAATTACCCCATACTATGAAATTTAAAAGACAATAACTAATATTGCAACACAAAATTAAAATATGAAGTTTACCAACAATTTTTTTACTGAGGATGAAGCCCACATAGGTCTGAGACCTGTGCGTGGGTAATAAGTTGGATGATAGTGATTGATGAGTTGGACCTACAGTTTAAGGTGGGTTCCGAACCACCGGGAAGTCATTTTACAGCAGAGAACAGTGTCCTTTTTGCTGGCCAATCCAATCGGTCATCGTTACGATCAGGACCTACGAGAACGCAGCTTATCTCTATCTGATTGAACAGATACCTGCTACGGCTCACGGCTATCACTTCCCATAAATCATTCAATAAGATTTAATCAAAACAGTTGATTGGTATTTTGTATATGCAAAAATTTGTTAATTTACATGATTAATCTAATCTTTCTTTCTCTCACACCCTATCTCTTCTTATCAATCTATTTTCTCTCTTTCTCTCACACAATCTCTCTTCCACTCTTTTTTCTCTGTGGAGACTGGCCGTAGCCAGTTCAAAAATAGAGACAATTTTGTAAATAGTGAGACCTCTTCAAGGCTCTTGTTCTTTACGATGGACATAAAAAATAAAATCAGCCGAGTTCCACTTTTGGCTCGTGTTATTTGCCCAGACAATTACAGAAGTACACCTGCTACTGCTTTATTGGTGGGGAAGCTTTTTAAAAAGTTTTGTAATAGGAATTAGTCTTTTCTATCGTCGAATATGATGTTGGAAATATGATTGTTATTTTTTATTTTGTTTTCTTCTTTTGAAAATTGTGTGAGATTATTTTTAGATTTTTGAAGACTATCTTATCTATTTTTTCATCCATGAGCACAAAATTACAATGAAAAGCGGAGATGAAACAGGTTTAGATGCCTGTAACAGCTTAATCAGCAAAATTTTACTACCAAATCCAAATATTTAGTTAGGCCTATACAAAAAAAACTATATGGTTTGACTAATTCTGTATTCGCACAGGTTTCAATCTCTAAGGAATATGAGGAGAAGAAGGAGTAAGGGGGAGAGAAGATTGATTGATTGATTGATTAAATGCCTTTATTAGGGCGGAGTTAGGACTCCTGGTCCTCTCTTCCACTCAACCCTTAGAAGGATGAAGAACCCTTAGAAGAAGAAGGATGATGAGGAGGGGTGGTGGTGAAAGGAAGAGGAGGAGAGGAGGAGGAAGAATAGGAGTGGGTGGAAGAGAGGAAGAAGGAGGAGGATGAGGAAGAGGAGGTGAAGGAGGAGGAGGAGAAGAAGATGGAGATAGATATTTATCATAGTAAATTTCTACAAGGCTTATCACGTAAGGTAACATATATATCTTAAAAATGATAAAAAACTAAATAATTATATACTAACAAAGCTTAAGTAGATACAGACAATATCAACCAAACACTGCTAAAAACTGAAACAAATTAAACCGAAACATCACAATGCACAATAAATATTATAAAGGATAATAGTATAATGAGTATAAATTAAAATGTGAGATGATTCAAATGATACATGATGTAAGGAGAAAGATGAGAGGAGAATGAAGAAGAAGGAGAAGAAGAAAGAGTAGAGATAAAGAAGAAGAAAAATAACAAAAACAAAACAAGCAATGTTTTCTTTCGAAAATAGAGGACTTCATGTCAAAAGCACTTGTATCGAGGATATCGAATCCCACAGTTGGTCACGAACAGGAATTGCATTACATTATCTCTTATCTCACGTATCTTGTTTTCCTTCCCTTTTTGATCTCTTCTCTCCTCCTATCTTCCTTCTCTATCTTCCTATTTCTCCTCACTATTTCTCTACACAAAATTATCCATTCTTTGAACACTTCCATGGTTACCCTTTCCAATCTCCATCTTTCTCTGACCCGCTCAATCCTCCTTTCCCTGTCCTTTTGATCCCTTCTTTCTTCCAATCTTCCTTCTTCATCACCTTCATCCCTTCTTTTCAATTTTCATCTTTTTCTCACCCTCTATCTATATCCTCCTTTCCGTTGCTCTCATCATCTTTCTCTGTTCTTTTTTATCCCTTCTTCCTTTCAATCTCCCTTCTTTATCAACCCATTTCATTTACTCCTTCCCCTCATATCATTCTCCTTTTCACCAATCCTTAGAATATGGTACACTTCCAAACCTTCATCTTTTTTCACCCACTGAATCCTGTTACTTCTTTTCTCATCTTCCTTCTCTCTTTTCCTTTTTAAGTAATTTTTTCTTCCCATATTCCTTCTCTATCATCCCTTACCTTTTTACTTCTCATTTCCACAACATTCTCATTTTTGCCACCCGTTCTGTTAACACCCTTTCCAATATTCTTCTTTCTCTCACTCTCTGTATGTTCCTTTCGTTGCTCTCATCCTCTTACTCTGTCGTTTTTGGTCCCTTCTTCCTTTCAATCTTCCTTCACTATCAGCTCCACCCCTTATTTCCACTTCATTTTCCTATCAGTCAACCCTTCTGTTGGCATTCTTTCCAAGCTTCATTTTTCTCTCACTCTCTTTACTCTTCTGTCCGTTGCTCTCATCCTCTTTCTGTGTCTTTTTGATCCCTTCTTCCTTTGAATCTTCCTTCTTTATCACCCTATTTCCTTCACCTCTTCTTTCCACTGCATTCTCCTTCGAACCAACCCTTCTGTTCATACCCTTTCCAATCTTCTTCTTTCTCCCACTCTCTGTACCCTTCTTCCGTTGCTCTCACCCTCTTCCCCCCCTTTTCTATTCCCAACTTTTGTTTCTCATCTAGCAAAAAGCCCCAAATCAAGTTCGAAGAGCATCGACCAACTAAGTCCCTTTCACTTGCTCCATTAAGCACACAAGGATTCAAGCTCTTTCCAACTTCCGTTGTTGCTACTTTACCATTCTCTATCTCTGTTTATTCTCTACTTATTTGTGAATGACCAAAGTGTACGACACGAGAAGTGCACATAAATTCTGGTAACAAGTGGAATAACGATAAAAACTTGGATATTTTGGACTAACAGCCAGTTACACGAAAGAAAATAAAATTTTACCACCGCAAGATGACGTCATTTGACTGAGCCAGTGCAACGACTTCCCTATTGTCCTCCCTATTGAGATGACGTCATCTTACGGTGGTTAAATTCAATTTTCTTTCGTGCAACTGGCTTTTAAAGCACGATAAACCCGCTCGCACCACTCCATTATAATGGTATAAAGATTCTGTAACAGATTAAATTATTGCTCATTTCATTTTTCTAAAATAGGAAACGATTCGAATTCACTAAAATGATTGTACTACTAGGACAGCCCAGAAAAAAATTGAATGATTGCAAAGTCGAGGAGAAGAAGAAGAAAAAAAGGGAGAAGTAGAGAAAGAAATTGAAGAAATGATGAAAGAGCAGGAGAAGAAGAAGAAAAAAAGAAGAAGAAGGAGGAGAATAAATTCACTGCAAATGCCATAAATCTCATATAATATATGAATTTTCTTCTTACGTATAATTTATTAAGTATTGTGCTTAGTATAATTATACTTCTTAAGTATGAATCTGTTGAGAATGATAAAATATCTGTCTAGTAATAGTAATATTTCAAACCTAAATCACTATCACTACAAAAACATTTTTGCTCATGAAACGAATTCGAATGTTAGCAAATCTCCTCTTCCCAATTATTCACGGATAATTACTTAATTAACAAAATCAAATATTACTTCTTAATTTTGTTGGAAACTCGAATTTAATAATATCTCGAGAGGCTGAAGCTATCTACACAGCCACAGGCCAAGTGGGGGTGAGGCTTTGGTAGAATAATAATAATTCTCTTGAGAGAAGAGTTTTCATCACCACCGGAAAAATTCCGGGAAAACTGATGTGTTTAATACGGGAAGCTGACAGCCGGAAGCGTCCTCACGTTTGGCCTCCTGAGATTTTCGCGACCTCTCAAAGAGGGAAGGAATAAAAGTGAGGTGGAAGAGAGAGACTGTGTGAGAGAGATAGAGTGATAGAATGAGAATGAAATAAAGAGGGAGAAAGATAAGATCAGATAAAATAATTTAATGTAAATTTACAAAGAATTTTATATAAATTTTACAAAGCTAAACTAATGAATATTATTTGAAGATATGAATATGAGTTGTAATTTGATAACGATAATAATTATGATTGTGATGTATTTACATGTACAGTGCGTTCATTAAGTCACGCATATCCATATAAACAAGTCTGTGAATATTAAGTTTTTTATATTAGTTCTAGTGGCTACCACAAGATAGCACCACTGGTAATATAAACAACAGATGACAAGCCAATTATTGTGTGTACAGGTTACAACAGGTCTGCAGTATTGCTTAGATTACGATAAGGTAAACATGTAATTTTCCCAAGAGCAACGAGTGTTCCTTCTTGAACAGTATTTTACCAGTATTTAACGCCTCCAGATTTTTTCCTGTAGGGGTTATCTTAAAGGAAGGGTTTATAAAAATAGGCCTCATACACTGAATGAACTGAAAATGAACATTACAAGGAGAATAACAATATTAGTGTAGGCCAGGGGCGTATTCAAGGGGGGTCCCCGGGTCCGGACCCCCCCCCCCCCCCCATTTGAGATGACTAAGCACTAGATAGAATGCTTTTTTGCTGTAGGAAAGGTTCTTGAGAATAATTCTATACCAGTGAAAATAATTTTAGTGAACAACATTTAATCTAGACGGAATTAATATTACAATATTGGAGTGTTGAGAACTGAGCATGGGGGCTGTTATTGTAGCCATTATGGTACATTATCGAGAAAGAGTGGGTTAGAATTTCAAAACAAAACTGGGAGAAGTCATTACGGTAGTCTAGAAAAAACCTATTAAAGTAGCATAGCACGCAAATGTTGACATGTGAATTCTTTTTCCATGATAAAAAACGAAATGATTTTATAGACTTCCGTTTGAGCTTTTCAAGTGTCCAGAATCTCACGGTCGGTGTTGAAGTACAATTAATAATTTCGTTCTGGGTCCTGGTACAATGCCATACAATCGTGCATTTATACAAGTTTTAATAGTGATTAAAATAATTACTGCCGTTTAGTATTAGTTTTTAATTTTTCAATTGGATTTTTGATTTCTCGTTTAAAGTTTGTTTTGGCTGAAAAAAGAAAATATTCGCGTTTAATCAATTACTTCTGCGCAAAAACAGCTAAAACATTAATCATTAAAGAAACATCGACTTCATCCTCAAACAGTAGTTGTGATAGTTCAGAAATCAATCAGGCGTGGGATTTCTTCATTATGTTGAAACAAATTGAATCCAATCTCAGGGACTCGACTCATAATTTCCTTGAGAAGTTCATACTAGTCTTGCTGGTGAGATTTGGTAAGTACATATAAATGTAAAGAATTAACACCACTTTCTGCAAATAATAGATTTAAAACGGTATTTATTTTTCCAACATTGGATGGTCCACACACAATTAATTCATCTTACACTATTTGGAAAAAGTACACTGTGTCTCATTTGTTGCTTTCTGTTCTTCTCATTTAAATACTTATCAAAGTTGATCAATGGTAATTTTGATCTGTGCTGTTTCAACTTCATTTTTCAATACAGAGACAATATATAAAATTTCCATCATAATTTTATGCTGATGTCATACGTTTTCTTCATATATCTATAAGTTGGATTCTTACTTTTATAGCATTTTTCTCCTTGAAATGTATTTATTCGGTGGCGTTACAGAGGGAGAAAGTTGAGGATTTTCATTGTTTGTTTGTTAATACATATTTTTTCAAGAACTCACTGCTGGCTCACAGGTCTGCCTTGCCAGCAGGGTCTTTTAATTAAGATATTTCTCTTCTTTTTATTGCAATATAGTATTGTCATTTCATGGCTACAGAGTTTCTGTACATGATTATTTTGTTGTAATAACTATAGGACTGTAACTATCCTATGTAATTTATCCTTAAAAAAAATATAATTATTTTTTCAGACAGCACTATTATTATCATCAATCCATGAATTGTATTTCGAATCAAAGCCCAATCATTCCACATACAATTTGTTACCTTTCTTCTCTAGTACCATCTCAATAAGATACACATCAGGGTACTTGGTTTCTTCATTTCATACTCATAGAATGCACCCTTTTAATGTATTGTTGTTTTCACCTATTCCCACCACCTTTCATCTCACACGGGATGGGTATCGAAAAATATGTTGTCTTTTTAAAAACATTGAGTTTAGAAATTTCAAAATGGGAAATGCAACTTTTTAACATCTTAAAAAAACATAATTATATGTATTGTGTAATAAGTAGTACAGTATAATACTTAATTAATAAATTGAATTAGCTTAAAATTGGTGAACTACTGCTGCTGTCATTCTTGCTGTAGTTACAAAAGTTTTATGATTTGTTTTGAGGGGGGGGGGGGTAGTCTAGTCAATGAGTGTTGTATGTAGGTGAGGGGACGACTCTGTTAAAGTGGACCCCCCCCTTGAAAAATTTCTGGATACGCTTATGGTGTAGGCGTACTCCACAAAGTGCCAACAAACGTTGTAAAACGAATTCATGCATGTATCAATGAACAAAGCAGCCATTTTGAACATATAGTAAGACATAAAATGTTGGAAATAAGTATATATGTTAGTATATAAATGTTTATAAATTTACAACAATAATAAATAAATAATACCAAATACAATACATTACTTCACAACCTTTTTGATGTGCGCGACTTAATGAACGCACTGTATCTCCATTCTTGGAAAAGGATAATCAAGGATATCCTTCTCATCGTCACTTGACCGGTAGAAAGAGGGTGGACGGGAGAGAGAGTGAGGGAGAGAGATATTTAATATTATAATTAATATATTAATATTATAATGCATTTGTTTTACCTAGCGGTGATGGCGAGCTACACCTTCACCTACACCTCCTCAACATGTGCGTACCCTTAAGACTTTATTTGCGCAAATTTACAATGTATATGAATGATTACAATATTATTAAGATTAGCAACTCTCAGATCCAATAGTTATTGAGAAAGGAAAGAGGGTGAGTGTGTGAGATAGTACGAGAGAGAGGGAGTGAGAGAGAATAGTAAGCAAGAGAGAGAGAGAATAAAAGAGAGGAAGGAAAAGAGGGATTGGGAAAGTAAAATGTATAATGGAGGATATAGAAATATTCTCCCGTCCGGAGATTACACTTTTCCCTTTTCTCTTCCTCACTGCTCTTGGCGGGAATATAATTTTGCAGATTGAAAAAGCAATAAAATCATCTCGTTCTCATTAGACTTCATTTCTTTTCCATCCAAATGATCATCGCTTTGCTGATAACACTTGCTGATGACGCGATGTTTTCTAATAATATTTCAACATCCCCTTCTACTTTAATTTAATCATTTCCGCTCCATCTCTCCATTCTTTTTGCACTCATTCTCCATCTCTATTCCTCCATCTTGTGCTCCTTATCCACTCCCAAACTTGTATGATTCGATCATTTTCGTTCCATTCTTATTGCGCTTATTTCTCGTCTAACTCCTCCATGCACGCTCCTTGTTTACTTTCAAAGTTATCAACGTTCTCTTTTCAAACGCGAAGTTTGAACACGAACTTCGCGACTTTGGTGGCTTAAGTAATTATTAAGAGCCTTCCGGTGTTGAAAATTTGTAAAGTTTGGTTGAGTTGAACGGCTTCTTCCTGATGGCGAATTAGCAGTATATAAACAGATAAAAAGTTCTGGTGAAATGGAGTTTAAACAAGGAATGAGTCAGAATATGGTTAGGAACTGCAGGAAAATTACTTTTTCCCATTTTTTAATTATTTATTTTATATACCACTCAGCTTGTTTGAAAAAACCATCAAATTCGAACTTATTTCGAATATTTTTTCAAACCACTACATTAGCACGTATCTAGGACCTCACTGCCTCTGTTATTTGCATTAAATAGCTTCCCGGTGGTTCGGAACCCACCCAAAACTGTAGGTCTTCCTTGTTTTCAATAACATGACTCAAGCGGCTAGGTGGACGTAAGGGTCTCCCCACGAACAAAAGTCATACGCATTTACTTTTTAGGGCCTCAACTAATCATATTAATATGATCCCAATCAATTGATATCATAATATGATGAGCAGGTACTTAATAAATACCAATCAATACAATATGTTGATTATGTTGATTTTATGAAGTCTACAAAATTTTAACTATTTTGTCCTTGTGGTTCCCAAGAAATTTATGTTATCTGTTTCTGTAAAAATACAATAAATTAAAAGCGTACTTTCTGTTATATTCATTTGTATATTGAATATTGAACATTCATTTGAATATTGTATATTCATTTGATTGAATATCATATTGAATGATGATTATATATTTCGATAATCTATTGATGTAGTAAATAATTGAGTTGAAAAATTGTAGTGATGAAATGAAAATTTGTCAATTTTGATTTAAAAATGAAGGGTTTTCAAAATTGGTGCAATAGCAATCCATTAATTCAATGTACGAGATATGCAGCGAGATAGTATTTTTCGACTTGAAATTTTCTATCAAAATTTGATATTGAAGACTATTATTTACTGTTTACAGTGTTTCTTTTGAGTGAACTTTCAAATTAGTTGCCTTCAAGTAAAAAGGAATCAATTTATTATTTTTCGAGCGGAGAATTTTGGCAAATCTAAATTGTCAGCGTTAAAATTAACCTTAATGTTTTGGGCAATATAACATTTTCAAAATTTGTGAAGAGAGCAGTTTTGGATTTGAGTTTGTTACGCCTTCACATTCATTGCCATTTTGTCACTATAAATAAATTAATATTTATATTGTATTGCTAATGTAATACCTGATACAATAATTATATAATTATATGATGAAACAATAATACGATATTATTTATTTATTTATTTGACATGAAAATAGTTTCAAGGCTTAAGCCTATTGAAACAAAACTTTATTTTAACAAAAGAATAGAAGTTGCAAAATATCTTATTGCTAAAGAAAAAGAAAAAATAGTGATAATAATGATGTTAGTAAGAAGAAAACTAAAAATATAATAAAAGTGAGAAGAAGAGAAAAAAGAGTGACAAGAGGTGATTAAAAACTTAATGATGATGATACAGCATGATGTACATAGTAAATTTGTCACAAAGGTTGTTCCCTTAATAAATGAAGATATAGGCGGGATTAAAATGAATGAATAGATGGAGCTGAGACAATATGGAATGGCAATGAATTCCACAAACGTGATGATACAACTAGGAAAGATTTATTGAACATTTCAGTTCTGTGGAGAGGCATCTGCAGCGTGAATTGGTGGGATCGAGTGGCTCTGGAGTGAACATCTGTGGAGAGAGTAAAGCTATTTTTCAAGTAGTTAGGGCCAGAATGTTTTACTATGAGAAGGTATGTGATTCAAAGGATGATTATCATGCAATATGATATTGAATATTTTATTAATTTTACAAATTAATAAAGATTCTATAAAGATCCAATAATGCATTTGCATTTGCATACAAACTAAAAATTAATACAAAAAATAAAGTCTCTTGTTTTTGGATAACATTTGGTTATTATGTCAATCAAAATGTAAAATGTCGCGATTGAAGGAAATTGAGAAAAACTATTCTTTCAAAATCGAAAAGCAATAGGGGAGATCTCACTAACAATAACGGAATATGCTTTTTTTAGAAATCGCATCTTGATAATAATAATAATAATATCGTATGACCTGGCTGGCTCAGGTCTGGTGTCAGAGTTATCAGGTCGCACCTGAATAAGTTCAGGGCCTCTGAATCATCTTGATATAATCGGGGAATGGTCAATATTAATACTGTTTATAACTGGATTAATATATTAATATGGTCATAAACTAACGTACTTATACTTTAATTACATCACTGAATAAACAATAAAATGTTAATAAACGAGCACCTATGGCTTTTATTGGTGATAAGACCTTTATGGTTCGTTCCACCTTGTCAAACGAACCATTTTATGGGAAACATGGTGCACCCAATATCTTTGTTGGGCTCCGAACCACCGGTTAAGTGATAATAAAGTTTGTAACATAAAGTCATCACAGCAAAGTCATCCATCTGAGCGTAGTCTGGATATACACTATATAATATTTTTATAAGAATTCGTATTGGCATTAAAAGTAGTATTTGTATTTCCCAAAAATATCGTCTCAAGACTAGACATTTCCCTTCACTTGTAAAAAACATGTGATTTGTATACTTTACTAAACTGAACTACGTGCTTTCTAATTGTAAGAGTGAAAGAGTGAATCCATTTGCTTTTCTCTCCTACACCGAATCAAGATATTTTGAAATCACAGAAGCTCCAATTTGAAAAAGATTCGATAATTTCTACATAAATTAAAGTTTTCTTAGTAATGGCGAAGGTGATATTGTGGAAGGTATCCATAATGAATAATAAGACGACATTGTCACAACCACATTTATTAAAACTTCGAGAAACTAGTTTCGGTTGTTACATCATTATCAATCTCAATCAAACTGAAAACTGAAAAAGAGATTAGTATGATTAAACAGATAGCTATTACAAATGGATATGAGGAAATCATTGTTAATAAATATTAAATAAAATAAATATGAGACTAGCAGTCAATGCTAGCATTACTGTAACTGAAACTGGGGAAAGGTCATGGATAACGGTGCCTTACCTTGGCCCAGTTTCTGATAAATTAGGAAAACAACTGAAAAAGAACGGTTTTGATGTAGCTTTTCAAACCAAACCAATTTTAAAGAACTTATTTGGGCGTAGTAAAGACAAAATTGATATCTGGGATAAAAGTGGGGTTTATAAATTGAATTGCGGTCATTGTAATGCTTGTTATGTAGGTCAGACTGGTAGAAGTTTCAAATGTAGGGTAAATGAACATATCAGGGATTGGAAAACCCAAAAAGGAGATTCAAATTTTGCAGAACATCTCATTAATAATGGACACAAGTTCAAGGCTGAAGAAAATGTTGAATTTCTGCATTTGATTGGCAAAGGCAGACAATTGAACATTTTAGAAGCTTTGGAGATAACTAAGTTGGTAAAAAACGATTCCATAACTAATTTAAATGACCAAATTTATTTTAACCAATTCAATACAACTAACTTGGTTTCATTATAATACCAGCCTATTTAAAAAAAAACAGTTCTTATGTGTATTTCTCAGTTGACCTTGATTGCACTTCAGTGAGCTTCTAATTTTTAAAAAATTTTCAATTCTAGTTTGATTAAATTCTAGCCTTATTACAATTTTCTGTTACTTTCTTGATTTTCACAGTTTTTAGTTATTGATTTGACTCGTATTTTTGCTTGTTACTCCTCCCACCAGGGGGCGTGACTTGACAACCAATCACAACGTCCGATTAAGGTCAGCCTCTTTCCCTCTTAGCCAATAGTATCATTCCATGTACAGTATATATAAGGCTACTCTGTACTTCAGTTTTCAGTTTGATTGAGATTGATAATGGTGTAACAACCGAAACTAGTTTCTCGAACTATTAATAAATGTGGTTGTGACAATTTCGTCTTATTATTCATTATAAATTAAAGTAATTAAAGGGTACTTTCAAAAGATCGAGTATAGTTTGAGGAAGCAACCACACGCAGTACGTAGGCCACATTATTTAAATATTTTTTCTAATAAGAAATAAGCAATCCCACAACAGGATGCAAATCAACGTGTTGAGAGCTGTACCTTCATGTTCAAACGTACGTAATTCCTGAGTACAAATAGACAGGAAATTTCTCTACAAACAAGAGCTATGTTGATGATTTCAGGCCGACATTTTGTATTTTTTTGGAGGGAAAAGATACTAACAAGCAAATATCTCGTTTGCTCGTGTTCGTGGACTTGAGTTTGAACAGCGTTACATTCTGTTTCTTTGGGAGCAACAGAAAATTTGCGAGGAAATGTGGTTTTTTGGCGGGAAAATACAGAGCTAGAACTCAAAAGAAGGCGGGAAAATTGTGTGAGTGCGTGTTTGCTGAAAATACTTCCTCTCTCTTTCTCTCGTGCGTGTTTACTGAACGTACATCCTCTCTCAATCATGTCCTCGCTATCTTTCCTCTTTGTTCTTCTCTCTCACTCTCTTTCACTTTTTCCACTCATTTTTTCTGTTTCTATTGTCGTAGCTTACACAATTGAAAATAGAAAAATACGTTTGGAAAATTTCTACTGCGCTTTTCAGTGGAAAGATCAAGCAACAATTGTTTGGACATAGAGATAATTGAGAGAGAAAACAATGCTGATAAGATCAGAGTTAGAAGAAAAACTTGAATAATTTCCTATAAATGTGTTTATTGAAAAAATTTCAAGTATCATTGTTGTAGTTCTTACACTTATTTTTTAAATTCTAAAACTAATGGTGAATCGGTCAATATAAAATTAGAATAAAATAAGAAAAGTTATATTATCAATCATTGTAGTATAACTAAGAAAAAATAATGAACATTATTAAAAAAAAACATAATTTTTCTTAAATTTTAATAGATTTTGAGCAGTGTGATGCTCCCTGAAAAAATACCTACTAAAATAATAAGCGTATGACTTTTATTGGTGGGGACAGCCTTATGAGTAGTCCCACGTCGCCGTTCGAGGCATGTCATGGAGAACATGATGGATCTTGTACTTTAGGTGGGTTCCGAACCACTGGGTGAGTGATAATGAAGTTTACAACTTCAAGTCATTGAAGCACGGTCACCCATCCAAGCGCAGTCTTGATGGCTCGGAACTGAACATCACGATCGCATAAACACCACGCTCCCGCGTGACCAAACACTCATTAAAACCCCTTCGTTGAATTTCAAGGTGCTTGCACTGTGGAGCAGCGATCCTGGATTATAGCTGCAAAATCAAACATGTGCTGTAGAATGGCATAGAAAATAGTTCATGGACGAGCGACAATTTTTCAAAATGTCATTGACTCTGATCAAAACTTTTGTGTTTTTTTTTTTTTGTTTTGAGGCTGAAACCCACAATCATAGGTCTAAGACCTGTGCGGGAGTAATGAGTTGGATAATGGTGATTGATGAGTTGGATCTACAGTTTTAGGTGGGTTCCAAATGACGGGGAAGTGACTTTACAGCAGAGAACAGAATTTATTTTGCTGACAAACCCCATCGGTCACCCTTGGGGCCCAAGAGTTCGTAGCTTATCTCTGTCTGATTGGAACCACTACAGCTCCCGGCAATCACTTACATGAAAAATGATGAGTATTTCTCTTGAATCTGGGATTGATTTGATGATCCAGTGTGCAAGCACCCTTAAATTCTAAAGGACTGGAACCAATTATTAAATTTGACCAAACGCCAAAAGTATAGTGCACATCTTCGGCCATGTTTATTCATAGCGGCAAATTTAAATTTGCAAACTACTACAAATCTACATAGACAATTGGATGAATGAATGAATGAATAATGAATTTTATTTCCATCCTTGAAAAACATATAACTTAATACAAATTTTGCAAAAAACAAAAAACCAGGAAATTAACTGGCCACTACCTCCAGTACATGTGGCCAGTTGCAACTAAGTATATTATATAAATGAATAAATAAATAAATAAATGAATATATATATATATATATATATATATATATATATATATATATATATATTCACAGAGCATTCAATTTTACACTATATTTGATAACGATTCAACATAATTTTGTTTGTTTCAGGTAATTTGATGTCTCTCATCTCCATACCACTACAAAGGCATACTCACTCGGAGCTAGTTGATGAAACAGGTACTGTATCTAGCGGCTATTCACTGTAACTGGTACTGTATTTAGCAGTCATCAGTCCCTGTCATTAGACTAGTGCAATATTCTGATTGTTAGGTAACAACGCCATTTGCAATGCTAGCAATTTTGACGTGGTGCTGATTGAATTGGCATATATACAGAGTGCTCAGCGAACTCATGTTTGCGGATTGGATCTTTGCTTATTAACTGCATCTATTCTATTTGTTAGTCCAACGGCGAATCATCTGTGTTGACCCTGATATGAAATTCGCATAGTCGAATTTAAAATGTCCATTTTACTGATCAGAGCGCAATTTGATCATCGTACCAGGTAGTGGTCAGGAATGGAGTGTTTTCTCCTTATAAATAAACTGTCTCCTGTTAAATTGAATGTTGGTTTGATAGATCTGAAATCTATTTGATTTGGGTCTCGAGCTATTTTGGCTGATGACTAAGGTAGTAGTGCGGGAAAAAGTATTTTGTGCTGTAGCAGGTATCCGTTCAATCAGATAAGATAGGCTACGAACTCCTGGGCCCTCTTTGTAAGGGTGATTGATCGGATTTACCAGCAAAAAAGACTGTGTTCTCTGCTGTGCAATCACTCCCTCGTGGTTTGGAACCCACCTAAAACTATAAGTCCAACTCATCAGTTACCATCATCGAGCTGACACACAGGTCTCAGACTTATGTGGGCTTCATCCTCAAAAAAAAAGAAGATTGGATTACGACTAATAACGTAAGAAAAACTAAAAACTATTATTTATTCCATGGATCTACCTTCCTGAATTCAGGGAAGACTTGAATAAACTTGTGATAAAAAGCTTTTCAAGCCTCCCTCAAGTTGATGAAGTCAAAAGGTCCATAAATACGTTTATAACAGTAACAATATTGTTATAGAAACAGTAAACTATAGATTGAGGCAGATACAGCGAAGTATTCGATACTTTACGCTTTTTTTATGTACACTTCAATACCGTTAAAACATCGTCAACATAGCCTTCTAGATATTCAGTTATCTTTTTATATCCAGAATAACTCCACTCGAGTTGAATATCGTTTTTATGACTGCATCAGCGATCATACAATAGTTTAATGTCTGTGGATTACACTTTTATATAACTTACTCTTTCTTCCTTGTAACATTTTTCTATCACAATGCATCACTTTCTTCTCATCTTTTTCCTGTCTATTTCCATCCTAAGTACATCTCTTTCTGTTCCTCCCATCCACCCAAACTCTTTCTTCCATTTCCGTGACATTCTCTTCCATTTTCTTTCTTGGTTTTTCCCCATTACAATGCATCGCTTCCTTCTCTTCTCTCTTGTTCTTTGTTATCCTAATTCTCTAAACATATTTCTCTGTTTCTTCCCTGGAAATTGTTTGAGTCTCTCTTCCTCTTTCATTTTGTTTGCCTACTTTCTCACCATCTCTCTATTTCTCCCATTTCCTTGTCATTTCCTTTCTTGTCACCTTTTTGTGACGCAATGGATAGCTTTCTTCTGTATTACCTTTTTCTTTCTTATTCTCATTCTCTTTACACCTCTTTCTCTTCTCTAATTTCTCTAACATCTCATCCTTTTTCTTTTTCTTTTCGCCAACCCCTCTTGCCATTTTCTTCCTTGTCACATTTTTTTACCACAATGCATCACTTCCTTTTCTTCTCTCCTCTCTTTTTGTTTCTCATTTTCATTCACAGTACCTCACTTGCTCTTTCCTCTTCTAAAACGTCTTCTAAATCTCTCCTTTTTTTCCTCTTTCCCTTTTCTCCTCACCTTAAATCTTTTTCTTTCTCCCATTTTCACTTTGTCTTTCTTATACCATTTATCTGTATCTCTGTTTCTTTTCATTCTATCATTTTCTGTATATCTCTTTTTCTTTCTTCTCCTGAAACTTATCTGAATCATGTTTTCTCTTTCTCCTTCACACCATCTTTCTCTTTCTTCTCCCACCCTCTTTTTTCTTCCGTTTGCACTTTTTCTTCCTCTCTCTTTCTGTTTTCTGTTTCTCCCTCGTTTTCTGGAAGTTATATGAATATCTTTCTCACTCACTCTCTCATTCTCTGGTTAAGAATAAAGGAACATGAATAAAGAGAGATAATCTAATCTCTCTCTTTCCCTTTCTCTCTCTATCTCCCACCTCATCTCTTTCTCCCACCCACTGCCTTTTTTAAGTGTTTGCTAGCTTCTTGAGAGCATTTTAAAAGCAGGGCGATAAAAGTTAGCGCGAGATCAACTGCTGGAAGGTGAGACGCTTGCTCACGTTAGAATGTGTTTTATGACTCAATCAGCCAGTGCCACGTCCGTGTGCACGTGTATTGCCGTTGCCATAGCAACCATGATAGTTTGTTTCCTTCATCATGGATGGAGTGTTTAGTCTTAACACGGGGCCCAAATGAGGACAGCATGCACAGATTTAAATTACTATTTTGAAGTTTGTCATTTCAAGTGGAAAATAGATGGAATTTTGATTTGCTTTGCACTATGTTTGAAATGAAGTTGAAACTCTACAGGCATCAGTGCCCCGTCCAAGAATATATTGGTTGTTGCAGATAAAGTTGAGACTGTTAAGTAACTCATATTTTTGACTCAGAGCATGAGATTCTTGTTATTTGATGGGAATAAAAATTGAATCGATCACAGCTTCTCATGCCTTCCGATCGGACTCCCATTGACTCAGCAGATCAACAGAGTCAATTCAATATGATATATCATTGTTGTCTATACACGTCTTCCACATTTGACTTATCTCCAGTCTGTTCCTCAGATGTTTGGGATATATGATATGATACTCAGCTGACTCAACTTTTTTCACATAATCCACTGCTATAAAATTATGGAAACATAAAATATGATTTGCTGTGACTGAATTAGGTGTTAGGTAAACAAGGTGAATTCATTATGATACAAAGTAAATAATTATGTTGTTGCATAATATTGGGTGAATTAAGTTTGTTCATATTTTTTTCGGAAGATAGCGCTCACATAGGCCTGAGACCTGCGCGTGGTTAATGAGTTGAATGACAGATGATTGATGAATTATTGAACCTGCAGTTTAAGGTGTAAATATGTATATTTGCCCAACAAATTATTCAATTACATGAATATAGAATATCATACATTCGATATGGTCTGTGTGGGTTCATGTTATCAATTAAATAATGGATAGTTTCAAATTTATTTATAAAATTATTGATATATTACATTTGATGTCTTTTGTAATTCACTGTCTATCCTGGAAAAGTGTTATGTTTGTTTGTGAATTTTAAATGTTGACGAAATAAATTCAAATATTCAACACATACAGCGGTCTAAGTAGGATACTGTACTGTATTGACGTTCAATGTAGCAATCTTGAAAGATTTTCTGAAATTTTTTCAAGTGTGAACCACATTAATAAATTTCTAACCGTAATGTGGAACAAATTCACAACTGAAATGAAAAAGTAACAGTGAAAACCCACTTTGGTATTAGACACACAAGCAAGTGTGAGCTTGCTTGAAAAGGTGCTTGTAACAGCGTAACAGGTGTGAATCACTGTTTAAGCGAATTCAAAACGAAGGGAATAGATTTATGGGTATTTTCCACATCAATTTCGAGTAAAACGGTTGTGGGATCGATCTTTGTTCAGAGGACGTAGCCAAAAATGTATGTGGTAGCTGGTAGATGTTGATAGCATTCAAATGAAGGGGAAAAAATTCAAATATCCTTTTCTTCCACTCTACAAAAGGTACTTAAAAAGACCATTGTAAAGACTTTAAAACCCGGGTTGGAAGTATAGCCGTTGTGACGTCAGCCGGTGACCTTCGCCAAATTTTCACATTCTCCTTATACAATAAATTACAGTCTTGTACTGAGGTGTGTTTTTATATCTATTTATTGGTGATATGTGATGGTTAAATTGTGGTATTATGTTACGTTAGGTATTATTTCGACAATAGAGTTTAGAAATTTCAATCTAATTTTAATAATGATTTCATTGCATTGCTCAGCAATGTACTGTATCCTAACGGCGTAGCTGGTCAGAAGATGACGTTACAAACAGATGTTAGCGCTGTTGACCATAATTATAAAATCGGCTCGCGTCAACCTACTTACTCAATTGTACTCAAAACGTTTTTACTCTTAATTACTTACTTAATCTAATTACTCAACTCTTATTTACTCTTATCACTCAATTCGTATTTACTCTTACTTACTCTTATTGTACTCAACTTCTTCATCTTCATTCACACCACCTAATACACGGAAAATTCATTTTTGATGATAGCAGTCGCATTTGTGGTAAAAAACCTTATGCCGACAAAAGTTTGTGAGAGAAAGAAAGGTTAGGTTAATCGATGGGGTGCAAGAATGGAAAGGGGAGGGGGTAAATCAAGGGAGAAGAGTGGAGGATGTTAGAAATCGATGATTTATGGTCGAAGTCTGCTGTTCAGTATCTGGGCAGTTGTCCCGATAATCTGTTTTGGTACGCTAGCGTAAAATACGCTCGTAAGATGCATACCGCAGATGCAAAACGACAGCGACACAAATTTATGTCCTATCATTCTCTCTTTGTCTGCCTCACTTTGTGTGCCATCGCTTTGTCTCGCTTGTCTCAGCGGACCAAGAACAAGACACTTCAGATAAGTTGGGGACATTGAGATCTCTTGGGAAGTCTGTGTTCCATATTGAGCCAGATATTGGCGATTTTCTGTGAAGGGGAATCTTCGAGACGTTCACAACGATATTCTAACCTATTTTTTCCCTATAAGCGAAAAACGTGGAGAATCATTGTTTTTAAAATACCTTCCCTGTATTGGAGATGGTGATAATTATTGTAGATGAGAAAGACTTTGGAATAAGTTTTTTTCTGGTCCTTCACTCCTTCTACCTTGATTCTTGAAAATTTCTTTCCATCTCTTCTCCTTCACCTTTTCCTTTTCCTTATCTTTCTCCTATTGTTGATTCTCCATCTTCTGCTATTGTTTATTGAACTGTATATTTTGTAAATGATATGCAATAGGTCTCTAAAGACCTTGCATAAAAATAAATAAATAAATCAATCAATCTCCCACCCCTTCACCACCTCCTTCTGCCACCCCTTCACCACCACCTTCTCTCTTTTCTTCTCCCACCCCTTCTCCTTCCAACTCCTTTCCAATATGAATAATCTTGAATAATAACAAAGGAACATGCCTGTTGTACTCAATGATAATCACCAAAAATCAAACACAATCATCAGACCTAACCCTTGATCTTCCGGTAAAACTGTAGGTCCAACTCATCAATCATCATCATCATCATCCAATTCATTACCCACACACAGGTCTCAGACCTATGTGGGCTTCATCCTCTGAAAAAAGGAAAAGATCCAATTTGCCTAGTCTATTTTATGTCTG
Source organism: Conomelus anceps (assembly GCA_948455865.1). NCBI lineage: Eukaryota > Metazoa > Arthropoda > Insecta > Hemiptera > Delphacidae > Conomelus > Conomelus anceps. The sequence goes on from OX418219.1 coordinate 72,034,614, forward strand.
GTTTCCACAAGAATTCACTCTGTGTCACGTCACCAAGGCTGTGATTCCATTTTCATCCAGCATATACTTGTGTTGTTCAACACAGCTGATTACTCAAATGAGATCGCATTTTACAGGTTAGATGAATGAATTTATAAAGCAATAATAATTAAATTTCTATATCTATCAACTATTATTTACTTAGTAATTACTTATTATTATATTAAATGGAAATATTAGAAATGATTAGTTTCTCTGGAAAATATGTTATTCCTATGAATAATAACTTAATACGTATGAAGATTCAACCAGATGACTATAAGGATTACGTGTTGATTGCGTACACCGAGGATTGCGTACATGGGCGTGTCAGCGAGGATTGCGTACATCTTTTACCTGTGAAAGATGACAAGGGTCGGCCATGCATCAAGAACATTTTGACAGGCGAGGATTGCGTACAGCTTTCTCTTGTTTCCTAATGTCTGTCCTTGATTAGAATTTTCTCCTTTTCGCTATGACAGTAATTGTTCTTTTCTCACCTAACAGATTCAATCACAACGTCCGTCCTTAATAAGTTTGCTCCTTTCCGTTTATTGTATAAATCGATATGGCATTAATTGCTGGTTTTTTCACTTATAGTCCTCACTTATAGCGTATTAACCTAACCTAACCTAACCTCACCTAAATATGCTACTAGCTAGCTACAATTTGATAGGTACTCGAGATAGAAAGGCCAACTCAAACTCAAATTTTTGTAGACAACAAAATTCAGTGAAAAAAACCAGCAATTAATGCCATATTGATTTGTACGCAATCCTCGCCTGTCAAAATGTTCTTGATGCATGGCCGACCCTTGTCATCTTTCACAGGTAAAAGATGTACGCAATCCTCGCTGACACGCCCATGTACGCAATCCTCGGTGTACGCAATCAGCACGCAACCGACTATAAGAGGGTACAAGGGTTTTCTTGAAATCTGATTCCAATTGCATACGATGGAGAAGCTTATTTTGAAAATCATATCTTACCTACAGTAAGATATTTTAAATTCAAGATGATTTTGAAAATTATTACACATACTTCGCTGGATATTCTTCAAAGGATGATGCAGGCAAAACGTCATAGAATTTGGTCCATAAATGCGTTACAAACAGGAAGTTACTTGTTACCAGAATTTATGTGCACTTCTCGTGTCGTACACGTTGGTCATTCACAAATAAGTAGAGTATAAACAGAGATAGAGAATGGTAAAGTAGCAACGGAAGTTGGGAAGTGCTTCAATACTTGTGTGCTTAATGGAGCAAGTGAAAGGGACTTAGTTGGTCGATGCTCTTCGAACTTGATTTGGGGCTTTTTGCTAGATGAGAAACAAAAGTTGAAGAGAGAATGGGAGGGGAAAAGAGGGTGCGAGCAACGGAAGAAGAGTACAGAGAGTGAGAGAAAGATGAGCTTGGAAAGAGTATGAACAGAAGGGTTGGTTGAAAGGGGAATGCAGTGGAAAGAAGAGTTAAAGGAAATGGGGTGATAAAGAAGGAAGATTGAAAGGAAGAAGGGATCAAAAAGAACAGAGAAAGAGGATGAGAGCAACGGATCAAACAGACAAGGCTGTATAGATAGGTTTCATATAGATATACAAATGCAAAACGGTCGACATAAATTAAGAGTCCTCTTTTTTTTCGGTCAATTATTATAAAAATCACAGTTTTATGAATTATTTTGTTGTTTATGATGCGTAATAAGTAACAACCATGATGCACAGACTGATAATTTTACGAGAATTTTCCACAACATGACTCAGTGTGCAGCCAGGCGACAAGTAAGATAAATTTGCTGTGAATTTGCCCCAACGACCTATCTCGTTATTTTTTCCACTCCCAAAAATCTGACAGCTTCATCCATTGTCAGGCTCCAGTCTCTGCGAACTTGTTTAGCAGGAATCTGCGATTTTCTACTCGTTTTAAAAGAGCAGTAGTCGTTTATCATGTGTGTTTTATACGCTCGTTTCACCGAACATCGTTTTCCCCAACCACACGTTCCCTAGACTCGTATTAGAACGTTATGAAATAGAGCTGATATAAATTTATATTTTGGGGACAATTTTGGGAACATTCCCCCTACACGATTATCTGGAATCTGTTGCATAGTTTGAAGTTTTTTTGTCATGAATTCACCGATGAGAGTTTTGGAATTGATTTCCATAGGAAAGTCGAACAGTGTCATAAGGTTATTTTTCGGGTTATAGCTGATTTCAAAATAAGAATAATAATAATAAGAATAAGATTTATTTCCCAATTAAACAAAAATACACCAATTTGAATAAAGATATCAACTAAGATTCTAGACTATTTAGTTACCCATATTTCGACCCAGAAAAGCATAGCTTGAGCGCCAGACCGACCAAGGAAACGTAAAATTGTAAAAATCACTACAGCTACAAATAAGTAAAAAATAATGACAAATAACACATAAAAGATCAAGAACCTAGATTAAATTTCCTATTTTAAAGAAGATATTCTCTCTGATCCATTCTACAATTTTAAAAATAGATGATGTTTTATTATTAAATGATAATAGTTCAGTTGGTAAGATATTGAATAGTTTACAGCAAATATGATGTGTGTAGTGCCTGCAAATACTTTTATTCCAGTTAGGTATAAGTATGTTATTTGTTAACGGTCTTATGTTGTAAGTAACTTGTCTTATTTCGAATACATCTCTATTGCAATTCATAAACAATATCAATTTTTTTATGTACAACTGCCTTAAAGTTAAGACTTGAAGTTCCCTGAAAATGGGAATTCAGCTTATATTTGATCAGTTAATTAACAATAAGATTTTAAGTTGTTACAACCACATTTTTGTTGAAAAACGTGAGATACTAGTTCCGGTTGTTACACCATTATCAATCTCAAACAAACTAAAAATAAAGTACAGTGTAACTTAATATCACAGAATGATACTATTGGCTGAGGAAGGAAGTTCCTCTGGTAGGCTGATCTTCATTGAAGGTCTATGATTGGCTGAAGGGCATAACAGGTCACGCCCACTGGTGGGAGGAGTAAAATAAGTGTCCAAATCAAGAACCAAAAACTGTGAACACATAGAAAGCAACAAACAATAACAATTCAGAAGTAGGCTAGAATTAAAAAATTGAAGCTCACTGAAATGCAAACAAGGTCAAACGAGAAAAACCGAAAGTACCGTTTTTAAAATTTATACCAGAATTATGATGAAGCCAAGTTTATTGTATTCAACAGTTAGTTGTAGTAGGCCTACAACTAACTTGGTTTCATCATGATTCTGTTATACATTTTAATAACGTTACTTTCGTTTTTTCTCGTTTGACCTTGACTGCATTTCAGTGAACTTCAATTTTTTAATTCATTTTTTACAATTTTAGCCTACTTGTGTTCTAGTTTGTTGCTTTCTTTGTGTTCACGCTTTTTTCTTCTTGATTTTGTTTCTTGACAATTATTTTGCTCCTCCCATCAGTGGGCATAACTTGTTATGGCCTTCAGCCAATCACAGACTTCAATAAGGCCATCCTAACAGGAAAAACTTCTCCCTCAGCCAATAGTATCGTTTTGTGTTTAGTATAATATATTTAAAAACTCTGCACTTTAGTTCTACTTTGTTTGAGATTTATAATGGTCTAACAACCGAAATTAGTATCTCACGGTTTTCAATAAATGTGGTTTGACAAATTCAAATCTTATTGTTCATTAATGTAATATGAGCTGAGGTAATGTTATTGGAGACATGGACAATTTTGGGTGGGTTCCAAACCACCGGGAAGTGATTTCAGTCCTTTTTGCTGGTAAATCCAACCGGTCACCCTTTCGGAGAGTGACCAGGAGAGCGTTGCTTATCTAATCTGATTGAAAAGATACCTGCTACGGCTCACGGCTGTCACTTCTCTAAATTCAAAAATATTTTTATTTGATTAAGCTAAACCTATTTATTTTTATTATCAATGTCAGCAATGGTTGAGGTCTTGATGTTCACTATTTAAAAGGTGGTTTGAAATGATAAACAAGTTGTTTTTGTTATTTTGAAAAAAAATAATGTCTTCAGCTGAAGCAAATGAAGGGAAATGATAGCCATGAGGCGTAGCAGGTAGCTGTTCAATCAGATAAGCTGCGTTCTTTTGGGTCCTCTTTGTAACGGTGACCGATTAGATTGGCCAGCAAACAAAAAACACTGTTTTCTGCTGTAAAATCACTTCCCGGTGGTTCGGAACCCACCTAAAACGGTCTAATTCATCAAACACCATCATCCAACTCATTACCCAAGCACAGGTCTCAGACCTATGTAGGCTTCATCCTAAAAAAATCTACTCATGGATACTCTTCTCTCAGGATTAGAAACTCAATCCAAAAACTTCCCAATTCCAAACCACCAATTAGAATAGAATAGAATAGAATAGAATAATTTTTTATTTCACTTGTTCATATCATACACAATATAAAAAAAAAAAAAAAATAATAATATATATATATATATACATTAAAAAATATTACAAAATAAATAATTGACGACCGTTTGCAGTCATAAAACATTTCAGTCATGAAAAAATTAAAGAAAAGCAAACTTAAATAAAAATTTTGCAGTCATACAATATTTCAGAACAATTTGTTTCTAATGATACCCTTTAACATCTCGATCAATCAAATTAACAAGAACAAAAAAGCATCAACTAGAAACTTAAGATGAGATTAAGTATCAAAAAGTATCAAAGAAGAATTTTATACACATTATCATTTTAATTCTAAACAAGCATTGAAAAACTTTCTCCTATAAGAGATTTTCCGAATCTATCATCCTCAGTTCCCAAATTTGCTCTATCCCCCTCCCCGAGACTTGTTATTCGATTGGATTACGTGACACCCCCTCACCAGTTGTTCACTCATCGCCCTCATGGTCCCTCCCCTCACCTCATCCAACATCCTTATTTGATAACCACCTCATATTCCGCACCTCATAGCCGCACATACATAGCCGCAAAAGGAAGACTAGGCTTGCTATTATTTTCACCTTACAAGCGTTATCCTTTCCCCTCTCTTTTCCGCCTGACCCCTCCCTTTTCCTTCTACTACTAGTCATTCTCTCTTCTCCTTTTCCTTCTTCTGGTCTCATGATCCTCCCTTCCTCACCACCAGGAAAACTGAACACAGGACGTCATCAAATTATGAACAGAAACGTCGAATCATTGCCTCTCATTTCATCTACTTCGCTTTACTCATTTTCTCTCTCTCTTAAGTGGTTAAGTGGAAGAGGGGGCTTGTATGCCTCAACTTCGCTTACACTTTTTGTATTGTAAAGTGCGAAATAAAGACATTTTATCTATCTATCTATCTATCTCATACACTCTCTTCCTCTTTTGTATCGTCTTTCTCTTTGTTTTTGTCTTTTTCTCTGTCTCTCTCGCTCTCTTTCTCTCTCACTGTCTCTTTTATCACATCGTTAAGCAAATATCTCATGGAGAAAATGGCTGCATCTGGTCAACCCCAGAGCAACTGCATGAAACCACAACATTAACCTTCTTTGTAAATAATATTTCGTCAGTATTGTACAACTTATTGAAAATATGTTTCATCACTCACCACAATCCTTCTAAGAAAACTTGTTCAAAATTAACTATCTTGAATAATCACCACATCGCCTCTTTTCATCATCCACCACCATTATCATTATCACAATTAACGTTGAACAATTCAAAATTTATATTCTCTGTTTTCATTTTAATTAAATAACTGCTATTTTTATAATAAACGATTTTCATACTGTAACATAAATAACTGCAACTAAATTCAAATAGAACAACTCTCTCCTAAACTATACTGGTTAAGTGACAAGAATGGACGAATCTTTGTCCAAACTTCGCCATTTAATGTAATTGCATCTCTTAGATTGTCATCACCAGAGCTTATATCATTAATAACATACAAACATCATTGTAAATCATTTCTAGCACTATAAAAATAGCATCATCTAAGTTTGCTATAGTATCTATGTGATGTTGACAATTTTGTTTTAACTACTCATATTATGCGAAATTTGTAAACTTACATGAATAAAGAAATCTAATCTAATCTAATCTCTCTCACTCTCTGGTGACGTGAGTTGTAATAAATAAACATCAGATATATTTTTCTTTCTTTCTCTCTGTCTCTCTCTCTTCCTCTTTCTCCCCCTCTCTCTCTCTCTCTCTCTCTCTCTCTCTCTCTCTCTCTCTCTCTCTCTCTCTCTCTCTGTCTCATTCTCTGTACATCATTTCAACTATGGGATCTGACATGTGCTAATCTTAATAATACTGTTATCATTCATGTACATTATAAATTTGCACAGATAAAGTCATCTAAATCTCTTTCTCTCTCTCTTCCTCATTCTCTTTCTCCTTTTCATTCTTCTTCTCTGTCCTTTTCTCTTTCTCCTTCTTTTCCCCCATTCTTCCTACTTCTCCTTCACATTTTCTTTCTCTATCACTATATATCTTTCTCCCTCTTTTTCTTCTCTTTTTCCTCGTTAGAGCTCTATTAATGAGATGACCCATTCCCGTTTGACCTTTTTTGCTATCAATTCATAATTTCCACTATTATATGGACCACATGCTGATGCTCAAATTAGGCTGATATATAAATTGATATAATTTGTTTATATACACGACAATTTCATAATTTTTCACGTGAATATTTCAATAATAGAAACCCAATAACAATCATGCAGCCTGATTATTGATATGACTTCATAATGATCAGCTATCTTTGGAAAATTATACTCTATTCAAGTTGACCTTGTTCCTTTCTCACGCCACCATTTTTTTCCTTCAAACAGAGCTCCTCCGTATTTTTTTTCTCTCTCTTCACATTCTGTTCACATCCACCTAGCTTTCCTCTATATTTCTAGTTCTTCCTTCCTCCCCACATCCTCTCACTCTTGGTATAGAAAATAATTCTCACACTTGAAATAAAAACGGGATGGTGACCGCTTTGACTTGGTCAGCAAAAAAGACGAATGAATAATAAGACGAAGTTGTCACAACCACATTTATTAAAAATAGTGAGATACTTTTCGTCTATTGATTCTGAAACATCTTCGTCTTATTCATTATATATATCTTCCCAAATATCGCCACTACAAAGAATGTTAAAAAAGACTCTGTTCTCTACTTTACATCACTTCCCAGTGGTTAGAAACCCACCTAAAACTGTAAGTCAAACATATCAATCATCTTCATCCAACTCATTACCCACGCATAGGTGTTAGACCAAAAATTAAGGTGTCCATTCCTATATCATTACTCAAACACAAAGATTTTGTTCAAGTTGGTTATGTAGAAAAATATAATTCTCTCACTAATTCTTAGCTTCTCTATCATAGTGACTTCAACTAAAGATTTAAATTGAAATCGTTTTCTGGAAATTAATTTTTTTTAAGATTATTACACAATAGATTTCTAAGATTATAGTATTTCAGATTATGCCTGATGGTTCGTACAAGTGGTAACTCCTTAGAGGTTACTGATGTATTTGAGTACGGTATGAAAGATGCGACTGAGTAAATAAAAGAGAGAGACAGAGCATGTGTGGGAACAGCTGATAACAGGATTAAAACAACGAACAAACTGACAAATGGTGCAGTTCTAAGACTTCCTAACTTGTTTTGGAGGTGCCAGAGGGGAGGATAATTTCCTTACATAGGAGTTTTCTCACTCAAAACTTATTGTCGTCGACGGAATGAGTATCGTGATCAAATTTCCAGAGGCTGTCGAATAAAGTTAAAACACAGTTAGGAGTTTAACTGAATGGTTGTTCCTTACAATACAACAGGCTTGACATTCACGTAATAATTGGCACAAAAGTTAGTTGTAACCCGTGTAGTTGGTATTTTTTTATGTCCAAAAGGAGGTACTTATTGTAATAGAGCACTCTAGTAGAGTAATCCAAAATCTTCAATTGATCTTTCGTGACGTCTATGCTTTGTTGAAATGGATACTTGCATTGCTAAAGGGCAGTCTCAGTAATAGGTAGATAGAGCACTCACTTAGAGTAATATATAGACTCTCCGATTGATGTTTCTTTACCTCTAAGGTTTGTTGAAATAGAGATTCGTATTGCTATAGAGCAATCTCAGTAATAGACTCACTCACTTAGAGTAATCTAGACATCTAGACTCTCCGATTCATTTTTCTTTACCTCTTTGTTGAAATAGAGATTCGTATTGCTATAAAGCAATCTCAGTAATAGACACTTGGATAGAGCACTAACTTTAGAGTAATTTACATTCTCTGACTTATCTTTCTTTACCTCTAAGAAATAGAAGATATTCGTAATAGTTGAAATAGAGATTCGTATTGCTCACTTAGAGCACTCACTTAGAATAATCTACACTGTCCGATTGATCTTTATTTACCTCTCAGGTTTGTTGCAACAGAGATTCGTATTGCTATAGCGCAATCTCAGTAATAATCAACTTGGATAGAGTACTCTACACTCTCCGATTGATCTTTCTTTACCTCTAAGAAATAGAAGATATTCGTAATAGTTGAAATAGAGATTCGTATTGCTATAGAGCAGTCTCAGTAATAGGAATTTAGGCGCTTGCTTATAGCGATCTAGACACTTCTTTTGATATTTTTATAGGTTAGGTTAGTTGAGATAAAGAGACGTATTGTAACAGAGTACCCTTGTAAAGCTATTTACTGTAGTTTTCATATAACTTGGCAGCAGTTGGGTTCAGATCTAGCAAGCCCTCCCATCTTCTACACGCTGCCAAGTTATATGAATTCTACAGCAGATTTCTAGACTCTACGAACGCGTTTTGTTAAATCTTGTTGAGCTAGTCTAGCTTTAGACTAAATCCGTAAGATGTAAACAGCACTGACTACAGATGATATACTGATAGCTATAGAAGCTACCGTGCAATTTCTGCGTTGCCATATTGACATATTTTTTTTTTTTTTTTGTAGATTACGTCTTGGAGACTCCAGTTAAGGAGTATAAGACAAGTCAGATCAACAATATTATACACTAGATACCATAATTACTTCAATTAGTTGAGGTGAGGCTTAATTTTGATGTGAAAGGAACTCTTGTACACTATAAAAAGCTTTATCAACTAAATATTTCTTCAATTGTTTTTTAAATATTTCTATATTTTCAAGACTCTTCAAAAACTGCGGTAGCTTGTTGTAGAATTCCCTACCAATATAACTAGGTTTTTGTTTGAATAAGCTACTATTGTGACTCACCAAGTGATAATCTCCTCGGCTTCTTGTATTATAATCATGTACATCAAGATTTTGGTTAATATCATTCGTTTTTACATATAAAGTAGCTTCATACACATATAAGCAGGGTACAGTTAGGAGACCAAGTCTCTTGAACAACGGCCTACATGAATCTAATCTATTTACTCTTTCTATACACCTAACCGCTTTCTTTTGGATCTTAAACACCCTATCAAGATTTTGTTTTGATGAATTACCCCATACTAAGATAGCATACCTAATATGTGACAGTAAGAGCCCATGGTAAGCTGTAAAAAGTAACTTTTTGTCATTCAATCTAGCGAGCTGTCGCAGGACAAATACCCCAGATGAAATTTTACTACATATTTTCTCAATGTATGGAGTCCAGGTCAATCGTCTATCCAACATAACTCCTAGAAATGCAATTTTTTCTTCCTGGTCTAATTGATTATCGTTTACAAACACGTTTATAGCCCTATCTTCATTTAAATTATGTTTGTTTTTGAATTGAAGGTATTGGCATTTTTTACTATTTATAGTTAATTTCAACTGATTTAAAAATTGGACAATGTACTGCACACCTATATGGGCACTTATTTCTAAATTATCTAGAATGGAATTGCTGAAAATGAGTGATGTATCATCAGCAAATAAGAGGGCTCTACCACTAATTAATTCTTTAGGTAAACGGTTGACATATAACAAAAAAAGCAATGGACCTAGTATTGACCCCTGAGGCACTCCAGCTTGCACCTCTAATTTATTAGATTTATTCTTTACTATACTATTACCAACTACTGTAGTTAGTTCTACACATTGTTTTCTCCCAATAAGATATGATTCAAACCATTTCAGTTCAACCCCATTTACACCTACATTTTGCAGTATTTCCAATAAAGTTCTATGATTAACACAATCAAATGCCTTTGACAGATCTAAGAATATTGCAGTAGCTTTATCACCTGAATCTATTATATCTATTAGTTTTTCAACTAGAGAAACTATGGCTGTCTTTGTTGATCTCCCTTTCTGAAAGCCATGCTGTTCATCACAGATAAAGTTAGCTTCTTGAAGGTGCAGAAGTAACCTATTTAGAACTACTCTTTCAAAAATTTTACTTATTACATTTAAAATACTAATGGGCCTATAGTTTTCTACGTTTTCTCTATCACCACTTTTGAAGATTGGCAAGATCTTCCCCTCTTTTAAGTTATCTGGAAAAACACCTTGTTCTAATGAATGATTGATCAGATGAATCAAAGGGTCTAACAATTGATCTTTACATTCTTTCAGAATTTTACTGGATACCCCATCCATTCCTACAGTTTTTTTATTATTTAAACTATCAATGATATTTGACAACTCGTCTTGGCATACTGGGTGGAATTTTAATTCGTTCTGAATCCCCTCAGTATTCCTCATGTTTGCATCACTAATACCTGTATTAAGAGATTTTTGAAGATCCTTAGCAACCAGTTGATAATATCTGTTAAAGAAATTACGAATGTCTACACTATCATCAATATATTTGTTATTTTCGTTAATTATTCTGGGGACACTAGTATAAGCATCTACATGAGCTACTTGCCTATTTTTGTTTATTACATCCCACACTGCTGTGTTAAAGTACACACTATTATTTAAAATTTCAGCTGTTTTCTTACATTTCGCTCTTTTCACTTCTCTTGTATAATTTTTCTTTAGAGCTTTGTAATTATCTTCACTTAACATATTTCTAGATAGTTTGAATTCATCATATGCATCTTTAACCCTATTTCTTTCTGCAAGGATATCATCAGTTATCCACTCTTCAATCTTGTCTAATTTGTTCTTTACAGGGACTTTTTTAACTAGACAACTCATAGTAATATGAAACCTTAAAATATTAATGAAACTATCATATTTGTCATTTAAACTATTGCTATTGTAAACCCTACTCCAGTTTTCTTGTAGCAGATTCTGCTTCAAACAATCGATATTCCCCTGTTCACATTGTTGAATTTCTTTCATTACTCTACTCTTTTTAATTGATTTATGACCTTGCAACCCCACCTCTAAGATTTGATAGTCATGATCAGATAGTTCCGAGCCGCCTAATCTTGTTTTAGAGTAATCTATATTAGTAAGGATGTTATCAATTATTGTTTGTGATGTTCTTGTGACTCTGGTATATTCATGAACTTTTATTTCCAAGTTATTCATGCATATAATATCCTTTAAATCTTCTGTCATTTTATTCTGTGTTGCAAAGTCTGTATTGAAATCTCCCGCTACAACAACGTTTGTAAAACGAGTAGTAGTAATCTCTAAAAGCCTATTGAATAGTTCACAAAAATTGTTCCATTCCCCATTTGGTGACCTGTAAATACCTAACACCGCTACTTCGAAATTATTGTCGATTTTTACTCTCAAACCAGTAACTTCTAAATCCATTTCCACAGCAAATTTCTCTACATATTCTAAATTAAATGTTTGCATATTCTTAGCATTTTTAGTGAAGATAGCTACTCCCCCACTTCGATGAGATGTCCTGCAATACGACGTTTTCAATGAATAGTTTGGAATATTAAGTTGTGACAATTCATCTTCTTTTAAACCATGCTCTGTGAAAATAGCTATATCAGGAGCCTCTTCTTTAAAAAATACTTCGATTCTATCTATTTTGTTACGAATGTATTGAATATTCTGATGGAACACAGTGAGTACCGGTACTTCCCTATCATCCCTTATTACTTTATCGTTGCTTTTGCATATTGAAGTAGATTTACTTAATCTCTTAGAATCTTGAGAGCCTAACAGATTGCTACAAGAGTTCCTTCCACTAATGCTATCCTGATTTTTTGTTCGATTAACGTCTTTTAATACAATTGAAGATATGAATTTATCATCTGAAACTAGTTTCCCTTCCCGGTTTTGAGCCACTTTACTAAAAAAGGTTCGTTAGATGATTGTTTAGGAGAATTATTGACAGTAGATTGCAAACGACTTTCAATCAGCTCTGCCAGCCTATTACAAAATATTACTTTGCCAGATTGATTTAGATGTAGACCATGATTAGTGAAGTTTTGTTTTTTCAGCCTTTCATTTAGAAAGCAAATCCCCAACTGCTTAGAATTCTTATTTTTTAGGCTGTTGATTGTATTATGAATTGATTTATTTGTTGACTTAATGGCTTCATTTAGCTCTGGCCTATCAAACCTATACGGAATTGTACTTATTATTACATTAGTTTTTTGGCTGAGTGGCACAATCTCTTTAATTTTTTCATTTATTTCAGGAAGATGTTTTAGATTAGGTTCATTTATATTGTTTGAGCCACCCAGTACTATTAGAAAATCGTTTTTTCCAAAATCTTTAGTTTGTTCCTGTGCTGACTCTACGATTGCGTTTATAGGGGCACTTGGTTTGAAAAAGCTCTGAACTTCATACTTATTTTTTAATCTTTTATTTAGTAGGTCACTACAGTCTCGTCCATGACTGGATGTCAAGAGCAGTACTCTACCTTTCCTATCGTTATTTGCCCTTACTTTAGTTTTGGTTGCTGTTTGCAAAACCTGACTATACGTTTTTGTTTGACCATTTCTATTTATTTTTTCCCCATTTGATTTAGGTTCTACTTTTTTTGTATTGATCAGAGGTTCAGATCTTACATTAGCCAAGTTTATTTTTGATTTTAATATTTCGATTTCCTCTGACATAGACCTACATTGACTCGTGAGATTTAGTATTTCAGTTTTATGGTCTTCCTGCTGCAATTTTACAATAACTTCCAGAGATTTTATGTGATCCACTAACCCTATTCGTTCTTCCTCAGAATTTTTTAGTGATGTTTCTAATTTTGTTTTCAATTTGGTGTGATCACTCAATAGTTTAGCAACCTTTTCTTCTACATCTACAGTAGCTTTAAGAGCTGTTGGAGATTTTTTTGTTAATAATTGCTGAGATCGCGTAGCTACCTGAGTTTTAGTTAAACAATTAGATTTAGATGTCTTGTTTGGACTCATTTTCCTAGCTAAAAATTGTTTTCAATTGATTTTAGTTAAATGTTTAATGAAATATTACTTAATTTATTACAATTGTCAACTTGAGACTATTTAATTACAAGAAAATTTATCAATATCGGTACACCTAACCTCGAAAATAGAATTTGACTTTTTATTTAAATACTTTAACTTATATTAGACAAGTTAATGATGTAAATTATTAAGATATTATAAATACTAATAATAATAAACAAAAATACTACTTATCCGTTCGAATTAATGTTCTTTGCTTCAAAATTCGCAGAGCCTGTTCTGACAACTGCTTGCTTGCAGTGCTTGCTAATATTCCGGCCCTTTTGCTACAGTTTGGCTTGATGTGCATGATTTCTCAAACACAAGATAGCATCCACTTCATGTGAAGCTGTGAGAGTACCATTGATTGTATGTGTGGGAAATCTCAGAGGATCGCGATGCAATCCCCTACTAGTATGACGTCATCCAGGAAACAGTAATTAGAAGAGATGGAAAGAGCTTTTCGAGGGATCGGTTTTCCATCAGGGAAAATGCCTGCAGCCATTCCCTCCCCCTTCCATTCATAACTACACAGCTTTGAGAGGTATCGCTCTGCAATTTTTATATAAAGACCCGCTATCAGTGCACAAAGGACGAAAGCTCTTTCTATCCTGCTCTGAATGAGGATGGGAAAGAGAAAGAGAAGGCTCTGAAAGCAGTGGTTGAGTGAAAGATGCTCAAGTGATGATGCCTCACAACCTTTGACATTGGATTCATGACTAAGATCTCCTTGTCATTCTAAGGCCCGTATTAATTATGAACGTGACTTATCAAAGATCGACTTGGATAAGTCAGACTTAGCGACAATAAGTCATACTTACACTATCAGGTTCAAGCCAGCGAGCAGCTGTAACACTAAAAGCCAACCCAGCTCCCACAACAAAGATCTGACTCCTGATAAATAATTTAACATTGATAATTTACATTAAACAACTCTAATTTACACTAATATAAGAATTTACACTACGTAAATGTTGCAGGAACCACTGGGTCGGCTTATAACCTCATTTTTCAGCTCGTAAACTCACTCAGTATAAGTCATGCTTAGACTAAAGTTCGTATTTATGATCCTTACTTGAACATCTTCTCAACTTAAAACTCAAGTCGTGCTTATAATTGGTTTCTCCAATCCGTTCTTAGCTAAGCTAGGTCCTTTGCTGACTTGAAGTTTCATTTTTTAATATAGCATCGGCTCATAATAGTAAAATAAAATCATCATATTCAATTTTTGCACCATTGCAATGTAATTCACTGTATATTTGACTTATTGAAATTATTTCTACTTATTTTATATAAATCTAGTTCTAACCTATACATTTTTTGGCACTAGGATAGAATTCTCTTTCTACGAAATAGAATGAGTGAAGTTCTTTGTAGTAAAGTTCACTACACTGCCTCGAATCCTGTATTTTTTTTCCGAAAACAGAAAATTATAACTTAAAAGATATTAGTGTGGTAATAATTATGTAACAGTGACTGTAAATTTACATGTAGTGCAGTATCTTTATATTTAATGTATGTTATTTTATGTTTATTAGTGCCTGATAATACAACAGAGTTTTAGGTCAGCTTGTTACCATGCTCAATGTAATTGAGCCTTTCCAAGTCGAACTTAGCTGAGTCGTGCTTAGATGAACGTAAGTCACATTCATAAATACCTGTGGGCCTAAGGGTCACATATGTTATAATTATTAGTGGTTTAACCATGCTTTGCAACGTTATATTGAAATTAAATATGTGATATATGAATTTTAACCACCAACACCAATACTATTTCGAAAAGGAAATTAGGAGCTGCAATAGAAGTAAATGCATATGGCTTTTATTGGTGGAGAGACCCTTACGGGGAGTTCTACCTGGCCGCTGAGCCATGTTATTAAAAAAAAAAGGTGGACCTACAATTTTAGGTGGGTTCCGAACCACAGGGAAGTGATTCCAGTGAACATAGTATTTGTTATGAATCTACTTTCACCCTTACAGAGAGGGCCCAGAAGAGCGTTGCTTATCTAATCTGATTGAAGAGATACATCCTACGGCTCACGGCTGTCACTTCCCAGAAGTTGCAATATTGATACGGAACAAATAATGTGTTGTTTGGCTTGTGGCGTATCATGTATCAGCTGTTCTGTGAGCTTCCTGCATCTAAACACATTTGAAAACACTCATAGTGCGCATAAATGAAATTTGAACATACTTAAAATCAAAGGTGAACTGAATTGAATTCAGAGGCAGCTTTTTGTCAATTTTAGTGTTCTAAATCGTTGCCATTTTTGTGAAATGTAGGTGAATCTTCAGACCTCATCGCAATGTTGTAGTTCAAAGAGCGTACTACAGAAAAAATCAGTCAGGTTGTTTGTGATTGCTTTCCTCACTGAGCTACCGGAACTATATCAGTATGCCAAGCCCACCGAAAAAATTCTGGAGCCCTATGCTTGTCAGTCAACTTTCACCACTAAACAGGGACAACTAGTTTAAAATAATTTTTTATCCAATCATTTTTAATTTTAAAATATTTTTTCTCCAATAATTATATATTAAATATGGATGGTTAGATTGATATAGATATGCATATATTAATTTTTATTAATCTATTATATTATCTATATCTACAATATATATATATCTAAGTGCGTGCATCTGAGATCCGGTTGCGTGTACGCGTAGGCCCGTGCAAGGCACCGAGCTCTCAACAACTACAAACAAAATACATTACCCACAAGGCTGTTCAGATTACCCAGAAGGCAACAGCCACGTCTCAAACTTCAGCTCGGGCCATATCTCATCCGATTAAGCCAGTAGAACTTGGTCCCATGCTTCGCATTGCGGGGTTTTTTGGCTGAGCGGTAATAGCGGGAATGCCTTCAGAGCTAATAAAGAAAACCAGATCTGATGGGCCATAAAATGTGTCAATTGTAGTCACAGCTTGTCGAAATTCATCATAAAATTTTAATTTATTGCATTTATATAATATTTGATTTGAAAATTCATCTTAGTGTGCTTACATTAATAATAAAAATAACAATAATATTAATTAGGGAAGTCATAGCCGTGAGCAGTAGCAGGTATCTGTTCAATCAGATAGATAAGCTGCGTTCTCGTAGGTCCTGTTTGTAACGGTGACCGATTAGATTGGCCAGCAAAAAAGACACTGTTCTCTGCTAAAAATCACTTCCCGGTGGTTCGGAACCCACCTGAAACTGTAGGTCCAACTCATAAATCACAATCATCCAACTCATTACCCACGCACAGGTCTCGGACCTATGTGGGCTTCATCCTAAAAAAAAAATTGACGGAGCAATTGTCTCTGTCGACCGTTTTGCATTTGTCTTTTTGTTCGTCTGTTTGTTTGTAGCGCATTCAGGACTGAATAAGTGAACCGATTTCTTTGAAATTTGGCATAAATGCATCTTTTAGTAATGCGCAACAATGTATGAATAAGGTTTTTTTTAAATTTTGTTGCATTTAAAGGATAGAAGGATTTGGCATAAATGCATCTTTCAGTAATGCGCAGCAATGTATGTATAAGGTTTTTTTCAAATTTTGTTGCTTTTAACGGATAATTAGGATAGGAGGATTTTGCATAAATGCATCTTTCAGTAATGCCCAGCAATGCATTTATAAGGTTTTTTAAAATTTTGTTGCATTTAAAGGATAGAAGGATTCTTCTATAGAAACATATGATTTTTAAAATGAGGTTCTCCATCTTAATAATATAATAATATTTTTATTTCGCCAAAAAAACAAAAATACAAAAAGAAAATTCACAATATAAAGTGTATAACACATATGCAATTGGAATCAGATTCATAGTTAGCCCTCGCGCTGGAACATCTGATTATTAATCTGGTTTAGCTTTATTCATGAATAACGTTATCACTCATATTTTTTGTATCATCTCTAACATTTCAATCAAGTATACTATCAAGTGATTACTAAATAAATGATTTACACATTTAATGAATATTTTTTCATAAACTCATTCATCAGATAACTAAAATCTGATTTGAGCAATCAGCTGTCTCTCAAATTGGAAACACAGCCTTGTTTATGTGGTACAGAGTGACCTTTTGTTAAAATCAAACATGAAATTATTAATAGACTACGCTACTTTAATCAAGGGTATAATGATTGTGTTTCATTTTGAGATGGTGATTCTTTGTTAAAATTTATGATTTTATTTTAAATTATTATCTTGAACTCACTGCGGGCGATCAAGTTTCACTTCTACCAATAGTGCAATATTTAAGCTTTATTCTAGAAATATTTGTATTTATATTTCAGTGGAGTGTTTGATTATGAAGATTGGGTATATCTTATGTTACTTGAATTTTGTATTTTTTTTATTTTTTTATTGCTGATGATGCCAACATGAGTCCGAGACTTGTGCGTGGGTAATGAGGTGAATGATTACACATAAATGCCTGACGGTGGAGCGGGATTCGAACCCACGACCACTTAAACCATTTAGTGAATGGCAATATATTCTATTCTATTCTGATTATCATTGAAATTGAGTACAAGGGGTATGTTGCTCTGTGCAAGCACCCTTATTATTGGGCGTGAAGTCTACTTTTCACGAAACTACTAGTAATAATAATAATAATAATAATAATAATCAAAACCTTTCGATGTGTATGATTGAGCAGAACGTAGTTCTAGGGAATCGACGTATTTCTGTGCCAATCTATTACAGATTAATTGAACGAGTGAACAGCAAATAAATAACGAATGACAAGTTCATCTCCAATGATAGACTGATGGTGTAAGACAGTGAGGAGGGATCAATGTCAGAACTCCCATTCATCTTGTGCGAATTTGGCAAGACAGCCGGTGCTACGAGCTACGAGTAGCGAGCAGTAGTTTCCAACTGTCAGGAGAACGTTTCGCACTGTAGAACCCCTTCCTCACCACCATATCATCTAACAAATTAGTAAGCATTCAGCTGAACATAAATATGCCATGCAGACGATGAATTCGAGTATGAAATAAACTGTTATAATCCAGTAACCGGTATTTATGTTATCGTTATTGTGTAGTAACCGGTAGTTTGAACTGTTACTTTGTATGGTACGGTGGTACCATTGGATTAAACTGCAAGAAATTAATATGTCACTATAAAAGAATATAGATAAGTTATATGGTCTTCAGAACACAGTCACAATTGTAATGCACTGTTTTTTCAAAGAATTATGTTTCATTGAATTATAAGTTGTTTGTTTCTGATGAATAAATCATTATCAATGATTATTTATTATTATTACATTATTGTCATTATCAATTTCATGGAGATTGGAGATAAAATTAACGTCTTTTAACTCGAAATATATTGAATTTTCACATTCAAAGTAGGAGGACGGATCATTTAAAACATTTTAGAAGCCATGAAGATGAGCAAGGTGATAGAAAGAGATTTTTATGCCAACTTGAGTGATTAAATTCACTGAACTCTAACCTAGTTAAGACAAAATTTACAACGATACAGACTCAAAACCCTTTTTTAACAAAAAAAACCCGACTTCAATAAAATGATACTAGAAAACCAATGCTTGCATTCTAAAACGTTTAAAATTCTCTGCTGTGAAATCACTTCCCGGTGGTTCGGAACCCACCTAAAACTGTAGGTCCAACTCATCAATCACCATCATCCAACTCATTACCCACGCACAGGTCTAAGACCTATGTGGGCTTCATCCTCAAAAAAAGAAAATAGAGTATTCACTTTCTTAATTAAATAAAAATTTATCAATTAAAAATATAAACTTGGAAAATTAAAATTTATACCTTTTTGAAGTCAGCGCCTAATTTTCCATAAATTAATAGAATATCACAGAGAACTTTTATAAGCCCGTTTGTTTCGATCAAGGTTTAATATATATATATTCAGTTGAATACATGAGGAAAGATTATTATTGGCAAATCTATACACCATTAATTAACCATTAACATTAATTAACCATTAACATTAATTAACCCAAAAGAGTGCAGCCTTGTACAAGATTTCACGTACAGATGGAAATACAGGCATATCAAACCCTTGGTATATAAGGTTAAAATAACTGTTATCTAATGAATTTCGTAGCAGGATAGTAAAGCGATAACAGTTACAAGATACTTGTTATTCAAAATAACGCTCAATTCTAGTGGGGAATGATTATATAAATATAAGGCGTATTCATAAGGCGTAAAATATAATAAGCCCAGAACGTACAAAATCGATGCTTCGAGAACGGCTTATAATTGTTGAGGTTGATTTATAACAGCGAAGGATTCGGCTCGGTTTCTGACAGCCTCTGGAACGTGATACGAATCAGCAGAAGATCTCTTTTATGCGCTGATGGAGCGGCAAAACCGGGCTGTTTATGTGTGAACGCTCCCATACAAACGCGTGTTATTGTCACATTTGAGACGCCTTGTTTGTGTGTGAACGCTCTCATATAATCGTGTATTATTGTCACACTGAAACGCGCAGTTTGTGTGTGAACGCTCCTATACGAAAACGTGTCTGCTCACTGGAGTCGCCGTGTTTGTGTGTGAACGCTCCCATAAAAACGTATATTATTGTCACACTGCAACAACATATCTTTTCTCACTGGAGACGCCGTGTTTGAGTGTGAACGCTTCCATACAAACGCGTGTTTCAGCCTACTATAGACACGGAGTTCAGATGTGTACACTCCCATTCAAATACATGTTATTATTTCACTGGAGATGCGGAAATTGTGTGTGAAAGCTCCCATACAAGCACACGTTATTGTCATAAGATTGTGTGTGTACGCTCCCATACTTACGACTGTTATTGTTCCACCCGCGCCGCGGTCTAAGCAAGATTAATCGCTTCCGTGAGCACGCGTGCGTGTGAGAAAAATACGTCATGATGGAGCGCACAGATAGTATTCTGTCCTCGAATTTTCAGTGCGTGAAAAATTATTTCCACGCTACATTCGAGTTTTTTTTTAACTGTCCGGACGTGTCATCCATTATCCAATCAGAAATGCTGATGAACTTTGTTGGGAAATATTAACGCTCCAGTTAAAAAGAATAATTGAGTTTCACTTTTATTCCACTGATGGGGTTGATTGAGAATGATTGGATAAATTTGTTGGGGTGTTCGTATTTAATCTGATTGACCTGTTTCAATTTAAGTTGATCTTTGTGGAACATGTTTTCGATCACAGTGACTTTTTGAAGAGGCTGCTAATTACTGTGAAACTAAAGAAAGAAAGAAAGAAAGAAAGATTTTATTGCCAATCAAAAACAAAATTATACAAAATGAAAAAGCTTTTACAGCTAGACAATTATTAAACTTAATATTGGCGTTGCCATCAAAACAAATGTTTGGGCGCTGGCAACGAGTAATCAGTAATATATGAAAATAATTAATGATAGAAACGCAAGAAGTCAAAATAAAAGAGAGAAAAAAATAAAATAAAAAATAAGAAGACAAAAGGTATTGACATCTAGTAAGAATGATACAGAAGAGTAAGCTAGAAAATAAATAATTGTTAGATATTTTAAGAAAGAAGAGATATACATAAGAGCTGTGTACATAGCGAATGTAGTTAGTAATCATATATGATTAAAAATAATTACTGATCTCTAGTTTAGTAATAATTATAATAAAATTAATATAGTAATGAAATAATGTAAGTATGCAGTAATGAAATAGAATTCAATGATTAACTTTTCTAAAGTATTGAAGATTTCAAAAGAGAGAAAGTTTCAAACAATTTATAAAAGTATAGAATTTGAGAGGTAACAACTTGTAAGCAGTGCATAAGTAATAGAGGAAAACATCAAAACTAAAGGATTTCAGCTGTAACATTTTCGGTTTTGATCCAATTTTCAATTTTTATTTTAAGTGCTTTTGTGGGTTTGGTTGCTATAAAATGATCAGGAATAATATTAATCAGTTTGTTCGATGTGTAATTAAATTGTCTTCTGCATATAGTCAAATTTGTTCTAGGAGTAAGATATCTTGATGCAGATCGGAAAGTGTAATTAGTTTGATGCGGGGTGAAGAGATTTCTATGCTTGCTGATGTATTTGATAAGATTTCTCACATACAGCTGTCTAACTGACATAACTCCAAATTCCACAAAAAGTCTGCGACTAGGGTAACGTCTGTCCACTCCCAAAGCTGCTTTTAAAATACTTTTTTGAATTATATATATTTTATTGATATGCGTATTAAATGCACCACCCCATACTCTAATGCCATATTGAAAGATTGATTGTACATATGCTAGATAAACCATTCTGATTAGGCATTTATCTTTGAGCAAGCTTAATTTGTGGAATTTATAGATAATAAATTTCATTTTGCTACACATATTATCTATATGCTCATTCCACCTTAAATGTGGATCCAGAGTGACTCCTAAATACTTTGTTTTATTTACTCTACTCAACATGGGACATGTACAAGCCAGACCAGTGTAACCATCACTGTTAATACAGTTATTTAAGCAATTCATTTCATGTACTCTAGTAGTGGTGTATAGAGACTTCAGCCTACCCAATCACAAGCCTGCATTTCAAGGCCACCCCCCCTTAGGCCACGCCCCCCTGGCCAATGGGAAAAGACCACGCCCCTGTAGGGGGGAGTTAGTCGTCCATTTTGTAAATTTTTGAGGCACGCCATTGGCTGCACATGTTGGAGTGGGGGTCCGTTTACCCCCCTCAAGCCCCCTTGGCCTGCCCCCCTTCAAGCCCCCCTGCCACTGTCCAAAGGAAAATGGCCGCGCGCCCACGGCCATGCGCCCACGGTCTTTTTCCTTTTTTTTAGGCTTTGCCCAAACCTGTACTGCATGAATTTTTCTTTTTTTTTTCTAGGTATTTAGCAACTGACCCTGGGGCGCCGCCCCCGACCGCGGGCCCCCCGTCCGCGTTCTTGAGTCTCTTTTGTGAGAAGTGCTTGACCTTGCCTCTGAAGAGAGGCATACAATTCAGTTTGTTCTGAACATTTGAACAAAGCACACATGATGTCTCCTCTTATAGAAGAAGAAGATGAAACTTCAAAACCACAATTGGCTTGCATCAGTTCAACAGTAAATACACTTAAGTCAATTTGCATATGCTCACTTATAACCTATTGGACTACAATTCTAGTTTTACTCTATCTAAATTATTCTGTCTTAGTTCACCATCAACAAAATTGTAGCACACCGTTTCTACAAAATACTGTAAATCTAAATAATAGTATACAATTTCGAAAAGGAGTATTTAATTCAACTTATAATAAAAAGGAAGAAGATGTAAATAATTTACTTGACAGAGATAATAACGAATCAGATTGGTTTTCTAATCATCTGTTAGACATGGAGAAAACAAAGAATAAAACACTATTCTTTATTAATGTCTGTGTTCGATCAGGTTTAAATAATATACCAAAATCGTTTGATTATCAACTTGAAAGTTGGTATTCGACTTTACTCTCGCCTTACTCACACGTATGTAATTTTTACAATTCTTATCAAATTCTTAACAATTGTGCAAGTCAAACAGAAGAAGATGTGAAGAAGCTTATAGATAGAACAAAACATGTTTGCAGAATTATCTAGGTAGGTAGATCACATGTTTTACATTCGTTTAGTGTTCTAGAGATGGTCTAGACGAAAACATGACAAAGTTAGTTTGTCAAAACAGTAAAAGGACTGTTGTAAGTAGACAGAGGAAACAAGGGATTGTAGGCAGCGGATTATTATCTAGTTTAGCTGGTATTGCAAAAGGTCTTGTGAGTAAAACAGGAAGTGTAGCAAGTTCTATTTTGAATAAAGGTATTGATCTGCTCCCCATAGAACTGAATTTTCCAGGGTACGAATTCTGCAGACCAGGCACAAAGCTTAAAAAACGTTTAAAAAGAGGTGATTTAGGCATTAACAAACTTGACCAGGCTTGTAAGTTACATGACATAGCTTATGATAAATCTAGTGACAATTCTTCACGATCAAAAGCAGACAAAATTCTAGCTGAGACTGCTTGGTCGATTTTTAAAAATCCAGATACAGATTATAGTCAAAAGGTATTAGCCTATTTAGTTACATTAGCAATGAAAGGAAAGTCAGCAGTGGGATCAGGAATAAAAATTCCACATGTGCATAGAAGAAGAAGAAGAAGAAGAAGGAGAAGGAAAGCCATACAAAAAACAAACAGTATTGCTAAAAGAAATAGTGATTATATTAGACGGGAAGCGATTAAACGATTAACACAACATGTAAATAATACTGGTAAAGGTTTCTATTTAAGACCTTACCCCATAACTTATGGTGGAGGAGGGGGAGGAGGACGGGTGTTGAACACACCATCTTCAACAGTATCACACGGTGCACATGGCTTATTAATGAAAGGTGGTAGAAGAAGAAGAAGAAAGACGCAAACAAAAGGAGGCACAAAGCAAAAGAAGACAAGGAAATAAACATGAATGATGTTAGTATTTTTAAAAATTTAAAACTTGATAAACCATTATCTGATTACGATCTTATAGTATGGTCACATTTATTGGAAATTCCACTCCATGGTGTATATATGTTGGATTCGTTACCAAAACGAATACATCGTAATGAAAATCTTATCATTAATTTGGACAGTCAATTTGGTGGACAAGGTGGCACTCATTGGGTTTGTTATAAAAAACAAAGTGAGAATGTATGGTACTTTGATTCAATTGGCAATCTCCAGCCACCCTTACAGTTGGTGAATTATTGGAACAAACACAAAGGGGTGAATATATTTTATAATGCTGATGAAATGCAAAAACCTGACACAATCATTTGCGGACATTTGTGTTTGCTGTTCTTAAGTGGACAGTTAGAGTAAACAGTTGAAAGTGAAGAGTGGTGTTAGTAGCAGCATGACTGTGATAACGTTGACTGGGTCAACCAGTGATTTACATGAACAATTGCCACAAATCATAGAGTTGGACAAAAATTATGAATATGAAATTGGGCTGGTTAATTTGTGGACTTATAATTCGATTCCAAATGTGATTGAAAATGAAAATTCAAAATTTCAGTACTCTAACCAAATTATCAATTTACCCACTGGCTCATATGAGATTGATTCAATTTCATCTATGATCAAAGAAAAATTAAATGTTACCGAAGATAATTTGAAAATACGTGGTAACAATAACACAATGGGAGTTGAAATCTTTTCCGATAAACCAATTGATTTAACTCATAATGATTCAATTAGATCAATATTAGGATTTGATCATGAGGTTTTAAGCTCAAATACTTGGCATTATTCTAAGCGTCCCGTTTCCATAACAAGAATTACAAGAATTGTGGTAAGTTGTAATTTAGCATGTGGAAGTTATAGTGATGGAAAAGAAAATCATACTATTTATGAGTTTCTTCCACGAGTTGCTCCTGGCTATCTAATTAATGAAACGCCAAGTCCAATTATTTATGTAGGTTTGAATACACATAGATTTCATAGCATTAATGTGAAAGTGACAGACCAGAACGGATCACTTATCGATTTCAGAGGAGACACGTTGACAGTTAAATTGCATATACAAAAGAAGATATAACAATGGGATTCATCATATTCAATCCGCATCCAACTCACTATAGCTATGCTAAATGTGAGAAAGATAGATGCACAACTAAACAAAGGAAAAGGAGAGTAAAGAGACAAGTGAATAAACGGGTTAGTAGTGTTATGCACAGTGGTGCGATAACATCAAAAAGTGCAAGGATTCTAGAGAAATTAGGATTTCAAGTGAATTGGAATAATGTCATCGGCGGCAATAAGCGAGGTTTTAAACGTTGAGAAACAAATACATGTTTTCAACCAAATAAAGAGTTTTGAATTCCGTACACATCAGCCATATGCCAACCAAAGCTTTTCTAATTCGGATGAGATAAGAATTCCGATAAACTCGCAAGATAATTATACCCTACCTTGTAAATCGTTTCTACTTATTGAGGGAGAAGTTAAGTGTAGAAAGGTAGCGACTCAAAAGGATGAAAGTGGAAAAGATATAGGCGTGTGGCAGGATGCTGATTTAAAATTATGTTCTGGATGGCCTGCTTTTTTATTTGAGGAAGTAAAATTTGAGATTGCTGGAGTACCAATTTCGAAATCACGTCTTGTAGGGATCACTAGCACAATAAAAGGTTTACTTTTGAAAAACATATTCGATAAAAATATGTATCATTTAGCTGGTTTTGATAAAGACGGTTATACTTTGACTGATAACAAATTTACTGTTTGCGTACCATTGAAGTTGCTTCTACCTTTTTTCGAAGATTTTCAACAAGTAATATTGAATGTGAAACAAGAACTCGTTTTGTTAAGAGCATCGTCAGATGTAAATTGTATTGTGTCACAAAGCGGAACGAATATAAAAATAGATATTAAAAAGTTACAATGGAAAGTACCCTACATTGAACTTGAGGATCATGTTCGTCTCAGGTTTTTACGTCTACTCGATACTGATCATCCATTAAAACTTGCTTTCAGGAAGTGGGAAATTCACGAATATCCTGTTTTACCTACAACAAAAGTACATAGTTGGACTATAAAAACTGCATCACATTCGGATGTACCAAGGTTTGTAGTTTTTACTTTTCAAACAGGAAGGAAATTGAATTTTAAAAAGTCAATGGCCGAATTCGATTTGAATAAGTTATATAGCTTTAGAGTATATTTGAATAATGAACATAAACCATATGACAGTATTTTGGGAAACAAACAATTAATGTATAGGATGTTTTTAGATTTTGCAGGAAGCTATAAAAATTCACCAATTAATTCGGAACATGGATGTGAAATTGATTATAAATCTTTTTGCGATAGCACTCCAATTTTGGTTATAGACACTAGCCACCAATCGTCAGTTTTAAAGAATTCAATTGATATTAGATTAGACTTTGAGTTTGAAGCTGATGTGCCGGCTTCAACTAGCGCATATTGTATTTTAATAAGTGATACTCTTGTAGAGTATACACCGCTAACATCAATGGTAAGAGAGATACAATAGTTTTTCCACCGCTAGAGCGCAGCATTATACTGTATATAAATTGAAGCAGATTGGTTTTATGTCAGTTGGTGAATAACCATGCTATCGAGCGGAACATTGTCATCTTGTGATTCTCTATCAACAATATTTGAGGATTTTCTGCCGGTGAAAGAAGACATGGGTGAAATTTGTTCTTCGAGACCTTCAAGGAAGAAGTTGTATACCGACGCTGCAGTACAATGCAATCTGGATAAGGAGGAGGATGAGGAGGAGGATAATTCTTTGTCTGTCGATATTTGCAGTGACTTGGAGGAGCAGGCGGAGGAGGAGAAGTTAGCAAAGGAGGATTCAAACAACAAACATGTCAGGTTTGATGATTCATTTGCTGTAGTTGAATTTCATGGTTTCAAAGATGATTACAATCAGTTTATTGTGAAGGAATTTGCCATGATTGATCCGAAAAATACTTATGTAATTTTACATTTTAAACCACCATTTCCAAAATCAGACCTATCATGGAAAGCGTATCGTGACGTATGCTGGTTAGAATTTTACTATCACAAAATAAAGTGGGAATTTGGTAGTGTTGATTATTCTGACGATATAATAAGATCTTGTCTCAGAAATTATGATAGAATCTATACAAAAGGCAGAGAAAAAGTGGAGTTTTTAAAGAAGTTTCACGACAAAGTCGAATTAATACCGGATACTTTTGAAAGACCAGACTATAAAAAGTTTTCTTCTTGCTGGACTTTTGATGCTTGTAAGGTTCATAATAAGATTGCAGATGGTAGGTGTGCCCTATTCAGTGCTAGACACTATTTAACATCGCTACTGTGTAAAGCAGAAAAAGGGCTGGAACGGAAAATGGATTATTTGTGTGAGGGTGATAGGATGCGAAGTATGAAAACATGTAAGTTTTACACTAAAGATAATAAACGAAAGTATGCACGACAAGGTTTCTATTATAACGGAGAGGAAGTGGTTTGTGTATGGTGTGGATATCAATTGTACTTGCACAAGGCAAGAATCTGCAATCTAACAAGCGATGTTGCTAATCCAGTGAATTTTTCTGTTCTTTTACCACTCATATAAATACTTGAATGTGGACAGAAGTTAGTTAGTATGGTGTAGTAAGCCAACAGTGTTGCTATGGATCCGAGCAAATGGTTAAGTGCTGATAGTGAATTGGAATCAAAATTACAAAACTATATTGATTGGTTTGAAGTGTGTGAAGAGGCTATTGCAAAAACTAAAAGTGAAGGAGGTGATGTTAAATTTGCAAAACAATTAAAGGCGATTTTTCCAGATACTGTCGATATTAACGAAATAAGTGATTATCTACGTTATTACAGACCGTTGAAATTAAGCATTCATAAACTATTACAAATTGAAGATCAAGTGTTGCGCAATATGTGAAACAAAAGGTTATTGACTGTTCACAGACATGTTTTAACATGTCTGTCCTTGAAGTGAAAATCTTGTGGTGGGGATAGGAAGTATAAAAACTCCAGTCACAACCAGCTTCTTCATCATTCACTGCAACATGCAGCCGCATCAGGATATGCAAGCGTTCAGCTTGACTAGATTCAATAAGACATCAAGCGAAGTCGTGCCTATTGTTCAGATACGTGACTTGCTATCTGATTTTCCCTATCAAATTCAAAGAGCGAGATTAGCACATACACAATTTGGAAAAAGAATTATTTTGCGATTATGTAAATTCAATAAACCGTCGGGAGCACAACCTTATTTCGATGTATATCTACCGGAAAGGTTTCTATCTGACTTGAACGAGCATACTTTGGACAGTTTTAATAATCAGAAGTATGTATTGAGGTGTATTCATCAGAAGGAAGGACCCTCGCAGATTCTTCTTGAAGATGCAGCAAATTAGTCCGCCACCACCAACGTAGAAGAAGAAGAAGAAGAAGAAAGTATAATAGGCCTGTTTCATAATTTTTGTGTGAAATGGGGAAGCACTTGAACGCTAACGCCTGCGCTTCTTACAACATAGATTAATTATCTTCTTGTCAGGTGGAAAGAGAAGCAAATAAGGTAAGTAAAGTATAGGCCTGTTTCATAGTTGAAAATACATTACTCATTTCTTTGCTAAACTATTATGAACATTATTCAATAATAGTCTAATTTAGAAGTGAGATAATCATGTTTTCAGTTTTAAAATGGGGAAAGCAATTTGCTAACGCCCGCAAATTCTTACGGCAGAAAGATGGAGCTAGTTAAATCTGATAGCAAACTATCAAGTTTAATTAAATTCATCCTCCCGTCGGGTGGAAAGAGAAGCATATATAATATTAGGTAAGTATTGTTTTCAATTCAGTATAAGCTTGTTAGAGCTACAGTACGCTGCTCTTTTGTGCAAGAGAACATAAACTTAATAATGAGTCAATGTTTCAGTTTTGATAAATTCAAGAAATTATCCAGATTGTTGATGGGTATTTCTTTTGACGAATTTACTGAACTAGCTAACGGTGTAAGATATTTGCAGTATTGTGTAGAGAACCGAATTAATAAGGATGATGATAAAGAGTCTACTGCTGTTAGCAGCGAACAGTGTAAGAAACATACCAGTTCAAAGTATTCTATTCTATCTGAACTATACGATTTGTTAGATATGATTATTGATGAACGTGCACATTTCCATTATGGTTGTAGTACCGATCATTCAATTACCGTAATTACTGATTGCGCACAATTATGGGAGGTAATTTTCGATCTGGCCGAGCGTAAATGTATTAGAAGGAACACTATTGTTTAGCTTGCAGTTACAAAATGTCTGTAGACAGGTTCAGACATGTTTCACATGGTAAACATATTATTGATAGTGGAAAACAAATAGATGAACTCAAGAAAACAATTTTGACTAGATCAAATTTTGATAAAGAAAAAACAGCTTTAGTCTCAACTGACTATCTTCATTCAAGTTTGAAAATAATTATCGAAGAAGCAAAGAGGCAAAGAGAAAAACTGCTCAGTAAAGATGAATTCAATAAAGAGAAAAAAGATAATTTACTGACTAGAACAGAATTCAAAAATGAGAGAGAAAAGCTGCTTAGTAAAGATGACTTCAATAAAGCTAAGAAAGATAATTTACTGAGTAGAACAGAGTTTAAAAATGAGAGAGAAAAACTGGTTAGCAAAGAAGATTTTAATAAAGAAAATTTACTGACTAGAACAGAGTTTGAAAATGAGAAAGAAAAATTAATTAGTAGAGAACAATTTAATAAAGAAAATTTACTGACTAGAACAGAATTTAGAAATGAAAAAGCCGGATTTGTCTCCTTTGAGAATCTTAACACAAGTATAAAAGTATTAGAAAGTCTTTTAATCGATTATGTACATAATAGTCAGGATTACAAGAACCATTTACATGCTATAATGTATCGATATGCATATCATTTGATAGGAAAGTGTCTAATAGCTATGAGAACTTTCAACTGGGAGGAATTGGAAAGTCGCGGACTTACACTAGAACATTGTCTTGACGAGTTTTTTCGTAGAATTAATATGTCAGAGCCAGAGGTTAAATATGATGCTAACCAGTTTCCAACACCAGAACAACAACGCTTGATAAATCGTTATAAGAACTACTCATAAAAGATTTTTATTTTTAAAATGATGCAATGAAATGATTAAACCTAGAACAAAATGAACTTTGCAATAATTGGAAAGAATGCGCCAAGTACGGTACTCTTTTTAGTCTATCGGTATATAGTTCATTTTTTTAAAATACAGGTAGCGCCAAGTGCTGGGTTCATCTTCAAGTTTACTTCCAGCGTATGCTTATTACGCTCATTTAAATGCGGACTCTCTTGCTGGAACGTCATTAACTAGCAAACAATGGATCAATCGCATATGATGTATTATGAGTCGGTAAGGTTAAAATCGTTTGTTAATTGGAAAAAGTTCGACTATCACCGACTGACACCAGAGAACTTAGCTAAACAAGGATTATACTATACTGGAGAGAATGATAAAGTCCGTTGTGCATTTTGCGGGATTCAAATTGAAGATTGGAAAATTACGGACGATCCGTTAGTTGATCATAAACGTTTTAGTTCAAATTGCAGATTATTGAATAATAAAACAACGGATAATGTAACTATTGAAAATGAAAAAGAGCAGGATATGTACTCTTATGAACAACGATTAAAAACTTTTAAAGCGCCATATATTGCTAAAGCGTCATATTTTGCTCAAAATGGTTTTTTTCTACATAAAGACGGATATTTGCAATGCATGTTTTGCAGAATAATTATTTGTGATGCTAAAGAAAAAGTTTTGCATGCTTCGTTTTGTCCGATGATCGAGAAACGACACAGTGCACTCTAAATTCACAAAGATTGTTTCCTTCGCATAAGGATAGGTTTGTGAGCATGTACAAACATGCACAAGAACTTTTTTTTTTTTTAAATTTTACTATAAATATGCGAGTAAGTGCTTGATTTTCGCCAGTTACTCAACGTTAGTTCACCAGTCACGCTGCATCCACAAAAGGTAAGTGGAATAAGCAAACACATTTTTAGTTCATTCATTTTTTCATTTTAAAAATTACAGCAGGCAAGATTGGTTATATATATATATATATTGTTTTTAAGTTGACAGTTGCCCATGAAAGGAGAGTGTCATGGATCGAGTAGCAATTACAATCTTGAAATCTCTATTCATTACATTGGAGATTTGGTTAACTTTACTAATGATAATGCTGTTGACTGTTTCAAATTATGGACGGATAAGCCTTCTTCTACTAATTATCAGCGTTTGTGTGTGGTTAAAACAAAACAGTCGATCACAAGGAGGAGTAGCAATAAAATTTCTAATAACGATAATCAATATTTTGCAGAGATTAATTGCTTTGACAGTAATGCTCATGATTGTTACATATGTTTTATGGATATCATTGATTATTATAACAATTTCGCATCAACCTCAGACAGATTACAGTTTTAATTGTTCAATGAAATTTGGAAACATGTACTCAATGGAGTTAGATAGCATCGGATGAAGTCGACGATTGAGAACAGGTTTTACCGCATCGTAAGAAACGTGATGAGAGAGAGAGAATGCAACATTCTCTTGTTGCAAGCTGCACCAGGAAACGTTTCAAGTACATCCTAACTTAATGCAAGCGAAAGTCGTTTCAAGAACGATTTTTTAATTGCATTTGCCCATATTTAGAGCTTCTCTCGAGTCAACTTGGAAACAATTTATTTAACTCATGTACATTTTCAGGTCAAGTACAATTTTAAAAATTCACTTAACCATATTTGGCACACCCTTGAACCAACCAGGAAAAAATTTGTTTGTCTCACGTACATTTCGGGAAGACAAAGTCGATCATTCGGGTACCGCAATTTAGGAAGGGTTAACCAGGAAAAAATTTGTTTACTTCATGTTTGTGACGTACGTAAACGGGAAGGGTTAAAACAGGAGTTAATTTTATCTTGTCAAAAATTATTACATCTCAGTAAGACAATTATATTTCCGCAGTGAGATTATATGGGTATAAATAGAGGCATTTGGTTTGTTAACTCCTACTGCACCACCATCACTACACCATTAAAGGTGAGATTTTGTTACTAGTAAATCATTGATTTTTTTTTTTTTCATCTTGTTTATTGTTCAATTCTGCTTTTACTACATTGTTTTTTAAACATATCTGTTTCAGTTTACTTATAAAGCAACTGTACTAGACCTGTATCTCAACAACAACCATCACGTCGAGCTGAATATTGACATCACCTTCACTCCTATTCATTGTGTGCTTCTTCTTCTTCTTCACACCTCAACGACGCCACACCTGTTCATTGTGCGCACTTCGAGAGGTCATTCGGTTTCACAACTGACTTCATCCCACGATCACCAGCATCGATCATCAATCAACCGCTGACGACAAATTAGCGGTGAGCTCTTGACATTGTAAAGCAATAACGTTTTTTTTTTTTTAAATATGGAATACGAACTAAAAAATACAAGTGCATTGAATAATAATGTATTGAAATTTCAATTTCAATTTCTAAATAGTGAATTAGATCTGGATTTGATGCTAGAAACATTAAAAGATACAATATTTGAGTTATTAAAACATAATGGATCACGTTTTGACAATAATATTCGTTGGTTTATGGCAGTTAATATAAAACTAGTGAAAATATCACCGTTAGCAGATGCTAATGAAATTAAAGAATTAAACATTGAAACCACAGCTACATTTCATAGACGTGCTTATAATATAGTTAATATTTGTCAGAATGACGAATTGATTGATCAATATGAATTAGCATGTTCTAAATTACATGAAGGTCTTGATCGTTTTATAAAATTTGGCTCAGGATGGACTGTTCATCGAATATGTTCCTTGTATTTAAATATAGCTAGATATAATCCGATTTATGCTGGATGTAACAATAATTCTACATATATAAGTACACCAAAAGAAATACTTTCAAAAAAAGCTGTTATTAACATTGTTAATAATGATTTTAAATGCTTTTTATGGTGTATTTTAGCTTATTTACATTATAGACGTAGAAATCTAACTGTAGATTATTTAAAACAATATGAACACGAATTAAATACTAAAGGAATGAAATTCCCTGTTGGTTTACGTGATATTAGAAAATTCGAGATTTTGAACGAACGATTTAGCATTTGTGTTATTGCGTATGACGCAACACGTAAAAAGTTTTTCCCTTATCGTGTTTCTTTGTATAGGGAGCGCGAGCATAATATTACTCTTCTTCTTTTATTTAAAGATAGCTGTCCAAACAAATCCCATTTCACTTTAGTCAATACAACAAACAATAAGAATGGTCTATCTAGATTGTTGTCTGCTCTTACTAAACATAAAGGTGCTGTACACATCTGTCCTTATTGTTTTCACCGTTTTGTATCAAATAAAAGTTTAAATGTCGATGGACAAGAAAACTTAAAACGTCACATAGAATTATGTAAAACATTTGGTACACAGAAAACGCGTCTTCCGCAGCCAGGAAAAAATGTTATGAAGTTTACAAACTATTCGTATACGCTTGAATGTAAATATATAATTTATTGCGATTTTGAGTCATTTATTGTTCCATTACACAATGACGGTGGTGACAGTTCACAAAAAATAGGGAAATCTTTCACAGAAAAAACGTCAAAACATGTCCCTTGCAGCTATGCATATGTGGTGTTGAATGAAAATGGAGAATTTTACTTAGAGCCTCGTCTGTACAGAGCGCAAGTATTAGGTGAGAATATTATTAGTAAATTTCTTGAGGAAATAATTGAACTTGGTGATAAACTTTATGAGGATTTAATGGTTCAAGTTCCAATGTATTGTTTAAGTGAAAATGAGCAAAATGAATTTGATACAGCTGAAATTTGCTGTTTATGTAAAAATGTATTTAGCAAAGGTGAAATTAGGTGTAGACATCACAACCATTTTAATGGACGATTTATTGGAGCAACACATGTTAGTTGTAATTTGAATTGTAAAGCTCCATCATTTATACCTGTAGTATTCCATAATTGGAAAAATTATGATAGTCATTTTGTAATTCAGTCTTTAGCTTATAATAAAAGAAAGCTTAGCTGTATTGCCAGTTCAACAGAAAAATTTCTAACTATTTCAATAGGTCATATTAAATTTATCGATAGTTTGCAGTTTATGAACAGCTCGCTTGAAACTTTAGTTAAAAATCTAGCAGAATGTGATGAATATAAGACAAAATTCAAACGATTGTGTGCACATTTTAAAAATGAAAGTGAACAAAAATTATATTTACGAAAGGGCGTTTATTGCTATGACTACATGGATGGACCAACAAGATTTAATGAAACTGAACTTCCACCGATTAAAGCATTTTATAATAGTCTGACAGAAGAGGAACTAGATGAAAATGAGTACAGACATGCAAAAGAAGTATGGGAGACTTGTTCTATGAAAACAATGGCTGATTATCATGATAATTATTTGCTTCGTGATGTTCTTTGTCTTGCAGACGTTTTTGAAGATTTGAGATTGATTTTCTTCAATCAATATGGGTTGGATCCCGCTCAATTTATATCGCTCCCGCAATACTCGTTTCAAAGCATGTTATTTATGACTAAAATAGAACTGGAGCTGATAACAGATCCTTGTCAACATCTTTTTTTTGAATGTGCGATTCGTGGTGGTTATTCTTGTGTCTCACATCGTCATGCGGTTGCAAACAATCCATACATGGGTTCTGCGTATGATAAAGATAAACCTTGTTCTTACCTTGCCTATCTTGATGCTAATAACCTTTACGCATACTGTCTTAGTGATTATTTACCCTATAAAGACTTTTGTTGGTTAACACCATCTCAAATATCAGCATTAGATATTTTGAATGTTGCGGACGATGCAGCTACAGGATTCGTTTTAGAGGTTGATCTTGAATATCCTGCAGAACTGCATGAAGAACATAATGATTTCCCGTTAGCTCCCGTAAGAGAAAAACCACCGATAGAGCTATTTTCCAAATATCAACGCACAGAGAAACAAAATGTTACAGCTAAGCTGCTGACCACTTTGGGGGGAAAGAAGAATTATATCTTACACTATCGTAATTTGAAATTATACTTAAAATTGGGCATGAAATTGATTAAAATTCATCGTGTAGTGAGTTTTGCTCAATCTGCTTGGTTGAAGCCATACATCGAATTTAACACAATTTTACGACAAAAAGCTAAAAATAGCTTTGAATCACAGCTCTACAAATTTTGTAATAATAGTATATTCGGCAAGGCCTGTGAATCGGTGAGAAATCGTATTAACATGAAATTGGTGACAGACGAAAAAACCTTAGATAGGTTAGTTTCACGCCCAAATATTGAAAAATGGACTATTTTTAATCCGTTTGTAGTAGGTGTACAAATGAAGAAGTACAATGTGCTTTTAGATCGACCAATTTATATAGGGTTTGTAGTATTGGATTTAGCAAAGCTTGTCATGTATAATTTTCATTATAATACAATTTTGAAGATGTACCATTATTCTCAGGTTAAATTATGTCTTACAGACACGGATAGCTTCATCTACCATCTTAAAGTTTTGGATTTTTATCAGGACATGAAAAAGAATGCTCATTTATTTGATACTAGTCAATATCCAAAAGATCATAAGTGTTTTAGTTTACTGAATCATAAGAAATTGGGTTGTTTTAAGGATGAAATGAAATCACGAATAATGACGCGGTTCTGCGGACTTAGAGCAAAATTATATTCATTTGAGTTTCTCAATAACAAAGGTGGAGTACAGAATAAAAGTGTAGCTAAAGGTGTCACTAGGTATGTAATTAATAATAATTTGAGGTATAATATGTATTTAAAATGTCTATATGACCGCACCATACAGTACGACTCATCAAATCTAATTCGGTCTTATCTTCATAATGTTTATTCAATTCGCTGTGGCAAGATTTCATTATCCCCTCTGGATGATAAACGCTATATAATGGCTGATAAGGTGACGACGATGGCATGGTTTAATGTGAGTATAAAAAGCGAAACGGAGGGAGGAGGAAGAAAGCACGATTGAAGACGACTACAGTGAGGATAGACTAGTAGTAAGGAAACCAAACTTGCAGTAGGTCGTGGTGGGGTAAAGCGAAAAGGGAGGTGAGTGGAACTGGTCTTGCGAGCAGGACAGAGTGAAAAAGAAACAGAGTGATAATACGTAGTAAATCGACAGAGTTAGCTCGGCTCGAGTTTTTTTGTGTTATAGGTCAGTGTTGCAAAGTGCAGTAAACCTTGATCTATAGAACAACTGGTTTCGTGTAAGATGTCGAGCAATATTCGTGCAAAATTAGCAGACGAAATGCATAAAGCCGTCAGAGTAAATTTTGATAAACGTGATTACGTTTGAAGGAATAAATGACCTTCTTTGTTCGGACCTCGCTGATATGCAGAAATTTGCTAAGCATAATTCAAATTATAAAACATATTAATAGTGATTAACACATTTTTGAAATACGCTTACGTCACGCCATTAAAGTCAAAAATGGGAAAGGAGGTTAGTTCAGCTCTAAAACCGATTCTTGAACAGAATAGAAAAATGAAGTTGCTATTAACAGACGAAGGGAAGGAGTATTATAATTCGCATGTAAAAAAGCTGTTAGATCAATACAATATTCGTCATTATCATGTTTACACACAGATTAAATCTGCATTTGCAGAACGATTTATAAAAACATTGAAATTGCGAATTTATAAACATTTTACAGCAAGCGGAACTTTAAATATGGATAGATGTGCTACAATCTATTGTAAAAAACTATAATAATAGTGTACATTCGGTGACTAAATTCAAACCAGCTGAAGTGCGATGCAAACACGAAAAGATAATACTGGCTCGTTTGAATGAACGTCTTTGAAAAGGATAAAGAAGAAGAAGGGAACAAGGCAACGACCGAAGTTTAGTGTTGGAGATATTGTCAGAATTTCAAGTACAAGAGATATTTTTCATAAAAGTTATTTGTATAATTGGAGTGCAGAACTATTTAAAATAATAAATGTTTACCCTACATTTCCGGTAACATATCAATTGGTCGATTTGAATGAACAGCCTATATTGGGTAGATTTTACCAACAGGAATTACAGCCAACACGGTTAACAGAACAGGAACAAAATGTATATTTAGTTGAACGAATCCTAAAACGTAAAGGAAGTAAAGTTTATGTACAATGGCTTGGATTCAAGGAACCAAGTTGGATAGATAAGAGCGAACTCATTATTTAATAATGTGTCTGTTTCAGATGGAGGAAAATATGCGACCGCGTCTAACAATTTTATTAGATGCACTTATTGCAGAATTTAGGCGATATTCTTCAGATCAGTGGAAATATGATTTAAATGAATTAATATATCAGCTAAAACAGAAGAAAGGAAAATTTGATCATTGGGGTTATTGTGTTGGGATGGAACAGACTGACAACTGCGATTGTTCTAATTTAGCTCAAAAAATTGATGCATTACATGATTATTTATTAAACGAGATGAGTATTGATGAAATTCTTCACAATAATAATTTTGTTATTAATGTTATAGTCTTAGCGGGCGTTGAATCAGGTTTAATGCACGATCTATGTTGATTTTTCCAGATATGGCAGATTCAAGACCATTAACTCATATTATGCTGGACAAACTAGTTGTCGATCTAGAACAATATAATCAGTTGCTTAATTTAAATGAATATTTCGTTTTTTTACGTAGAAAAGCAATAAATGAATCATTTACTCATTTTAAATTTTGTCAGGATAGAAAAGAATATTTAGATCAAGCTAAGGCACAAGGAATTAGTTTCGATTATAATGATGGTCCATGTGAGTGTATTTTTATAAATAATAGTGCAACACAAATATTTAATTTAACAAATATTGCCAATATAGAAGAGCTTGAATTAAAACAAAGTATTTTAGAAGCGTTAGAATTGTGTGGCATATTAGCTAAATTAAAGAGTTGAATGATTAATTGCGATAATGTATCATTTTTTCAAATTTATTTTATATATTCTGTATTTATATTATTCATGTAAAGTGTTATGTTGTATTGCTTATTATTACATTGTATACTTAATAAATAATTTGTAAATATACAGTTAATAAACGAACATTATTGTAATTTACTTGTCTTTTATTACAGTACCTGTGTTTGAAGTTTAGTTGAAGTTGTGGTGCGAGTATAGAAGCATACAATGTTTAACAAGACAAAGGATGTTGTGCCTGATAGTGGAATAGCTATTTTTAATTTTGATGAAATTATTGTTTCTACACAGGCTGCACAAAAAGGTAAACATGGAGATTTATTCCCGCCTAATATAAGAGCACTTATAATCGGAAGTAGTAACTGTGGTAAGACAAATCTTCTTTTGAATCTAATTTTTAATAAAAGATTATTACGTTTCAATAGTTTACATATTTATACTGCTAGTCTGAATCAACCAAAATATGAATTTTTGAAACGTGTTTTCTCATCTTTAAAGTTTATAAGGTTTACAATAAGTAACGACATATCTTCAATACCGTTTCCTTCTGATATGGAGAAAGATAGTTTAGTGATCTTTGATGATTTACAATTACACAAAGTACCACAACTTCGTGCATTTTTTTGTACAGCATGCCATTCACAAATTGACGTATTATATTTGCATCAATCATTTGCAAATATTGGTAAGCAACTTGTACGCGAGAATTGTAATATATTAATATTTTTTCGAGTAGACATGCTTGCATTAAAATTAATTTATAGAGATTTTGCTGAAAGCGATATGCCATTTAATACTTTTAAATATATGTGCATTAGCGTATGGAATGGAGGTACAGGACATGACTTTGTTACAATTTGTACAGATTACGGTTTAACTCAAGGAAGGTACAGACGGAATTTAGATAATTTTTTAGATCCGACACAGTACAGTAAGAAAATGAATTAGTTGATGTACAACGTTCTTATTGTGCGTTTGTAATTATGAAAGGACGGCAGAGAGGAAAGAAAAAGGTCGGATTACGTCGTCGTCGTCGTCGTCAAAAGACAACTAGTAGAAGGAGTGATTTAACAAATAGAATTCGCGATTTGAGGAACTCAATCGTTGAAAAGTATGCTACTTTACAGGGGATGCGGAGTCAGACAGAAAAAGAAATAACAGAGAAATATGCACCAATTATTGAACCATTACGTCAATTGAAAGAATCTTCTGTTAAAATCGAAAAACAGCAGATTAAAACGGAACCAGAGGAGGAGGAGGAGGAAGCATATTATGCTGTTAAAGAAAAGGTAGA
Organism: Conomelus anceps; assembly: GCA_948455865.1. Classification (NCBI taxonomy): domain Eukaryota; kingdom Metazoa; phylum Arthropoda; class Insecta; order Hemiptera; family Delphacidae; genus Conomelus; species Conomelus anceps. Next base: position 72,073,674 of record OX418219.1, read on the forward strand.
CGAATTGACGGATAATGATGATTACTCGCCGTCTGATGGAGAGACACAGTTTTCTGAGGAAGATGGTGAGGAGGGGGATGAGGAGGAGGAGGTGGAAGAGCAAAGGGAAGGCGCACTATCATTAGTCAGTTCGTTTTTTGGTAAAAAAGGCGCAATACAAAAACTGCTTGAAGATTATATAGATAAATTGCATAAGTCACAACAAACAACTGTTCCATATGGAATCAAAGTTTCACAGAATGGTAAATATTTTATGGGATATAATATACCTGTTAATTTCGATGATAAACACGTTTTTGTTGGAAATAATAAATTTAAATTAACAAAAGGTTTATTATCCTTACTATTTGAATCGATACCAGACGAAAGCAAATTAAATATGGTTGATTATCGTACCTATAAGAAAATATTGATTGCAACAGGTGCGCATTTAAACAAAGAAGGAACTGTACATCGTAATAATAGCTTAAAGTCAAAGATAATTCAAAGATTGTTTCCTTCCAGTAGAACGCCAAGACGAGAAAAGGTAGGAAAAGGGCTGAATTTTTTAAAAAATGTATCAAACCATCGACAGTATGTTTATTTTGATGAACCAGATGAGATTGTAAACAGATTACAAATATTATTAGCCTCCAAAGAAGCAGGTAATAACTCACATTCTGTGGAAATAAATAGTATAATTCAAGAATTACGTGAATTACATATTATTTATTAGCAGACCGTTTTGTGCTGTCGTTACGAACGTTGTGCAGGCTGGAACCAGTTTTGCCAGAAAAGCTGGTAACCAATCCAGTAGGTTAAAGGAGTAGGAACTAGTATGCCGGGCGAGCTACGAATAACGTAGAAAGGGGACACCCGATTACATGCTGTGGGTTGTGATTTTTGAGAGCTGCGACAGTGAAGCGTTCTGTCGGGCGAGCAGAATGCGAATTAGTGCGCAAAGGAGACAGGCCGAAAACATGCTGTGGGTTGCGGACAAGTGGAAAGGAAACTGGGCGACAGCAGGCGGTAGCGATTGACGTTGGGTGGGGAAGCCTATTCAGGAGACCGACTAACGTTCAGATCAGCAAGTCAGTTCTACGGCATCTGCCGCTTGACACGGAGCAGGTCCTGTGTTCTTTTTTCTTCTCAACATAAATCGCGTTGATACGCCGGTCGGGCTCTTTGTTCTGCAAACAAAATATGACTCAAGGCTTCGCTCTTATTTTCTTTGTTTTATTTTTTTAAACTTGATTCTTGTCTCCTGCTGGAGATGGAAACAATTCAAAATGGATGTTTTAAACAAGGTTATTCATTTTTTTTTCTCTCCTAACCTTATCCCCCCACCTAAAAAAAAAAAAGAAAAATTCATGCAGTACAGGTTTGGGCAAAGCCTAAAAAAAAAAAAAGAGAAAAAGTGGAAACAATTCAAAATGGCTGTTTTCATGTAGTACAGGTTTGGGTGATGCCTACATAATCACAAAATAGACTCAAGAACGCGGACGGGGGGCCCGCGGTCGGGGGCGGCGCCCCAGGGTCAGTTGCTAAATACCTAGAAAAAAAAAAAAAAAATTCATGCAGTACAGGTTTGGGCAAAGCCTAAAAAAAAGGAAAAAGACCGTGGGCGCATGGCCGTGGGCGCGCGGCCATTTTCCTTTGGACAGTGGCAGGGGGGCTTGAAGGGGGGCAGGCCAAGGGGGCTTGAGGGGGGTAAACGGACCCCCACTCCAACATGTGCAGCCAATGGCGTGCCTCAAAAATTTACAAAATGGACGACTAACTCCCCCCTACAGGGGCGTGGTCTTTTCCCATTGGCCAGGGGGGCGTGGCCTAAGGGGGGGTGGCCTTGAAATGCAGGCTTGTGATTGGGTAGGCTGAAGTCTCTATACACCACTACTTACTCTGACTGCATTAAATTGATTTTCGATATCATTGGACTGTGTACTTAAGGTAGGTGAAAATGTCCTATAAACACTCTTTGCATAATTCAAGGTCAAAGTATTTTCCACAAGCCACGATCTCACCTTAGAAAGTCCCAAGTTAGTCAAAGATATTACATTATCCCAGGAAGTTCCAGTAAAAACCAATACAGTGTCATCAGCATATGATAATATTTTACACCCTTGAATGTGAAGACTTAGAAGACTATTTATGTAAGCTAGAAATAAAATTGGAGATAAAACTGTACCTTGGGGAAGGCCAAATTCTGTTGAAGTCATTTTGCTTTCTTTCCCATTTAGAGTAATTATTTGTGTTCTATTTTTTAAATAACTAGCAAAAAGTCTCAATACTGGTCCACGAAACCCAACTTTTTCCAATTTCTTAAGCAGATTGACATGTGGGATGGTATCAAACGCTTTAGCTAAGTCCAGAAATACAGCTAAAGATTTTGTATTCCTATTGAAATTAGATGTTATTTCCTGTACAAGTTCAGCCATGGCATCCTCAGTGCTCTTATTTTCTTGAAAAGCATATTGATATTTGCTTATTACATTAAACTTCTCAAAGTAGGAGATAATTTGTTGTTTAATTATCTTTTCAAAAACCTTGGACAAATTACTTATGAGACTAATTGGACGATAATTACCTGGATTTGCTTTGTCTCCAGATTTGTACAATGGAATTATATTGGCAATTTTGAAATGACTTGGGAAATGTCCTGTTTCCATACATTTATTAAATATTATTGCTAGAGGCTGAGCTATGAAAGGTGCTATTCTTTTTAGGCAAACACTATTTATATTATCAAATCCAGGAGATGCACTATTTTTTAAATTATTTATTTGTTTTATAACTTCCTGTGGGTTAGTGGGGCGTATAAAAAATGAATTTGCAAGAGTAAAATTAGAATCAGTTGAGGTATCATGATGAGAAACACTTCCATTTTCCTCAAGGAGTTCCTCTGCATAAGTCTTTCCTACTTGTGAAAAGTATTTATTCAATAGTTCGGGATCAATATCAGGCAGGAGTCTTCGACGTTTACTGCCCAATATTTCCTGAATGCAGTTCCATGTCTTCTTGCTGTTCCCTTCACAAGATTTCAATTTGTCTTTATAAAAATCGAATTTCGCTGATTTTATAAGTCTATTTAGCAAGTTTCTATAAGTTTTATACTTTTCCTTCAACATGGTATTAAAAGGTTGCTTTTTAAGATCATTATGCATTCTATCTCTTGCTCTTATAGAATTTACCAAGCCTGAACTTATCCATTCCTTTAAGGGCCTATATTTTCTTCTAAAATTTATTCGATCAGTTGATAATTTTATATAAGACAACAATTTATTTACAAAAGCGTTAATTTTGTAATCCAAGTCAGCAGAATCCTTCAACTCTGAAATCTCGTTCTCCCACGTTTCTCTCTCCAACAAAGCAATGAGTTTGACATAATTTATTTTTTCCTTGTAATAGTTCAAATTGCTTGATTTATTAGATATCGGGTTATCAATACTGATATGAAAAGTTGTACAAAAATGATCAGTTATGTATGTTTTTTGAATTGTTCCCAAAATACTTTCTTCGTAAATTTTTGCACTTCTGTAAAAAACATGATCGATACAGGTTTTAGTACTATCGCTTACTCTAGTTGCCTTGTTAATGAATGACTTGAGACCGTTTATCTGCATTAGACTAATATATTCATTTGAAATTTTACTATTCTGCAAGAGATCGATATTCAAGTCGCCCAGCAAGATAATCTTTTCTGATTTGCTCATGTCTCTCAGTTGCGCATCAAGATCAAAGAAGAAAGTTTCAATGTCCGCGGCCGGAGATCTGTACAGTGCTATCAAATTCAAAATTGAATCATTTATTTGTAATTTTATCGTTAGAATATCTGCTCCTCGGTTTATGTGAGTAATTTCTTCAAATTTTATACAATTTTTAATGAAAATGCACAAACCGTTACAGCTATTTAGTTGTCCAGGTTTGCTTAATGCAGTAAATCCATCTAAACTATAGTCAAAACTCCTATCCTCAGTTATCCATGTTTCTGATAGAACTATAATATCATAATTTACTTTACAATTTTGTAAAATGTAACTGAATTCGTCAAAATTCTTTCCTATACTTCGGATATTCATATGTATAACATTTAAAAGCTCTTTAGAATAATTATTGTACTGATCAGGGTGAAAATTGAATATGTCATCAATTTCAAACGTGCTATAGCACTCCAGATCTATTATTTCATCAAAACTATAAGTATTAGGCATTTATAAATAATTGAATTCTACAGAAATACAAAAATATATATACGAATATGAAATTCTTACAATTGAAGATAGTTGAAAGAGAGAAAAAATATGAATGAAAATAGAACAAACAGTATAGGTAATATGAAACTAATGTGAGATAATTTTTTTTTTTTTGTGGGGAAAAATATATATTTATTATATTCAATATGTAGAGTAAAGCAAAAACAAAAGATAGTGTGCCTATGCCACTATAAGTAAAAATTACTTTTACTTATTAAAAAAAAATATTATTAATATGTATTAACGTTGATATATATTATCGGAATGTTCTAGGATAAGAATATTAAAAGTAATTTTGAAGTTTACTTTTTAAGAACTGTTCTAAAATAGCAGGTCATGTACAACTTCTTCATAAAGTAGATATGAGAGGTTGGAAAGTGATCACAATAGCTTACTTAATTCACGACTTATCAAAACTATTATATGATAAAGTTATTAATTTCAACACTACTACTACCACTACTAACATTACTGGCTTTTAAAGGCAAACATAAAATTTATTTTCCTACAACTGCTCATAAAGTAGTTCTTTACGTACTGAAAACTAAATGTAAAATACCTCTTTACTGCTCTGCAAGCGGTAAAGTACTTTACGCTCGCCAGCTGTTTCTCGAGCGATAAAGTCGCGCTTCACGCTCTTAATACATAAATAACTATTTCCTACAACTGCTCGTAAAGTAGTTCTTTACATACTGAAAACTAATTGTAAAATACCTCTTTACTGCTCAGCAAGCGGTAAAGTACTTTACGCTCGCCAGCTGTTTTCTTTACGCTTCTGTTTTGATTTTGATGTCTTCTAATTGGTGGATCACGGAATCTGTGAAATTCACATAACCTCAACAATGGCGCTCGATAACCAAATCCGCGAACGGGCTGTGATGTTACAAACTACAAGCTTTTATTGTGTTGGAGTCCGGAACTGCAGTTTTAGGAAAAGTATTGTATGCAATTCGCGCGTGAAGCTTCTTTATCGCTCTCGCAAAATTACTGCACTCTGCTACGCGTCGCGCAGTAAATGTTTTGGCTCGAGCGATAAAGTCGCGCTTCACGCTCATAATGCATAAATAACTATTATAGTTTTTAACCATTAATAATTTTAGAATTAGCATTCTCAACAAGAAAAGATTATCGCATGATTTACGAAAATAATGAATGCCTCGTTTCCCGATCAATTATTGATTCAACTCCAACCGTATCTGAAATTGGAAACTCAGGTAATCTCATTCATAATCCCATAAAAAATCCGGGACAAATTGGAATCCAAGTTTCTAATTGAATTCATGAAAAAACGCTGCACTCAGCAAACAATCTAACTTCTCTATAAATAATATTTCTGTTTATGTTACGGAAATTAGGAAATTCTGTAGCGTGGCTGAACAATATTTCTTTAAGGCCGCTTCAGTCTCTAGAAATTTACTTTGCATCCAATCTTCGAAATCGACGTTATTTACGGATATTCTGCGGAAAGAGTTGATGTAATTACTATTGGAAGAGGTGGAAAGAGAAGGAAGAGATGGAAAGAGAAGGAAGAGGTGGAAAGAGAAGGAAGAGGTGGAAAGAGAAGGAAAGAGGTGGAAAGAGAAGGAAAGAGGTGGAAGGAGAAGGAATGAGGTGGAAAGAGAAGGAATGAGGTGGAAAGAGAAGGAAGAGGTGGAAAGAGAAGGAAGAGGTGGAAAAAGGTGGAAATAAGTATGAAAATCTTGGAATTATGGAAGAAGAGGGAGATATAATGAGTGAGAGTTGTGAGAGAGGGGAGATTCAAAGTAAAATGTTGATAAAGTGGAATTGGGAAGAAGAGAAGGGTGCTTGAACTAAAAAAAAACAATCCCGATATGGCGAATAAAATATTGAAAAATAAGTGAAATACGTTGATTGTGGTAGAGAAAAATATAGGAAGATTTTGAGAGAGAATTTGTACAAGAAAATTAGTAAACATAGGTGAAGATTAAAAAAAATATATATGCGAAAGTGAACTTGATATAGAAGAGAGAGGAAAAATATGAGGGAGTAAAGATCGGATATTGAAATGGGGAACATGAATAGTCGAATTTAAAATGAAAAGAGATGTTTGAGAAGGGAATCTGTGAGGAAATAGATAGTTCTGATGTTCACATAACAAAGTAGCAATTATAGAGGAGAATTTGACATCAGATACAACAATAGGTCCAAAAGAAAATGAGGGTTTGATAAAGAATTGTACAATATAAATAGCTGCAACGAAGGATAGATAGTGAAAAAAGATACGTGAGCTAAGGAGTTGTAATCTGAAGTAGACGGAGAGGGGAAAAAGATTGTTAATTGTGAAAAAAAGAAGAATGGAAGAAGAAAATGGAGTATTAAGTTGGGAGCAGTGAAAAAAGAAGAAAATGGACATTTGAGTTGGGAGCAGTGAACAAGGAAATTAGAAGCTGATATTGTTATTATTTATTCAGCAGTGAAAAGAGAAAACTAAAATTCAGAAGACAAAGATTGTGTTTTTTTAATTTTGAGAAAAGTCAATGAGAACGCATGAAGAGTGTGAATGATAGAGTAAGAAACGATGAAAATAGAAACAGAAAATGTACATCTTAATGATGGCGAAGAATATACGGAATTTCTCAAGGAGGCGTTAGTAAGAGCGCTCACCCTCAAATATCTATATAAATAAAATTAGAGTTTTGTCTGTACATTTATCAGAATTATATATTTTTTGGTTATTTTTACGTTTTATACATTAAATAAGCCGAAAATAGTCTTATCTCTCAATTTCTGTCTGTCTGTCACGGCCCCAAAGGCATTTTACGCGGCATTCTCCTCAAAAACGAGAGCATCGATCGAGATTTTAGTTATTGAACGGTATTGAAAACTTTATTGACAATGTCTTTAGCTATAAAAAACTAGTTTATTTTTTTTTAACAGAGTAATAAACGTTTAAAAACCAAGTACTGTGCGATTTTGGATACATTTTACGCGGCCTTCTCCTGAAAAACGAGAGCATCGATCGGGATTAAAGTTATTTATTAGTATTAAAAACCTTTTTGACAATGTCTTTAGCTATAAAAAACTAAATTAACTGTTTTTTCAACAGAATAATAAACGTTTAAATACCAAGTATTGTGCAATTTTGGATACATTTCTTCTAAGTTTTATTACCACATAAGAATAAATCACGTAATTCTCTCTGATAAATGTCACTGAATCGTTTACGTTCTAAGTTGTTTACTAAGCTGCTAACAACTTCATGATCGTTGCTATAAAAAAACCGAAACATATTTAGTCTTATTTCTAAACATAATTCGTACGAAGGACGGGCACAATAGCTAGTATCACCTTAAATATTATTCTTGTTGTTATAAAGGGGTAAAAGTCCAGGGGTTCGGGGGGTATCCGGGAAAAAATTGAGAAATAACTGTTTTAAAACGAAAATTAAGCATTTCTAGACATAAATCCTTCAATTTTAACACGCATTATGGTAAAAAAGGGAATTCTATAGTGTTTGAGAGCTTGAAGAAGACGTCGCAACAAAATAAGTAACTAATGCAGCCTTCAATTGAGTCATCGCATGAGGGGGAGTGGTCGAACATGGAGATCTCTCTCAAATTCGCTCAAATAGGTCTAATAGACACGAAATACACGAGATTTTTCTGTTTTAATTCACCAACTCAAATTTTATTAACGATCAAATCAACTTGTATATATATGGCTTGTAATACGGTATATATAAATCCACTTGCATATAATTATGACAGATCAAGTATCAAGTAAGTGTCCTATATGACGATATTATATGACTCTCCCACCCGAGAGTAGGGTCCCCCCCAGAAAGGAGAAAGGAATTTGAAAAATAACGTCTTTCAAATCGCATATTGAGCGTTTCTAGACTTAAATCCTACCATTTTATGCCAAGAGTGGAATCTATCTACCTAACCTAACCTAACTGATCGCTCCCCCTGGCTACGCCGTCTCTCCCTCTTAGCCCGGAATAAGATGAAATAAAGACAAAAACATACAAAATTTGCGAGTAAGAGAAAGAAGGAAGGAACGAGGTAAGACAACGGAAGAAGTACAGCCTACAAACTGAACTTAGTCTTTCCAAAACTAATTTCGTTTTATAGCCTGGTAACGCACAGTATTGCATGGCTTCCGCAGCGAGCAGCGATAACAGAATAGCGATGCTAAATGAGTGAGTCGTTCGTGGAACTTACTCCACATCCCCCTTCTCTAATATCCCCCCTTTAAATGTTCCATACCGATTCCCCTCTTTCCACACCCCTACCCACAACCCTCCACAATATTCCTTACAGCTTTCCTCCCCTTACCAACCTCCCAAAATGTTCCATACCGCTATTTCTCCGCCCTAAACCCCCCTCAGAATGTTTCCCCTTTCCTTACCCCAGCCCCCTTGAACCCCCCCCCCCAATTATTCGAAACAACTTCAGCACCTAATTTGCAAGCAGCCGATCCTACTTCTCAGCACAGCAATAATGCCGAAGCTATGATCATTGTCAATGCATTCGTCCTAATTACTTTTGATAATTACTTGCTAATTGATCTCGTATACTGTTGGATCATTCTGTAGACAGGACTGATAATTAAAGTTGTAGATTTTAGGTGGCGACAGCTCGTGTGCTGTGTTGTCAGATGGGAAGTAGTGGGGATATTACAGAGTGGAGAAATCTACCTAACTTCTCAGGCTTAATGGCTTAAAATACATAAAATGATGAATATAAACCGATACAGCGGAGTATCTAAGGACCCGACGAATTTACATAAATTAATGATAATAATAATAATAAGCGTATGGCTTTTAATAGTGGGGAGACCCTTACGGGTAGTTCCACCTCGCCGTTTTTGTCATGTTACGGGGAACATGGTAGACCTACTATTTTAGGTGGGTTCCGAACCACCGGGTAAGTGATAATAAAGCTTGTAACATCAAGTCATTGAAGCACGGTCACCCATCCAAGCGCAGTCTTGAGCGGTCGTGACTGAACATCACGACCACTTGAACACCACGCTCACCGCATGACCAATCACCACCCAATTAATGATTATTATCAGTAGCTCTGATGGGCACATGCACCATTCTTTGATGACTGTGATCATTTCCTTGAACTTATCGGGGTTTTTTTCAATTAAGATAATTTTGACTAGATATAAAATGACGATTGTTCAACATGTGTAATGTTTATGGCAATAAATGATTGATTGATTTAATTTATATAAATATTTTAAACTTCCCGATTCACAAAACAATAAAATCGTACTGTTGCCCGCCCCTTCATGCTCTAGCTCTTGAATAGAAGATTGTAGTCTCTTGAAATTTGGTACATTGCTTCCGCATAAAGTAAGTCCAAGTAAGAACGTTATTGATTTTGCAGTTTGATGCTCCAACATAAAAATTATTATGTTGTAAAACAGATCGCCACTATAGGCTCTAGGTGTGTTTTGGCTAGTAAAAATATCAAAACATTACTCAGGTGGATTATGTCAAATACAGAAGAAATTTGAGAATTTTACAAACTTTATCCACTTTATTTTTAGAGTACAAGTATTGAAGTTTCAATTTTTGTTTGTGTAAAATTTTCCCTCCAACTATATAAAATTGAGAAAAAAAACAGAGACCAAAAATATTGAGGCATGATATAAATATTATGAGATCTGTTTTACAAGGAGAAAAAACAAAACTCTTTTTCAAGAACTCCGGATGAGTATTTTTGGTGAATTGGGAAACATGATATGATGTTCATAGAGGCAATAAAGATTTAACGAAACAGTTTAATGGTGCGTATGCCTATTAAAATAATAATAATAATTATTATTATTATAAATATAACAATAATACAAATATTAACAATAATAAGGGATAGATCAGTACTCACAGACAAAACAATAGCCAACAAGAGACCAGATATCATTATTAATTGACAAAAAAAAACCAAACCACATTTTTAATAGACATAGGCATACCAAACTCACACAATATAAAGCAATACAGTGATGAGAAACTGCTCAAATACCTGCCCTTGGCAGAGGAGATAAAAGACTTGTGGAGGCAAGAGAGAGTGGTAATTATGCCGTTGATAATATCAGCTACAGGTGTAATACCAAAAGAGCTGCCTGAGAGGATGAAAAAGTTGAGACTGTCTGTGTGGGTGCAAAATTTAATGCAGAAAGCTGTCATATTGTACACAACATCAATAGTAAGGACCTTCCTAGATATTCCAAAATAGGAAGGGTGTAATTCTGCTAAATTAGTAAATGCCACCCTCTTCCCCAGTTAAATGGAGATATATCAGAATTAAATTCACTACAAGTTTTGTTCATAAAGTTTCCGTGTTTATTACCCATTTAAGTTAATGTAGATCAATCGAAATGAAGCATATTTTTCGAGACCGAATTTTGCGAATTTTGTCCTATATCTCAAATATGGGTGATTTTCTTGGTGAATATGGGTGAATATGTCTGGGACATATTTTCTTCAATTTTTCAGTTCATTTTACATGAAATCCAATAAATGTAACACCCAACTTAACGCCATAAAAAATCTATTTGGCTTTTTTTCCATCCTTTCCCAGAAAATCGGGCGAAATCTTTCGCTAGCCGTAACTCCCTAAAAAAGCATTTCCGGACTTAAGTTTATATTAACTTTTTTCATTATTTTGATGAGAGGAAACGACCTTAGTAGTTTGTCGGGTTACTCGTGGGACACTCTGTATGTCATTCAAAAACAACAACAATAATAATGATAATAATAATTATTATTATTTTTATTATTATTTTTAATATTATTACTATTATTATTATTGTTGTTGTTGTTGTTGTTATTGTTATTTTATATAAATTCGTCGGGTCCTTGGATACTTCGTTGTATCGGTTTATCAATATTTTAAATAATGGCAGGATCAAGTTTGAAATATTCAGTGTGATATCAGATATCACTATGACAGCCTCCATTTTGATGTAAAGCTTCCATTGATCGTGTTACATCAACTGGAAACTCAGATAACATTCTCCCCGAAAATTATTGGGGTCAACCATCAATGCATGGAAAATGACAAGGCCCACGTGATAGCGGAGAAGCACTCAATTAAAGTTTATAAGCTTCAAACCAATTTAAGAGTTTTCTGTCGGTGGGATACTGGCCAATGACGAGTTAAGTCTTCTGAAAAGTGAAGGATGGTTGGAGAGAAGGAAACAGAGTGAGGGTGAGAGAAAGAGAGAGTGATGGAGGTAGTGATAACAAGGTAAAATCAAGTAGAAGAAAGATGAGCAGGAGGAAGACATGAGAAAGAAAAAAGCAGACGCAGAAGGTGAGAGAAAGAAGAATAAGATGATGATGTTGATGTTTAGGAAGAGAGAAAGAACACATTAAGAAGAAGAAAAAGAAGAGACGAGAAGGAGAAAGAAAAGAAGGTGAGAGAAAGAAGAATAAGATGATGATGTTAATGTTTAGGAAGAGAAAAAGAACGCATTAAGAAGAAGAAAAAGAAGAGAAGAGGAGGAGAAGAAAAGAAGCGTGAGAGAAAGTAGACTAAGATGATGATGTTGATGTTGTGGAAAAGAAAAATAACACATAAAGAAGAAGTAAAAGAAGAGAAGAGGAGGAGAAAAAAAAGAAGCGTGAGAGTAAGTAGAATAAGATGATGATGTTGATGTTGTGGAAAAGAAAAAAAACTCAAGAAGGAGAAAAAGAAAGGAAGAGGAGGAGAGAGAAAAGAAGAAGGAGGAGGAGGAGGAAAAAATGCAGATGAGGATTTCTTGAGCATTTAAGAAAAGAAAAGAAGGGAAGGAGGAGCTATGGTAGAGTTGATGGAAAAGAAGAGGTAGAAGAAAATGGAGGAAAACGAGGTGATAGAGAAGGGAAAGGAGATGAATAAGAAAGAGAGGATGAGGGGGAAGAAGAGGAAGGGAGAAAAAAGGAGAAGCAAGAAAATAAGGAGAGAAAGGAAATAGTGGAGAAGAAGAAGCATACGAAGAAGACAGGTGATGAAAGAAGAAGAGGAAGAAAAGGTGGTGGAGAAGAAAACCATGATGGTGGAAGGCGGAAGGTGTGGAAGGAGGATGAGAAGTAGGAGAAAAAGAAAAACAGGAAAAGAAGGAGAGGATGAGAAGGGAGAAAAAGAAGAATATGAAGATGACAGGAGGTAGAGAGAGGGTGAAAGAAGAAGTTAAAAAGAAGAGGTGAAAAAGAAAACCAGAAGAAGAAGAGGGAAGAGGTGAAGATGGTGATTGGATTATTTTTCTTTATTAATGTAAATTTACAAATTTTGCATATGAATAATTAAAAACAAAATTATCAACATCACACAGGTGCAATAGTAAACTCAGATAATGCTATTTTTAAAGTGCAAGGAATTATGTACAATGATCTCATTTGTGTGACCTTTTAATGATACTAACTACGGTAACGACAATCTAAGCGATGCAATCACATGAAATGGCGAAGTTTGGACAAAGACTCGTCCATTCTTGAAACTTAAACAGTGATGGTGAGTGTGGGGGGGAATAAAAAGAGGAAAAGGGATGATGGGGAAAAGGAGAAAGTGTGGAGGGGAAGAAAAATAATAGAATAGTAGAAATGAGGTGATGAAGATCATGAAAATGATGAATATAGGATTATATTATATGTATATGTAGCTTCATACACATATAAGCAGGGTACAGTTAGGATACCAAGTCTCTTGAACAACGGCCTAAATAAATCTAATCTATTTACTTTTTCCATACACCTAATCGCTTTATTTTGGATCTTAAACACCCTATGAAGGTTTTGTTTGTTTGATAATATTATAGGATGAATATAGGATGATAAAAATGCGAGAAGAAAAAGAAGATAAAAAAGAAGAAAAAGAAGAAGTAATAATGTGGATTGGAAGAAATACCAGCAGCTTAGGCTTCCTTCGGGACTGATAGCATGTGTGGCCTCATGATAGGCCGACTTCAAGTTGGTTGAAGTAGTAAATGGTGAAAGTTGGTGGCAAAAATGCTGATCACGTTCTCCGAAAAACGGGCCAGTTCGGGGGTGTATTTTTTTTATTTTTGGGGAAGAAGTGCTTCCGGATGTTGATGGAGGGTGGTGAAATAGGAGTGCAGTTAGGGGTGTGTGGGGGGGGGGGGTAGAGAGTCGATTCTGAGAGAGACAAATGCCGTTCGTATCAAGAAGAGTAGTCAGTCAATCGAGGTACCCAAGTCCTCTATCATAAACTGGAAGAAAATAGATGGGATAGACTCAATCTTGAGAATGATATCTCAGATGAGAATGGGTATTTATACTTATTTTCAGTAATTATTTACAAGAATTAATAAACAATTAATTATAGGCTGATCAACAATAAAAGAAACAAGAGTCCAATAAACTGTACAATAATGTAGAAAGAAATGATAAAAAGAGCAACTAATCATTTCCAAAACACAGTCAAATTCGTTATTATTGACAGTCCCAAGTAATAGTTGATATATTATATTTCATTTTGGATGTTTTTGTCACCTAAAATCAAGGTTATTAAAAACAGTTTTAATAACCTTTATCTACGACCATGTCATGATGTATACATTACAGTTTCACAATTGATGCCAAAACAGCTGTCTTTTCGAAATGCTTTTTGAAACTCGTTGAATAAAGAGCTCATTATAGTACAGGTTCTACATTATAACACGGGTTCTGGACCAATCAGAAGAATTTTTGATGGAATCAATATCGTAATTCAATATTGTGAAACTATCAGCTGATTTGATCAAACTGCTAACTAAGCTGCTAACCTAACAATCTACTATAACTTTTCGTATTTGAGATGAGAGTATCTCTGACCGTCACAGGTAAAATGAAATTGTTTTAATTAAATGTATACTAGTGGTCGTAGATAAAATAGTGTATGCAACGATTTTATTTGGCCATTAAAGCACTCGTGAGATATTTATAACACTCGCATTCGCTCGTGTTATAACTTACATCTAACTCGTGCTTTAATAAGGGTCAAAATAAAATCGTTGCATAAACTACTATTGTTTGTATTAACCTTGGCTTAAAATAGGTTTCTGATAGGTTCTATGCGATTCGAATGAGGGTAACACTATCATGTAGACTTCATTAAGGGGTGATATCATTGTTTGGAAGAAAATAAGCTTGACAACATTCGAATTGAATTGTCTTGTGAAAGTATCATTATGAAAATAAAATGGGAGTCCAGTGTAAAATAAGGTAAGACATCCATTGTCATCACTGAACTACCATTAGCAATTTTTTGCTGACCAATCCAATCGGTCACCCTTACACATAGAGCCCAGAAGAGTGTTGCTTATCTAATCTTATTGAACAGATACCTGCTACGGCTCACGGCTATCACTTTCCTATTGGAATAACTGACCTATCACTACAACGGTACAGTGTAACCATAACCTGTACTCTAATAGCATACATTATCAAAAGCCAAACAACAATAATAATAATAATAATTACAAGATTATAATAATAATAATAATAATAATAATAATAATAATAACAATAATAATAATAACAATAATAATAATAATAGCATAGAAAAAATAGATTCAGTAAACTCACATATTGTACAACATCAACAAAAGAAGGTTAATTTTATTTTTAAGACTGGACATTATCAAAATCAAGATGAAAACTTCTCACATTTTTTAAGAAGTTGAGATAAGAAATAAGATACTACAAAGTACATCTACAGAGGAGACAATGAACAGAGACAGAAAAACAGGAGAACCATACAAAATGTAGGAAATATGTGAGGAAAAAGCTGACATCGATCGAATACTTATTTCTTTCTCCCTTTCATTTGCTTTGTCTTTCTCAGTTGTAAATTGGGTCGTTACCTGCTAGAGTCACGTTTCAAAGTGCTTACTCTCAACTGGATAGTGAAAGCAGTACCCTCACACTCTCTTGTTTTATCTCTTTCCTTGTCTTATACACAACATTGTTCTATCTCTTTCTTTGTCTCATACACACCCTTGTTTTATCTTTTTCTTTGTCTCATACACACTCGTTTTCTCATTTGCACTCACTCTTATGACACAATGCCATTCGATCTCTCTCTCTGCGTCAAATCCTCCTCACTCCCTCGATACCTCTCTGTCTGCTTCTTTTCAGTACTTATTTTTACTTCATTTTTCACACTTCTTATATTTCTCTCTCTCTCTATTACGCCTTTTTTCCATTTATTTATTCTAATGAATAAAACGAAACTTTCACAGCCACATTTATTAAAAATAGTGAGATACTTGTTTCGGTTGTTACACCATTATCAATCTCAAACAAACTAAAACTAGATTACAAAGTATCTTAATATATACTAAACACGGAATGACATTATTGCCGGAGTGATAGGCTGACCTCTATTGAAGGTTTTTGGTTGGCTGAAGGCCATAAGTCACGCCCACGTTGGGAGGAGCAGCAAGCAAAAATAAGAAGCTTTTTCATTCGTTTTTTTATTGCTGATGATGCCCACATGAGTCCGAGACTAGTGCGTGGGTAATGAGGTGAATGATTACATATAGATGCCTGACGGAGGAGCGGGATTCGAACCCACGACCACTTAAACGACAGCAAGCTGAAGTTGCGACGCCCCAACCAACTGCGCTAAGCAGCCCGCCGTTATTCGCTTTCTCCCACTCCTGCTTCAAATTCTTCCCTTTTTCTCTTCCTTATCCTCCTCCTACACAATTTCTGCCTTTCCATTTATCATACAATCATTCTGCATTGAAGATCTTCCATTTTTATCAACAACCTCCCTCACATGTCTCTACTATCTACACCAATTCTCTCATTTCTCTTCTGCCTCAATTCTCTGTCCCTTTCTCTCTTTATCATACTCAATTTTTCCTCCCAATTGTTTATAAAATAATTCATAATTGAAGATTTGATTTTTTTTTCGAAAAATTCTTCCACATTTTCCGCTCTTCCATACACTCACTTTTTATCTAGATTTGTGTCTGATTTTCTCGTTCATTGCTGCCGTTTTCTTCTTCTCTACACCCTTTTATGTAGAATTGTGTTCTCCTCCATTCAAATATTGTTGTATGCAATATTCATTAGTTATAGGTCTGTTTAGAAATGGAGAACATTGGAAATAGGAATTAATGTTGAAATGAGAATAAATAGATTGTCTTTGAAAAAAATATATTTCTTCTATCAGAGCAAATCTTTTATTGCATGTTTCTCATCTAATTCCTGCTCATTTAGTTGATTGTTTTCACCATTTCGTTCTTCACACTTCATTCTATTCTGTCCTTCATTTTGTTCTGTTTCTGCTCTCATCTCTTATTTTCTCCCCTATCGCTCTTTTTCTAGAGTTGAGTGGAAGAGAGGACCAGGAGTCCTAACTCCGCCCTAATAAAGGCATCTAATTAATCAATCAATCTATTTTCCTCTCTTCAGTTTTTTTCTCTCTAATAACATTAGATTAACATTATATTTTCTCTCTAGTGACATTTTAACGTAACAATATCATCATCCAATTTCTCCATACTGTCCTATCAAATCAGAACTCCTAAACACAAATTAAAGTGAATATTTCCATTTTAACTTTCTTAGTAATGGCGAAGGTGATATTGTGGAAGGTATCCATAATGAATAATAAGACGAAATTGTCACAACCACATTTATTAAAACTTCGAGAAACTAGTTTCGGTTGTTATACCATTATCAAACTCAGTTTCAGTTTGATTGAGATTGATAATGGTGTAACAACCGAAACTAGTTTCTCGAAGTTTTAATAAATGTGGTTGTGACAATTTCGTCTTATTATTCATTATTTATATTTCAACCCCTCCATATGACTATCTGCTAGAGCGTTGTAATAGTGTTACGATTGTACTGGAAATAAATTTTGAAGAAATAGATGAACGAAGTCTTTGCACAATCCTCAAGCTCACACCGAAACTAACAAAAACCCAACTCTCTTTATCTTGCTCTGAGCAGTCTGGTCTTGTTCCTTTATTTTCTTTTCTTTCCCTCCTTTTCTTTCTGCTCACTTTTTCCTACTTTTCTTCTTTCACACTCTTTTTTTAATTCCAGTTGGCAGTTTGAGTGTCCTCTCTGATATAAAACAAAGCTGAGTACAGACTCTTGCACTGCTACAACAGTCATTGTACTATGAGAAGCCTCTTTTTGTCAGATCACAAACACTTCAAGTTAATTTGTATTGTATTGCATGCTACTTGGACACTGCTTGCTCTTGTTGTTTTCAAGGTTATAAATATCTACTAACCCTGACGTGTTATGACACCTGGAGAAGTCTCGATCAAGATTCAATAAAAAAATTCTCATTCCAATAACCAAGAGGTTCATTAAATTATATTGATTGTGCTGTTTTCAGACTATATCTACTTTATTACCACTTAACTGGTGGCTCGGAACCCACCTAAAACTAGGATTCATGATATAATTCCCATCACTTCGATGGGAAGTGATAGCCGCGAGGCGTAGCAGGTATCTGTTCAATCAGATAGAGATAAGCTGCGTTCTCGTAGGTCCTGTTTGTAACGGTGACCGATTAGATTGGCCAGCAAAAAAGACACTGTTCTCTGCTGTGAAATCACTTCCCGGTGGTTTGGAACCCACCTAAAACTGTAGGTCCATCTCATCAATCACCATCATCCAACTCATTACTCACGCACAGGTCTCAGACCTATGTGGGCTTCATCCTCAGAAAAAAAAATTATCATCATTAGCCTTACTACCCACGCCTAAGTATCTGTCTCATGTGGGCTTTATCAGCTAGAAAGAAAATATATACAGGTTTACTTCACGTGATTGAGTTGAACTATTCCTGAACTATTCGTGGTTAAGTGGTAGAGTGGACATTACTGTCCAAACTTCGCCACGTCAACAAATAAATAAGTCATTCTATTCTATTCTATAAACTATTCCTGAACTAAACTGTATAATTATTACTGTAGTAGGAATGATGTAGCAATTATTGACGAAGGTCTTCGTTTCAGGTTGACCGTTTCGCATTTGTCTGTTTGTAACGCATTTTCGGCCAAACGGGTGAAATAAATTCTATGCAATTTTGCGTGGATCTTCCCTCAAGGAATGCACAGCGATGCTTGTCAAAGGATTTTCAAAGGTTGCTTTCATTTGAAAGATATTTAGAAGGAAGGCACTTAGGTCTTCTTCTGTAGGAAACTTATGATTTTTAAAATGAGCTTCTCCATCGTTTGTAATAGGAATAGAGTTTAAAATAGCCCATGGGCCCTCTTACTCATCTGGTTGAACCATGTGAATTAACATTAATGGGAATAACTATGAGATAACTCATTTGAGATACGCAAATTGAATCATAGGTCTGATGATTGTGTTTACTTTAGTGAATTTGATAATCATTGAGTATAGTAGTTTTCATATAACTTGACAGCAGTATGTTCAGTTCAGATATAGAATGTCCCATCTGCTACACGCTGCCAAGTTATATGAATACTACAGTACATTCCTCTTAGCAAGCACCTTATACTTGGTTGTGAGGTTCACTGCTCACCGAACTACTACAAATTTTAGTATATTCTACTTGATTTTCTGCTCACCTTCATGAGTTATCGATACATACTGTTTGAAACAATATGAAACGAAAATATTCACTGTAATACTCGGTTATCATTTCTTTCAACTTCAGGCTATAAATCTGTAGTATTATTGTATCATGTTTAAAATGAGATATCATTACGTTATATTATATCGGGTATATAGCCCAGGCAATGAATGCAAAAAAATGGCCATTGTCGTAACAAATTAGGGGAAAGCTGAATTTTTGCAGGATGTTAGTATACATAGTACTTACTCAAAAAAACCAAAGTCCCGACCCCCACCCCGCTTGCTTCCCCCACCACCCCCCTATCAACATTGCAAGAGCAGTACTTCAGTTAAAGGCTTATAACTCGGAAACTAATTAAGGTATCGTTGTGATTCTCATTTCATTTAATACTTAAAACTATTTTCTAAAAAATATGTCATATACATTTTCTATGTAGATAGCCTAGTCTTTCAGTAAAAATATAGTTTATAGAAAAAAATGTCACCACGA
Source organism: Conomelus anceps (assembly GCA_948455865.1). Lineage (NCBI taxonomy): Eukaryota > Metazoa > Arthropoda > Insecta > Hemiptera > Delphacidae > Conomelus > Conomelus anceps. The sequence goes on from OX418219.1 coordinate 72,092,932, forward strand.
ACCACAAAAATCAACTTCAACTGATCATATCTTTTTTAATATCGCGTTATTGGTTGTGCCGTTCCTTACAAAACTTATAGATAATTTAATAAGCTCTAAAATGATGTGTCTATTCATTACTATAGTTCAAGTTATGGCGTCATAGTGAGTGATGATAGTAGCGGACACCGCGTCGCCGAACCCTACTGCACTGTGTATTGCATGGCGCTTGGATATCCAGCCCAATCCAATAAATAATTATTATCAGACAAGCAAGACTATATATGCCAATCAATAGTACACGTTTAAAAGTACATTTTCCGAAAAGTCCCCAAAAATCCCCCCTCAACCTTTCCCCCAAGCCCCCTCAAAGTTGAAAATGTTTCTAATTATTGGAAATTCGATATCTCTGTAACTAACAATCGAACAGAGTTGATTCTTCTTCCATAATATCAGTCATATAATGTTCTGCAATAAATGTGCTGTTCACTTTGCCGGTAAACCTGAATTCTCTTTTGAAGATATTTCAATTTTTATAAAAGAAACTATCAGGTTTACCAGTACTATGTATACTAACATCCTGCAAAAATTCAGCTTTCCCCTAATTTGTTACGACACAAAACATTCATTGCCTGGGCTAATATCTTTATCACTACGTTGTATCATAGAATAAGCATTCAAGCTATGGTCGCATTCACCAAACATCATTAGAGAGAGTTTAATTCACACGTTAGAATTTGTTGCGTTGCCAATGTGAGCATATTGAAATTACAGAAAATTTTACCCATTTATAACAACATAAACTCTCGAAAAAAATAAATATTACTGTCCCTTCTACGTATAAGAATTTTAAACTATTGTTTAACTCTCGTTCTCAGTCACATTTTTCATCATCCATGTTGAATTTATCATTATTATTGATTTATTTTGCGATCACTTGTATTAAAACATGGATAACCATTGTTGCAAGTTTTTTATAAATTGAAATTGTTTTTCTTTTATCAATTAACTGTTCAATCTCCTCAGTTTTCCTTTCAGATAGTATTTTTCTTCTATTTTTCTTGTTTTTTTTTTTGTATTTTGCAAAACCTGCTTAACAGCTTTATTTTCTGAGGTATTTTCCATGACGAAATACTTGATGAACAATCTAATATGAAAACTGACACTGTATTTCTATTTAATATTTGATTTTCACTCACTTATACTGGTGATACTGGAAGGGTACTCTAGGGTTTAGAAGGGTCCTCTTCTAAAGAGAAGCTTCATCAGCATGCAATCTCATCATGCAATTTCATCTTCATCAGCTTCTCTTAAGAAGTGAAATGCATACCTCCAGTATAAGTGAGTGGAAATCATATGCTAAATATATTAAATAGAAATACAGTGTCAGTTTTCATATTAGCTTTATTTTCTCATGTGTTTATCTCATCCCACATTATAAGTTTGTCTGTTTCTGAATATGTTATATATATATATAGTTTGTCTGTTTCTGAATATGATATATATATATATAGTTTGTCTGTTTCTGAATATGATATATATATATATAGTTTGTCTGTTTCTGAATATGATATATATATATATATAGTTTGTCTGTTTCTGAATGATTTCCATTGTCGATTTAAACCAAATACATTCTTGTTCCAAGAAAATCTTTAAAACAACTTTCATAGTATTTTTACACTTTCACAAGCAAATCTTCAAACAACTTTGAATGTATTTCTACATTTTCAAACATGTTTCCTGTTACAAAAAAATCTTTCAACGTTTTTCTACACTTATAAACATTCTTCAATGTATTTCCACACTTATAAACATTTTTTAGAGTAACTTCTACACTTCTAAACAGTTTTCAAAGTATTTGTACACTTTCAAGCATCTTTCTAGCACAATTTCCCAATTTCCAAACGAATTCTATCTCCTCCTATCTCCTATTTCCTTAAGATAGATAATCTAATCTAATCTAATCTATTTTATCTTCTAATCAAAATCTAGGTTTTCCCAATAGAAATGTTGTGCTATAACTGGGAGCACAGCAGAATTAATAGAAGGGCTCTTTGGAGACAGATGTTACCAGTCTTATTATCAAAAGCCAGAAGGAACCTGCATCTCCAATAGGGAAACAGTGCATACTACATGCTTGCCACACTGCGGACCCCTAATGGTTTCGCAAAATTAAACCGCAGCAGTTTGCAACTCATACACCACTGTCTTCAACACTATGTGACGAAGCTCTGAACTGACTTAAAGTCGGTTCAGGGCTTCCCACGTAAAATTTGAAGAATGACTGGGCCAGAGGGCCAGTGATCATAAAAGAGCAAATACTAAAGATATCATGCAACAGTTATAAGAGACTGGAGAATCAATAAAGAAAAACAAATTTAGTGACTGAGAAGCAATTATAATAAAATAAAATAAAGGCTAAAAGGTTACATTTTAGAATATAAATTGATTGAATATTCGTTGTTTTAAATTACGTGGAAAAATTATTAAAGTTGATTTACGTTGATTTTTGTTGATTTACGTTGTATCATGATTCGCTGTTTAATTTTCGTTAAGTTCGTTGTTAAGAAAAAGTTCAATAAAGGGTACCCTTTCGCAGATCGATCAGAAGATATAAAAAATGTTCAGCTTACCGAAGTGTTGATAATAGTTTATCACATACCAGTACTGTATGTAGATTATTCCGTAAAATTATAATCACATAATCCTTTTAGTGTATCCTTGAATGTATCCTTTTAATGATCCATTAATGTATCCTTACATTTTTAAAATATAAAATAAATCAGGAACAAAAACCCTAAACTGGGTTTTACGCTATCTCAGTCATTATGAAAATAGATAAATAATAATTTAAATCATTATGATTTAAATTTCTTCAAGTTTTCTTTAAGTATGCTTTCGCCATTGTAGCTTGATTCGAAAAAGAAAAAAGGACTCTCTGCCCGGCTGTTTCACAGATCATTCCCGACAGAGTAGCCAACCTTACATAAAATAAAGTACAGTAGAGTACACTAATACTTAGATATTCAAACTGAATTAAGTTAATTAAGTTAAATTAACTGTTGAATTACTGGATGAGGATTAAAAAATAAAATATTAAATTAATTTTGGTACAAACCTCCTCCACTGGGTTTTTGTTTAGGAAAAGGTACCAAAATTTGAACTAAATGATTTTTAAAAAAAAATGAGATTAAAGGGTAAAAGGAAAGAGAAGTATCAGGCCGCGTATCCAAAATACTCAGAAGGAAAGAAGAAAAGAAGATGGTAAGATGAAGGGAAAGGTAGCAGGAAATAAGAAAATAAAAACATTGATGATTGATCAGGTCACCAATATTTCTAAAGAAAGGGAAGGAGAGAGAGTAGAAAGGAAATAGTGATCTCAATGTTAAATAGATAAAAAGAAAATTTAAAACACTTTAAGTTACCATTCATCCAAAAACTCAACAATTAATAAGAATTACAAGTAGTGAACCATTGGGAGAGACAGTGAAACTAAGAGTGAGCAGTAAGTAAGTAAAAATTGAAACAGCTTTAAAGTTTCATTACTACCAAAAAATAAAAATAATCAACATAAGTTGAATTTTAACATCTTGCAACTCTGTTGCTGTTAACCAAGAAAACTAAATCTGAAACAGATTAATAAAAATACATAGAACAATAATAAAATACACTAAATATAGACAATATCAATAAATGACAACTCAAGATATCCAATCACAATACTACAATGTGATCAATTACATATGCAACTAAAATAGAAGCACAATGCGCAATCGGCATAGAAATTACAACATAACAAGAATAATACCAGGACAATTACAAAATACAAGATACAAGATGAGAACGAATTATCACAAGTGATGCGTCCATCAACAGGTGTAATTATTTTGTTTCTCAAATAAATACAAAATAGAATGCCTTTATGGGTTGTTCCCCATTTTCAATTGACAAACATGAGCTCTTCTAATAAATTTCTCACCATCGGTTGAGAATAATTTAACACTAACAGGACTAATCCACTCTTTAATTATAAATGGTCCAGAAAATCTAGGTAATAATTTAGCAGTAATATTATTGACAGCTTTACTTATTGGATTTGTTTTTAAAAAAACAATATCGCCAGTCTTAAATGGGATAGGACTTCTATGCATGTCATATCGCTTCTTAGAATTATTGTAAGATTTTAATAAATTTTTATGAGCAGTTTTCCAGATTTTATTAGTATCCATAGAAAATTTATTAGGAAGAATTTCATCTATTTTCCAAGCATTAGTTAAAGAATCACTAGGTTTATGTCTAAACATCAATTCATGAGGAGTGAACTTGCTACTTTCATGAAATGAGCTATTAAATGAAAAAGGTAACCATTCCAAGCTATGGTCCCATTTATTTTGTTTATCGGAGTTAAAGGCTATCAAACAAGATTTAAGGTTTCTATGGATCCTTTCTACGTGATTAGGTTTAGGATTATAAGGACTAGTAGTTATGTGAGTAATTCCTTTTTGAAAACAGAAATTTTTAAACAGATTAGATTTAAATTGTGCGCCATTATCAGATACTATATATTTAGGAATACCAAAGTTTATAAAGATTTTATTTAGTTCTTTACAAACAGTTAAGGAATTGGCCTTACGGATTGGAATTAACCAGTTAAATTTCGAAAAGGCATCTACACATGAAAAAATAAAAGTATTACCAGAAGTAGTTCTAGGTAAAACTCCTACAAAATCTATAAATAACTTCTCCATAGGATAACTGGCAACACTAGAAGAAAGATAACCAAAGTTAGTTTTTTGAGCAGGTTTACTTAGAGAACAAAGTTTACAATTTTTTAAATAGACAGAAAGATCCTTTGAAATTCCTTTCCAGATGAATTTATCTTTTATTTTATTAAGAGTCTTCAAGTAACCGGCATGAGCTCCAAAAAGTGTCTCATGGTAATACTTGAATATCATGGATTTTAACAAATGAGGAAGAACTATTTTAGGTTTATTACTGTTCCTAGATTTAAATAGAAGTACTCCTTTAGAAACAGAATAAGGAAAAATGTCAATACCTTGGGATTTTTTATTGACAATTTCAGAAATAAATTCATCCTTTTTTTGGTATTCTAAAATATCAGAAAAGCTAAGAGGAAAGTCAGAGAGAGTTAAATTGCAAAGATTATCTTTAATTAAATTATCATTATCTTTAGGATTTTCATCATACATACGACTTAAAGCATCAGCGATGATATTATTCGATCCTTTAATATGCTCAGAATCAAACTGGAAAGAACCTAAGCGTAGAATCCATCTTCCTATTCTACCTAGAGGTTTAGGATGCTTCAAGACCCAATGCAAGGCAGCGCAGTCCGTTTGAAGGGTAAAACGAGTATGTTCTAGAAAAAACCTAAATTTCTCAATAGCAAAAAGAACAGCAAGAACTTCCTTCTCATAAGCTGAGTATTTTCTTTCTAAAGGGGATAGAGTCTTAGAAGCAAAGGCAATAGGTGCGAGACATCCATCATATTCTTGACTTAAAACACAGCCTAAGGCCACACTGGAGGCATCGGTTTGCAAGATGAACCGTTTAGAAAAATCTGCTATCTTAAGGATAGGAGGTTGCGTAATTATTTGCTTTAATTTATCAAAGGCATCCTGACAATCAGAAGTCCAAATAAATTTGGCATCTTTTTTTCTAAGTGCATTTAAAGGAGAAGCAATGTCAGCTAAATTTGGAATAAATTTATGATAAAAGTTTAATATGCCTATGAATCTTTCTATTTGTTTTAATTTTTTAGGTACAGGAAAATTAGTGATAGCCTTTGTTCTATCAGGATCGATGGATACAGAATTATAAGAAACGATATGACCAAGAAAGGAAATTTTAGGAGTACAAAAGGTTACTTTGTTAGGGTTTACGGTAAGATTTGCCCTTCGTAAGCGTTCAAAAACTTCAGCTAATATTTCGAGATGAGAATCAAAGGTTTCAGTATAAATAATAAGATCATCTAAATAAAAGAAAACATTTTTGAAACGGAGATCACTAAATATTTTTTCCATTAAAGAAGAAAGTACTTGAGCACCAGAGCTAATTCCATTAGGAATTCTTTTATACTGATAAAGAGAATGAGGAGTAATAAAGGCAGTTAATTTTTTTGAAGAGTCAGTTAAGGAAATTTGACCGTAAGCATTATTGAGATCAAGGGTTGTAAAAAATTTTGCTTTAGAAAAATGATGAAAACAGGAATGAATATCGCCAATAGGAGCTGCTTGTAATTCAATAATTTGATTTAATTTACGATAATCGATAACTAGTCTATAATCCTCTGTTCCTTTGGGTACCAGAAAACAGGGTGAACAGTACTGAGAATTAGATACTTCTATTACATCATCAGCTAGTAATTTAGCAATTTTTTTCTTCATTACTTCCGTTTTAATAGGATTAAGTGGATAGGGTTGTGACCTGATTATTTTATTAGAAGTAAGTTTAATATCATATTTAATAAGAGAAGTTGAACCAACTCTACTAGTTAAAACGTCAGGATAATTATCAATTATACTATATAATTTATCTAATTCCCTTTTTGAAAGGTGTGAAGTATCACCAGGAATTATTTTATCAATTATATTGTTAACAAAAATTTTATTTTTATTATTAGTGGCCGGTAAATAATCATTAGTTAAGGAAAATTTAACTTCAGGTTCAAAACAGAAATAATAATTATTATTAAATAAATCTACAATTAATTGTGCATGTTTTAGAAAATCAGCTCCAATAATAGCTTGCACAGGGAGTTTATCAGCAATAAGAAATTCAAACTTCCAGCTTAAATGTTGAATTTTTATTTTTAAAGTACATGACTTTTTAATTAAAATTTTGGAAGAATTAGCGGCGGAACAACTCAAATCCTTACTCTCTACAACAAGATCGAATTTAGAATTTTGAGATAAATCTTTGAATACTTCGTTAGAAATAAAAGAAAAGGAAGATCCAGTATCCATAAGAGCATGATAATTAGATTTACAACCATTAAAGTTAACAAGAATAAACGGTAAATTTTGATTAGAATTAATAACTCCACAGAGTCTTCTCTTTAGATTTCCTTTTTTAATAACACTATTTGAATGAAAAGGCCTTTTCTTTATTTTAGTAAATTTAGGAATTAAGTTTTGTCCTTCGGAAAGGGGCGCTGTTCGTTTTTTTGAATAGCAATTTCGTGCAACGTGACCCTTTTTATTACAATTATAACATGTGACACTATAAAATCTATTGTTAGAATTAGGTTTATTCTGATTATTTTGAACACTGGAATTATTTTGTACGGTAATATTGTAATTACGGCCTGCTAAGTTCCGATAAGAATTATTTCTTTCAACATCAGAGAAGGCTACATTCTGAGAATGAATACATAATAAGTTTAGTTCATCAAAAGAGGTAGGTTTTGGCATGAAAATCATGCGTGATCTCTCCCTAGGATTTATACCACTTATTATAGTGCTAACAATTTCAACTTCACCTTCTGTTAATTGTAAAAGGTTAGCAGCTTCTTTTATACTGACTACATAAGAAGATAACAACTCATTAGGAGCTTGTAGGCGGTAGAATTTATCTCTTTTAATAACGGACAGAAGTCTCTGAGGAATAAAAGAATTTAGAACATTAGAATGAAATTGTTTAAAGGTTAAATTTAAATTTATAGACATCAAGATTTTATCAGCTAACGGGCCCATAGTATATGGAACTAGGATTTGTAATAAATGCATATCAGGAATGCGAATCATGTTTTGAATCTTAATAGAAGTTAAAAGAAATTCAAGTAACAAATCAATGTTAAGTCCATCGCAAGGTTGTAAATTTTTTAGAAAAGATTCAACGGGGTTTCTTAATTTATTATAAAATGAGTTTTCAAAAGATGAGCCATGATTAGTTATCATATTAGAATTCAGAATATTATGATTCCTATTTAAATCAGTATCATTACTTTGATTATAAGTTGGAATAGCTGAAGGTCTCAAATGAGTCTGCGGTCTTTTAGGAATAGCGCCAAGATTATTATTTAAGGTGTCAAAAGATGTAGTTGGTACAGGTACAAATAATGACAAAGAAGAAGTTTTTGAAATCTTTGTTGGGCTAGGTAGGCTGAATGGTTTAACAATAGGCGAAGTCGATCTACTGACAATCAAAGGTTGTAATGATAACATTTTATTATAAAGATCAAAAAGATTATCACCAAGAATGTCTAGATCATTATTAGTGCTAGTTATGTCGTCAGTATCATTCACATAGTTAACAAGCTGCTTAAATCTATTTAAATGATGGAGAAATTTACTTTCAATTTTTACTATATTTTTTCTGGTTACTTCTTTATTACCTTGAGGTAATTCATGAATAAATTTGAGCATAAGAGGGATGTCCTCAGTAATAATTCTTAATGATTGACTAAAACTGTCAGAATCAGAAATTAAATTTGTGAATGAAGAATTAGATTCATTAATTATAATTCTATAATTGGATCTAAGTGCATCAACATCTTTATCTACACTTGAACTATCCTGTCCAAGAGATAATAACTCGAAAATAAGATTATCTTTAGAGAGAAAGTCAGGGTTTATCCTGTTTGTTACGAATTTAGTAACATCAATTTCAACAATTTTGTCCATAATGACAAAATATTTGACAATAATGATCTTAAATAAAACAAATAAGCCTACTCACTGTCTCACTGCTCAACCAATAGCTTTAACTATATTAAAATTCATTACTTAAACAGTCTCAAATAACCATTGCATGTTAATTGCACCACTAAATCTCAAGTAACCACGTTCTGCTACCATTTGTGACGAAGCTCTGAACTGACTTAAAGTCGGTTCAGGGCTTCCCACGTAAAATTTGAAGAATGACTGGGCCAGAGGGCCAGTGATCATAAAAGAGCAAATACTAAAGATATCATGCAACAGTTATAAGAGACTGGAGAATCAATAAAGAAAAACAAATTTAGTGACTGAGAAGCAATTATAATAAAATAAAATAAAGGCTAAAAGGTTACATTTTAGAATATAAATTGATTGAATATTCGTTGTTTTAAATTACGTGGAAAAATTATTAAAGTTGATTTACGTTGATTTTTGTTGATTTACGTTGTATCATGATTCGCTGTTTAATTTTCGTTAAGTTCGTTGTTAAGAAAAAGTTCAATAAAGGGTACCCTTTCGCAGATCGATCAGAAGATATAAAAAATGTTCAGCTTACCGAAGTGTTGATAATAGTTTATCACATACCAGTACTGTATGTAGATTATTCCGTAAAATTATAATCACATAATCCTTTTAGTGTATCCTTGAATGTATCCTTTTAATGATCCATTAATGTATCCTTACATTTTTAAAATATAAAATAAATCAGGAACAAAAACCCTAAACTGGGTTTTACGCTATCTCAGTCATTATGAAAATAGATAAATAATAATTTAAATCATTATGATTTAAATTTCTTCAAGTTTTCTTTAAGTATGCTTTCGCCATTGTAGCTTGATTCGAAAAAGAAAAAAGGACTCTCTGCCCGGCTGTTTCACAGATCATCCCCGACAGAGTAGCCAACCTTACATAAAATAAAGTACAGTAGAGTACACTAATACTTAGATATTCAAACTGAATTAAGTTAATTAAGTTAAATTAACTGTTGAATTACTGGATGAGGATTAAAAAATAAAATATTAAATTAATTTTGGTACAACTATATAGCCCAAACATATATAATTATTATAATCAACACATGACGTGGATTAGATCATGACGTAAAGATCTGATGCTAGTTGAAAAGCAGCTATAACTTTCCGATAATAAATTAATTATAGCTGATAATAAATAAATTATAGCAATAATAGATAAATTATTATAGTTGGAGATATCCCACTGATTGAGATAATGTTTTTATTCTAATATTTTCCAGTTTACAAGTAGCCAAGTTTTTCAAAGTCAGTTTTCATTCGTGAGAAAAAATAAAATATATTCCCATTTAGACGACTTTTAGCTTCGAAATGATCTGAATTATTCCGAAATATACTCGAGCCTGCCTTGTAACAAACTACATACTAATACTATTAGCTCTTGTAATACTTGAGCCTTTCTTGTAACAAACTATTTACTGATATTATTAGCTCTGGTACTTTACTGAAGTTAAAATTTAATATTATCAGCTCTTGTACTTTACTGTAGTTGAAATTTCATTATACTTTCCAGCTTATAGTTCGATGTATGTGTACTATGATTAAATCGTGGTAGGATCCGTGTTTGAAGTTCATTTATGTCCATTTTGTTAAATTTTGTTCTTTTTTCATTGTCGAAATTTAAAATGTTTAAATTACAATTTTCACCTAACTGCATCTAGAAATGAAAATAATTATTAAAATGTTATCAAGTATATTGGAATATTATCATAAAAGCCTCACACATACCATATAACCTAACCTGACATTTTGGGTAGAAAGATCTTTAAATTAGTTCTCCCCTATTTGAATTTACATTTTTCAGCTCCATAGCGACCGTGACAGTCAATAAACTCTTTTAACTTTCTCTTTCACGATTATGAGAAATTGAGAAGTGATAGTTAAGTTTTAAAATGTTACAGAACTTTAAAGACAATGTTTATTGAAAATTTAGTACAATTTCTGCAAGTATATCTTAATAATGACAACGAATACAAATCGTGAAATTTCGTGTTTTTCTAAAAAGGGTATCATCAATTTAATTCATTGATTTATTTGTTTCTTCATTCATCAATGAAGAAACTAAATTCAATTGAATGTTGGGATACAACGAGCTTTAATCACAAAACGGCTTTGACTCATGAAGTCAACATTGTGTTGACTCATAAAGTCATGGAGGCATAACCTCCAAGGTCCATATTTATGAACATAAATATCTTGAGGCATCCTCCACACAAGGAAGACTTACATACTCATATTTCAATTCATAATTTTCAAGCCCTCCTTCAATTGAAGAAAACCTTAATTATTATCTTCTCAAAATATTTCCTCAAAACTCATAGACTTGAAAAGTCATTATCATGCATTACGCCCTTCTCGAGTTGAATAAGCCTCGAGGTTCATAGATATAGGCCTTAAACTCCTACCGAATGAGTACTGACAGTTTCAATTTGCAGATCCCCAGAGACCTTAACGCTCAGGGTTTTATTCGATGTAAGCAATTAGCGATTTGGAAGTGTGCCTAAGGAAGTTTGCCACTTCTTTAGCTCTTTCAATTCAACACTTCCTTCTTCGTCTTCTTTTGTCTACTATTTGGCATCTTCTTTCTCTTTCTTAAGTCATTTGGCATCTCCTTTCTCTTCCTTGGCACCTTCATCTTTCTCCACCTATTTTCTTTCTCTTTCTTCAGTGATTTGGCATCTTCTTTCTCTTTCCTCTATCATATTTGACATTGGTTTTCTCTATCTTCTTCAGTAATTTGGCATCTTCTTTCTTTTGTATCACTCATTTGGCACCTTCTTTCTCTTTCTTCAGCAATTTAGGATCTCCTTTCTCTTTCTTCAGTCATTTGGCAGTTTCCATCCTCTGGGATGCTTGTAGAAGTACATGAAGCAGCACAGAAGACACTCTAATGACTCTGGGAGACTCTTCATCTAAACTTCCTTTCAGGAAACTTCTTGGCTTGGGACCGTTCAGCGGTGAGAGGGGAAACTTTAGGACTTGCGCCTTTCCTTTCACTGATTATTCGAAGTTGACAAAAGCGTTCAGAAAATGCGGTGTGATGCTCTCGATCGCATGGTATGCTGGTTTCTCCACTCTAGAACCACGAACATGGAACCATAGAACCATCATGGTACCATAGAACCACTGTAGAACCATAGAACACTCGTAGTGAGCAAACGTTTATATAAGCAGGGTCAGGAAAAATCTTTACCTGGGTAAAGATCCTGAGAGTAACCTCTCTACAGCGGGTCCAAAAAATGATAAACTTTATATTACAGCTACATAAAAATCATACATTATGATTGACTAACTGATCACCGTTTATCGAGAACTAATGGGTCAAAAAATAGTTAAACTTTCTAAAGAGGGTTTTTGAAAACTCATCTAAAATTGACGTTTTTTACAAGTCTAAACTTGTCTTCAGCTTTTCTCAAGTGCTACGTGGACCAAAAAAATAAATATTGTAAATATGTTTGGTTGATGCGTGTAATTAGTGATTTTCGTAAATTTCCCCATAATAAGGGCAGATTGATGTTTTTGGGAATTTGGGCGATTATTTTACAGTTTTTCTAAAGTACTATGATGTGCCAGAAAATTGATATACCTGTCCCATCCAGTAAGGGACCCCAATCCGTACTAAGAAGATTTTGTAAAACTTTCCTAAATGCACCCAAAATTGACAATTTCAAAAATCAAGCTTTTCCAAAATTTCCCAAAAAAAAAACAATGCCGGGAAAGTTTAAACTGAGGACACTCCAATACTAACTAACTGATTCCAACTACAAATTAACTAAGTTAACTTCAATAAGAATCAATTAAGATTTAGAGCACTACAATTAATGTCGTTCTTTTAAATAATATAGGAAAAATTACACAATTCAATACAACAGGATAAGAATAGAATATAATGCATTGCCATTTCCATGAAAAAAAAATAAGCATTCTTTTTTGAACAGATGACAAATATTCATACAGAATATAATAGTAAGTTCACATTAAAAAAATAATACCTATTTTTAATTACACTATTTTTCCTAGGCCCTCACTAGAAAAGATGAAAGCATGTGATCTAGGAGTGAGTTCGTGACGTTTCCTTTTGAAGTGCGCAAATATCACCCTGTGCGTGAGTAATGTATTGAATGATTGATGAGTGGTACTCACAGTTTTAGGTGCGTTCCAAACCACTAAGACAAGATAACCAAACGAGAGCAAAATCCGAGAGCAAACGAGAGCAATAAAGGAGTACGTATTGTAACACCTTATTCACTGACGATTCTGTTACAGAGGAAATCTGGCAAATCCATGAATTTTATTGATAATCTAATAAGAAAACAATTCTGTCAAATTCTCACTTCTGTGAATGACACTATCCATTATGAGAGCTAGTAAGTTTCGTTCCACGCAATGACTTAAGACAAGTTCGCAACTTCAACTTGATAAGTTCAAGACCTCAACTAAACATTAACACGGGACGACTATGGGCGGATATAATGGTGAATTTGTGAATGGATTTTGGAGTTACTCGGGAAATCTGAAGTGGCACGAAGTTTGCAGACTTGTCCATTTACATCTTATCACCCATAGCTTCTCGACTTCGATCAAGATTCTTCATCTCTTACTATCTTTTTTCTCCTATTATCTCCTTTCTCATTTTCATGATCTTCCTTCCCCCCAATCATAGGTCTCCTTTCCCATTCTCTTTCTCTGACTCATTCACTCTCTCTTTCTCTTATCCTTGAATATCCTCTTCCAAGAATGGACATTTATATGTTCAAACTTCGCCGTGTCATATAGATACATCACAATCATATTATCGTTATCAAATTGCATCTCATATGCACTTCGTTGACTAATTCTCTAGTTATTCTTTGTAAAATTTATAGAACATTTACAGTACTTATATATTTTTAATAATCTAGAATCTAGGACTTTAAGACTGTGCATTTTGTAATCTACATGAATGAAGTAAATAATCTAAAATCTAGATTCTCTCTCTCATTAAGGAAATATCTCATGGAGAAAATGACTGCGTCTGTCCAACCCTAGAGCACTGCATGAAACCACTAAAACACTCACTTTCTCTGTAAATGATATTTCATCAGTATTGTATAGCTATTAAAAAAAAAAGTAATAATAATAATAATAATAAATTTATTTCTCTCAAAAAGAACATTACAATTTTTAAATAAAACAGAAATATTTACATATTAAATAATACTATTCATTAAACATTTTTGTTTGAGAAATTAGGTACTCCCGAGAATTCCTTTATGGGAGTTACCAGCTGTGAAATTTAAATACATTTTGCAAACATGAAAACAAAATTAATAAGCTACATCCTAAACTCGTAGCATTAATAAATACATTTATATTTTAAATTGAAACAAAACTTACAACTATTTTTCCAATCAAGTTAAAAGGAAGCAACAAAATTAAGTTGAATGATACAACACTTATTATACTTTATGTACTACAGTTATATGTTTTATGTTTTATGTTTTATGTTATAGTTATATGTTTTCATTTATTAATTGAGAGATCATACTTTACTTTCATCTTAGATTCGCAAACCATACCTCCACATCCTGTCTTTCCAATAACCACTTCTTTAACATATGTTTGAATTTTCTTGGCTTTTCCTGTCCTTTTATATTATATGGAATTATATTAAACACTTTGGGGCTATATATAAATAAAAATGTTTATAGATCTCCTTGTTCGGTCTCGGTGTAACTAAATTGCCCGCAGATCGTAGATTAAATTCTCGGTCTACAGTGTTCATATGCCCACTTCTAAAAAAGAAAATTGTCAATACTTTGAAGAAGTACAAATACCTAAGTGGAAGGAGTCCCCATTTCCTGAATATTGGCATCGAACTAGATATTCTTGGTTTCTTATCTATGGTTCTCAAAATATATTTTTGCCCAATGAAAAGTGGTTTAATGCTTGTGAAATAAGCTACAGCTATTCCATATTGTAGCCTGCTGTTCACAAGCGCATAATACAAAGATTCCATCACATATTTGGGGCACAGATTTCTAATAAAAATGAGTTTTCTGCAGACGAATGTGAGGTCTTTTTTTAATTTAAGTAACTGTAGATTCCAACTAAGCTTTTCGTCAATTATAATACCTAGGTATTTTACATGGGTTGTCTCTACAATCTTTTCACACTTGCAGTTAATGGGACTCTTACATTCAATAGAATGAACTGACAAATCCATCATATCATATCCATCAGGCCTCAACTTGTGAATAACTATATTAGATTTGCTTGCGTTTAATTCTAGTGAGTTAAATTGCAGCCATAACTTTAAATCCATTAAATCTTCAGTCATCATCTGGATCAGCTGATCTCTATTCAGAGCACAATAACTTAACACTGTGTCATCAGCAAATGTATCATCACTCACCACAATTCATCCAAGAAAGCTTGTACAGAATCAACTATCTTTAATTATCTCTTCTTTTTATCATAAATATTATCATTATCATCTTCATTATCATTATCATCTTCATTATCATTATCATCTTCATTATCATTATCATCTTCATTATCATTATTAATTTTGTAAAATTCGTAATTTGAATTCTGTATTTTCATCTTAATTACACACCAGCTACTTTTATATTGAACTCCTTTCATACTGAAACAAAACTAACTGCAACTAATGCAAGTGGAATAACTCTCACTTAAACCATACTGGTTAAGTGTCAAAAATGGACGAATCTTTGCCCAAACTTCGCCATTTCATGTAATTGCATCACTTAGATTGTCATAACCATAGTTAATATATTCAAGATCATTCAAACCAGATCATTCAATACAGATAGTATCTTGCACTATAAAAATTAGCATTATCTGAGTTTACTATTGCATCTTTGTGATGTTGTTTGTTTTAAACTAATTTTGTTTAAACTAAATTAAATTGTTTGTTTAATTAAATTTTGTTTTAAACTAATTATATGCAAAATTTATAAATTTGAATGAATAAAGAAAGATAATCTAATCTCTCTCAGTATAGTTATCACACTTATATTCATCATTTATCACTCATATTCATTGTTTTTGCTGCTCATTAAAAATTTTCTTTTCTCTTTTCAATCCCTCGTTTTGTATTTTATCGCCCATTCTCGCTTTTCTCAGCGCATCCCATTTCCTTTATTATCCCACTCATCATCGATTTTCAATCTTCCTCTTTCTTTCATTTATCGCTTGATTCTTTTGATTTATATTTTTCCTCCTTGTCCAGCTCATTTCACCACTTCTTTCTGCATTATTGTTCACGCTGACTTTACTCTTATTACTTTTATGATGTTGAAGATCCATCTTGTTTCCACTAATATGTAATATAAACTTAATAAAACAACTTTTGAATGGAAATTGAATCACGTTATGGCGTGACGGCCGTTTCGCTCTGTTGTCTAGAGCATCGTCAGACGACCCACAGTACAGAGTGTACAGAGTACAGAGTACAGAGTACACTCTGTACTGTTGGTCGTCTGACGATGCTCTAGACAACAGAGCGAAACGGCCGTCACGCCATAACGTGATTCAATTTCCATTCAAAAGTTGTTTTATTAAGTTTATATTTCTCATTATTTTATTTTTTGCTTCATTCCTTCATCGCCTACTCTTAATTAACTTCCACCTTCTTCATCATCATTTATACATCATAATTTCCTTTCATTCACAATTTTCTTCCATTCTCTTCTTTGCATTTACTTCTCACTGCCTTTCAACCTTCTTCTTTTTATCATATCTTTTCGAATTTCTCTTCCACGACCACTTGTCCCTCTTATTCTCCCCCTTTTTCTTCCGCACGTTTTTTTCTTAACAACTCTATCGTGCACTCCAAATATTTTTTCCTCTTATTGTTCTTCTCCTTCCTCTTCTCGTCCTCCTTGTCCTCCTCCTCGTCCTCCTTCTCTTCCACTTCCTCTTCCTCATTCCCTTCACTCTTTCTTTTCTTCTTTCTCTTCCCATTCCGTTTTCCCTATGTCTTCCTTTTCCTCTCCATCCTCATCTTCCTCTTCCTTGTAATATAATCATTCTTCTTCTTTTGAAAGAAGAGAGTATGAAGAAGAAGAAGAAGAAGAAGAAGAATGGAAGAAGAATGGAAGAAGAATGGAAGAAGTTTGCACAGAAATAGAGGAGTACGCCGGCGTCTTTTTAAGATGTGTACAGCATCATCCGCTTAGAGCACAATTCAGTGGAGCCTGCTCAAGAGAAAAGTCTCTCAGCTGAGTTTCATCAGTCTGCTACTCCCTTTTCTTTACTCCCTCATCCTCACTTCCTCACATGCGCTCTCACTCACGCTCTCACTTTTTTCTCTCCCTCTTCCAATCTCTCTTTCACACGCCCTCCCTCTTTTTCACACTCTCTCTTTTTCACCCTCTCACTCACTCTCTCTCTCTCTCTCTCTCTAGGTTAAGTGTAAGAGAGGGACACCGTCCCTAACTTCGCCTTTTCATACAAATGTATCACCAAGCTTTTTTCCTTTTTTTTTCTATATAACATATTAATATCATTTTCAGTCATAATTTCATGTTTGTATAATTATAGTTAAACAGTTTATGTAATAAGTAGTAACTGATAATGTTTTATGTAATAATACTTGGTGATGCCTATATATTGTATTTTATACTAGTAACTGTCCAACTATTATTTGCATGAATAAAGAAATCAATCAATCAATCAATCAATCTCTCATTCACTCTTTCTCGCACACTGTCTCTCTTCCTTCCCCTGTCATTCTCACCTTCTCTCCCTGATACTGTCTCTCTCTCTCCCAATTGCTTCTTCTCTCAATCTCTTTCCCTCACACTCACCCTCTCTCTCTTGTTCCCTGAATCCCTCAAACTATCTTTCTCTTCCTTTCTCTCTTCTTGTTTCTCTCTCTTTTCCACTCTCTCTTCTTGTTTCTCTCTCTTTCCCACTCTCACTTCTTGTTTCTCTCTCTTTTCCACTCTCTCTTCTTGTTTCTCTCTCTTTCCCACTCTCTCTTCTTGTTTCTCTTTCTTTCCCACTCTCTCTTCCCCTTTCTCTCTCTCTCCTTGTTTCTCTCTCTCTCCTTGTTTCTTTCTCTCTCCTTGTTTCTCTCTATTTCCCTTTCCCACTTTCATCTTGTTTCTCTTTCTTCCCCTCTCTCTCTCTTCTTGTTTCACTCTCTCATCTTGTTTCACTCTCTTTCCCTTTCTCTCTTTCTTCCTGTTTCTCTCTCTTTCCCTTTCTTTCTTTCTACTTTGCTCTCTCTCTTTCTCTCTCTCTTCTTGTTTCTCTCTCTTCCCTTTTCTCACTCTCTCCTTGTTCATCTCTCTTTCCCTCTCCTTGTTTCTCTCTCTTTCCCACTCTCCCATTCCTTTTCTCTCCTTCTTCTTGTTTCTCTCTCTTTCCCTTTCTCTCTCTCTCCTTTCTTCTCTCTCATTCTCTCTCTCTCTTCTTGTTTCTCTCTCTTTCCTTCTCTCTCTCTCCTTGTTCCTCTCTCTCCTTAGGGTTAAGTGTAAGAGAGGACCTGCGAGTCCTAACTTCGCCTCAATAAAGACAAGTTATCTATCTATCTACCTATCCTTGTTTCTCTCTCTTTGTTTCTCTCTCCTTGTTCATCTCTCTTTCCCTCTCCTTGTTTCTCTCTCTTTCCCACTCTCCCATTCCTTTTCTCTCCTTCTTCTTGTTTCTCTCTCTTTCCCTTTCTCTCTCTCTCCTTTCTTCTCTCTCATTCTCTCTCTCTCTTCTTGTTTCTCTCTCTTTCCTTCTCTCTCTCTCCTTGTTCCTCTCTCTCCTTAGGGTTAAGTGTAAGAGAGGACCTGCGAGTCCTAACTTCGCCTCAATAAAGACAAGTTATCTATCTATCTACCTATCCTTGTTTCTCTCTCTTTCCCTTCCTCTTCATCTTTCTCTCTCTCCTTGTTTCTCTATCTTCCCCTTTCTCTCTCACTCCTTGTTTCTCTCTTTCCCTCTCACTCTCTCCTTGTTCCTCTCTCATTCCTTCTCTCTTTCTCTACTTGTTTCTTTCTCTTCCCCTCTCTCTTCCCCTCTCTCTTCCCCTCTCTCTTCCCCTCTCTCTTCCCCTCTCTCTTCTTTATTCTCTCTCTTTCTCACTCTACCATTCTCTCTCTCCTATCTCTCTCTCTCTTCCAATTGCTTTCTCACCTTCACTCTCCTACTCTATAGCTATTTTTCCTTCTCTCTGAATCCCTCTCACTCTCTCACCTCCTCTCTGTCTCTTTTCCTCTCTTCCAGTCTCTCTCTCCCGACTCCTCTCTTTTCCACTCTCTCTCTATCTATCTCTCATTCCCTCTCACTTCCTCCTCTCAATGGCCGAAATATCAAAAGATCTTGCCTGTATTCTTGTAGCTACCAGTAATTCAGTAATGGCATTTCTGCGATCGTATTCATTTAATGCTCTGTTAATTCTGTTGGCCAAGAAATAGCGGTGCGCCGTTTTTGTAGAAGATGGGAAGACGATGATGATGATTGTGTAGAAAGAAAGATGAAATTATGCTCTCCCTCACTTCCTCTCTCTCTCGATTATCATTCGCTGTCTCTCTCTTCCTTTTTGGAGAAGAGGAATGTCTTACAGCATCATTCAACCTCGAAAAGCCATTAGCTAGAAGAACGATGGTTTTCTTAAGTGTAACGAGGTATTGCGCCTCCACCAAATTAATCCTCCTCCACTATTCTTCTCACTTTCTCTTCAACTATTTCCTTATCACTCCATCTTTCTCCCTCTCATTTCATTCCATCCTCCACCGCCATATCAGTTACTGAATCACGGACTCTCTCCAATTCCATTTTCCCACATATTCTCCGTAACTCTATTGAAATAACTTCTTTTCCGTTATAGGCTTCATATCCCTCTTCCTTTTCTTTTCCTTTTTTACTTCTTCTTTCTCTCTTTTCTTCTTTACATACATGTTTTTCTTCTACATTTCTTCCATTTAATTTGATTTTATTGTTGTACATTACTGCTTTACGAACTGACTCATCTGTTTTTATAAACCTCTTTTGTTAGAACATTTTCTTCAATTATTAGAGACGTGTTTCTTAAAGAGATTTTTTAATGTACTCCTGCTTTTTATCTTCATCCTTTTTCTTTATTTTTATGAATCTATTTCTCTTCTCCTTTCTTTAAACTTCTCCCCATCATTAAGACAATAATGATCAGAGATTATTGGGAATAGTCAATCTTGTCAAAGATATTCGTCGTCAAGGAGGCTTTATCTTGTCGTTAAAGAGGTACCTTATGAATGGCTGCGACAGTCCAACCCCAGAGCAACTGCATGACGATAAAATTTAGAAATATCAATCTCAAATATCCATTTAACCAAACTATTTTAAGAATGATTTTAAATTCGTGTCTGAAGGCAGGAGTGATGATGTTTCGCACAACAGAACAGGTGACAATACCCCAAGGATACCCAACCATCGTACCACCATTTATACAATATCATTTGTTGTAAGTGCCTGTCGTGCTTCGAACGCACTTCCTAACTTCATTGTGCCTTGAGAGTCGAGTGGGCTTTATCTCATTGTTGAAAAAAATACCTTATGAAGAAAATGGCTGCGTCAGTCCAACCTAAAGCAACTGCATGGCGATAAAATCTATAAATATCAATCTCAAAAATAAGCGTTGACGTTGTAAATAATATTCCTCTGTTGTAGTCTATAGCATAACGGAAACACAATCCAACACTCTCCTTAAAACATTAACTATTTTAAGAAAATTTGTACAAAATGTCTAATTACATAATAATATTCTCTTCATCATTCATATCATCTTCATAATCATTCTATGTAGATTTTCATTTAATTAATTCAATCAGTTTTTGTGGATCTTTTTCTCAAACCCCTCTTTTTAGTCACATTTTTAGTATAAAAGACACTTTATAATACATTCTCATAATCTAAATTAGCAATTCATAATGTTATATCACTCTACAATCTGAAGTCAATTGAATTAACTCAATATTTTGCTGAAATTGAAAATAATGAAAACCAAATGCTCTTGAGCTGAGTGCTCGAATGGACGAATTTTTGTCCAAACTTTGCCTTTTCATGTAAATGCATTACTTAGAATTTCATCTCATTAGCTCCACCCATAAGATCACTGTTAATATTTCCAACAGAATGTAAATAGTATCAACCAGGCCTACTTTCTATGTGATGTTTAAATATTGTATGTAAGCATGCATTTGAAAAAATTATAAATTTATCATGAATATTTAAACTGCAGTACTTGATAGAATGAATAAAAAGTTGTGAACTGGTGGTTTACCCGTGCTTTGCAACGGGATTAAAGGTAGTTTTTCTATTTAAACATGTCAATTATATATGGATTTCAACCGCCAATGCCAATACAATCCCAAAAAAGGAATAAAGAGCTGTAATATTGATACTGAACAAATGTGTTGCTTCGAATTGTGACCTAAAAGCTTATTTGCATCAAAGTGACGAATCATGTATCAGCTGTTCTATGAGTTTCCTGCTTCTAAACACATTTTAAATTATTGATAATGTCCAGAAGTGAATTTTGAATAGTAATTTGGAAAAATTTAGATAGAGAATGATTAATCAGGCTTCGAGGTACACTGAAATGAGTTTAGAAGAAGCTTTGTGCCAAATTTAGTGTTTCAAATCATAGCGGTTTTTGTGGAATCTGCACGACTGAGACACACACACGTACTCTCCTACTCTCTTTTATTATATAGATAAATTTAAGCAAGAATGAAGTTTCCTTCTTCTTCTTACTCCCCTCCTTCACCTCATCCTTCTTCATCATCACCTCCTCTTCCTTCTCCTCCTCTTCTTCCTCCTCCTCCTTCTCCTCTTTATCTCTTCTTTTCATCATCCATTACCATCATCATTATCATAATCAATTTCTTTTACAATTCATAGTTTATAATTATTCTTTATTTTCATCTTAATTACATACCAGCTACTTTTATAATAAACTCTTTTTGTACTGTAACAAAAATAACTGCAACTAAATTCAAATAGAACAACTGTCTCTTAAACTATACTGGTTAAGTGTCAAGAATGGACGAATCCTTGTCCAAACTTCGCCATTTCATGTAATTTCATCACTTAGATTGTCATCACCGTAGTTAATATCATACAAATGAGATCATTGTACATAATTCTTTGCACTATAAAAATAGTATTTTCTGAGTGTTCACTACTGTATATATCTATGTGATGTTGATAATTTTGATTTTAACCATTCATATGCAAATTTGTAAATTTACATGAATAAAGAAAGATAATCTAATCTAATCCTCCTCCTTTTCCTCCTCCACTTCTTCCTCCACTTCCTTCTTCTCCTACCCCTCCCACCCCTCCTCCACCACCTCACACTCCTCCTCCTCCTCCCACTCCTCCTCCTCCTACTTCCCTTTTTTTCTCCTTCTCTTCCTCAGTGTTCTTCTTTCTTTCCTTCTTCTCCTTTCTCCTCATTCTCCTTCCTCTCCTCCTCAAATAAATCCCTCATTTTGCAGCGCTAGAGCTTTGTCGACAGAGGTTAGCATGTAGACGTTTATATATTAAATAACTGAAGTGATGAATTCTATTAACGTAGAAAACGTTTATTTAAAAAGCAATACTTTCCACATAGATGTAGTATGTATAAGTCATACTGCTATAACAAGCAGAATTGCCTCAATATAGGTATACGAAACTCATATTGATGGAGCGATCAAAGGTTCCTCCCATTAACTCATCATCGAATACTCTTGGGGATTCCTGTCTGCTGTCAAGAGCTTCCTCTTCATAGCAGAAGTGCCATTCAGTTCGGGAGCTCTTTGACATGCAATATATAATCACAATCAAGGGGGGTTTAACCGTCATGTAAATCGCTTGTCAACGATGGAATGCCGTTATTCCCCTAGCTGTGATCTATGTGAATTTATAAGTATATATATATATATATATATATATATGTATTATATATATCTATGTGAAAAGTGAAGTACCGTATGGAGTACCTACCCTATGAGGTAAACGCTTCCAAGAAGTGATGACATAGAGTTTTCATATCAATTTTATAGATAATTTAGCTGAGATATCAGAGAATTTGGCTAAAATAATTATGAACCCTATTTAAACATTGGTTCTGTTTCGCTCCATTATAAAACTAGTACTGTAACTTACTTCTGTGAACAGTAAGACCTCACGCTCAAGAATAAGGGTGCTTGCACAGAGCAACATTCTCGATGTACTCAATGATAATCATCATTGCAAAATTGAACACAGTCATCAGATCTAACGCTTGGTTGAATTCGCGTGGTCTATTTCATGTCTTTCTTCCACAAAAGGTCACTCTGTATCACAGCAACAAGGCTGTGTTTCCAATTTGCGAGACAGCTGATCGCTCAAATTAGATTTCAGATGTCAGATGAATGAGTTTATAAAACAATATTAATTAATTTGTATATCATTCACTTAGTAATCACTTGTTATTATACTCAATTGAAATATCTATATATATAAAAATGAATGTCTGTCTGTATGTATGTATGTTCCCTATAGACTTCAAAACTACTTGACAGATCGGCATGAAACTTTGGGAATATGTTGTGTGAATATTGGGGATGGTTTCTGACCATACATTTTAATAGGGGGGCTAATAATTATTATTAATTAATCCATTTTACAGACCTAACTTACTGAACTTGCCGGTCAAACAGCTTAAAGGAACAGCTGATAGAAGTCAACAGTTTTTAATCATATTGCAGGCTCCTTAGCGACGTTATTTACGCTGTCTGGAACGCAAAGACTTTGCATGTAGGCTACCGGAGCCTTGCAGTATGTAGGAAACATATGAATGGGTATGATGAAATGTAATAAATTATGCCGGGTTGATGACATCTGTTAACCAATGCAGCTAGAAATTTGAAATTTTAGTCTCAGTAGGAGATGGCGAATAATAAAATCAAAAACCTAGCTTCTACCCTAATAGTCGTAGGAGGTTTAAATTTGAAATGTTCACTGAGAGGTGGTTAGTAAGGTCTTACTTTGTAAGAAAACAACGAAGGAGGCCTCTCTGATTAGCTGGAAGAGCCCTAGGACTAACTTCTTCCCTAATAGTCCTAGAAGGTTAAAATTTGAAATGTAACTTCAGTGGGAGGTGGCAAATAATAAAATCAAGAATTTTTTATGAGAACGCAGCAACGCGCGGCGAGCCAGCTAGTTTTAAATAAACCAAACAAATATGAATTATAACTTTATTCATATGAATAAGGCTCAACCAGATGAATAACCAGATGTTAAGGCCCGAGGGCCATCTATGAATCTAAATCCAATTTCATATAGAGAAACTAATTTTAAAAAAACATATTATGTTGCTATAGATTTTTTCTTCTTTTTTCCAGGTATTTGCTGTGCATTATCCACTGGTTCCTCCGTGAGTATCATATAACAGAATTTTGATCTTGATTTCAATTTTCCTCTTATGTTTGTATAAGAATGATAAATTCCCTAAACTTAATTAATTTTCTTGCAGACTTGTGAATAAGATTTCTCCTACAATGCTGCCACTCAACCTATCTTATAGCCTGACATCCACTTTGTTAGCATCCTTCAAAGCTAGCTAATTATGTATCATCCTATGCATCATCCCTTATTACAAGTTCATAGCTTTTGCTGTAGGCTACAATATATAATTAGTCCCTTATAGACATTTAATCAGCGAAATTCAAAGGAGCAGCTCACAATCCTTCTCTGAGTAGTTGTCATAAATTTAATTATTTTCGAGCTCCTCAGCTCCTTTGAACGTTTCAATTCATGAACCATCTCCTAAATTGAATGTTTTCAACATCTCCTAGATAGGTGCCCTGGGTGGTTTCAAATTGACTTGAGCTTATTTGCGAAAACTATCAGAAATGTTGATATTGGGTGGTAAAAATAAACATGATTTTATGAATAAAAACACTCATGAGCTAGACTCTGCTCAGTGACTGGAGTCGACAGTTGGTCTGTTGAGTCAACGAAAGTTCAATCAAATATCAAACTCTTCAGAAATACGGTAAATTTTTGATCTCCCTAGCTTCTACTTGCGTTTCAATTCAAGGACTATCAT
This sequence comes from Conomelus anceps, assembly GCA_948455865.1. NCBI lineage: Eukaryota > Metazoa > Arthropoda > Insecta > Hemiptera > Delphacidae > Conomelus > Conomelus anceps. The sequence continues at coordinate 72,117,681 of OX418219.1, forward strand.
TAAAATAGAGTTATGTTGTAGTTAGCTCCGAATATTCTCAGTTTGACTCCCAATTGATAAATTCCAGAAAAACAATGTAACACTTCCCAGAAATGTATTATTATTATTGAGCTACCTAATCATATTTTCAATCCAATTCCTGAAACATTATTCTGAATACCCATTTTTCGTGAACTGCAGTATAACTATTCATGGTTAGAAACTTGCTATGCAGAACTGACCTTTTTGAGTCGCGGCGGACGCGTTTCGAACTATGTGGTTCTTCTTCAGCGCTTGTTGCAGACTTCTGAAGCATCTTCAAAATAAGCGATTTCAAGGTCAAGTTTTTGAGTGGTGGTAAAGACGTTATTGTCTTAACTCCACCTAATAAAGAATTTATTAATTTCAATTTTCATTTTTATGTTTTAAAATAATTTTAGTTTGGCTCTCAACTGATAAATTTTGAAAGTCAACATTAAATCGTTTAGAAATGCAGTTATTGTTCAGCTTTCCACCGTTTATTAGTGTCCCAATAATCAATAAACTATCTTTGAAGTAGTTGTGATTCTTCGAAATTGTCTCAGTTGGTCTCTTGTCTGATCAATTTTTTAAAATAGATTAATAAATTTTTATAAATCAATAAATTAAGAGTATATTTTATAGTTTAAAGATAATCAGGAGCCTGGTGGTCTGCATTGTAATCTCTATCTCTGTAGGGGTGAGAAGGTAGCTAGTAGTTAGGTAAAGTAGCCCAATTGGGTTCAGTTAATAATTTGATGTCACATGTTTCAGAAATGGTTTATTGTTGGGCTTTCAACCTCTTATTCATAATTATCCTAAAAAATTCCCAGTGGGTGATTAAGATATTTCAAATTATTGTTCCACTCAGTCTCTTGTCTAGTCAATTTCGAAAAACCCCATCTAACTTTGTTATTGTTGAGCTTTGAACCTCTAATTCACGATTCCGCTACCCTTCAAAATTCTCAAGAAGTTTTTGAGATGATTTCAAGTTTTTTCATTTGGAACTATAGATCTAATTCATTTGTAAAAAAATTTAATAATTATCAAAAAACCAACACCTCACTTTTCAGAAGTTTGTTATTGTTGGACTTTCCAGTTTCTATTTTCAATTTCGTTATTCTAAAACATTCTCAATAAGTATTTGAGATGATTCTAAAGTTTTTCTCAGTTGATAGCTCATGTAATCAATTTTGAAAAATCCACATCTTACTTTTTAGGAATCTGTTATTGTTGGGCCTTCAACCTCTTATTCACAATTTCGTTATCCTTGAACGTTCTCAGTAAGTGTTTGAGATGATTTCAAATCTGAGACCGTTGAGTGGACGTTTATCTAATTGAATTTGAGAACCCTATATCTCACTCATCAGGAATTTGTTATTATTGAGCTTCCAACCTTCTATTCACAAATGCTGTCACCCTAAAGCGATCTCAATAAGTGTCGGAGATATTTGAAATTGTTTCAGTTGGTCTCTTGTCCATTCAATTCCGTAAAGCTAATGTCAAAAGTATGAGAAATATGTTTTTTCGGGCTTTCAACCTCCTCCGTTATCCTAAAAAATCTCAAAAAGTGTTTGAAATGATTTCAAATTGTTTCAGGTAAACAATTATTCCATAAAAAAAAACTATCATCTTACTTCTCAGAATTTTGTAATTGTTTCGCCATTTAACTTCCTATTTGCAATTTCATCATCACAAAGCAGGCTTAACATGTGGTCTTGAAACCCTGAGGTGAACTTTTGAGTGTGTAATTTCCAAACCATCCGATCCGTTCCAAGTGAAGTGACCCGATCTCTGAAATTGATTAGAGAGTGTTTACAACATGAAGTTGCCTTCAAACACTTGTTAGTTGACCTCCTGAATGGGCAGAGGCTGCAGTAAGGTGGGTCAACGCTTGTACCAACCTAACAAAGTTGGATCGCTTTGTGACGGACGGCAAGCTGGTACTGACGGGCACCACTCTGTTTTCTCAACTAGAAGAGAGACAGATTAAGAGAGTGAGTGGAAAAGAGAGAGAGTGAGAGTAAGTGAGAAAGAGCGAGACTGAGAGAGATTGATTGATTGAATGTTTTATTTATCTTCTGGCAAGGTTAGGAGCATTTGATCCTTTCTACCACCTAACCAGGCTAATACAATTACATTAAACAATCAGTAGTCTACTTCTACATTAATAATCATTACTGAGAACAATATATTATTATATAGATGGAAACAGCCAATTATGAATATATAGGGTAAATATATAATGTATAAAAATATGTATCTCAAATATAAACTAGAAGAAATATCAAATTTTGATTGGAAAGTTGTCATGAATATTTATTCATTACACATCATTTATAATACAATTGAGTAAAGATACAGCACGCATTGCCCACTACTGCTTTCTTTACAAATTTTCAAAAGAAAAATCCAAATTTTTGACTATGGCCAAGTTAAACTAGGAATTTTACTTTGAAGTACAATTACTGATTTTCATCCAAAACACAGATATCGATTGAGTAGTTCACTTTGAAAATGTAGCACTAATAGTCGTTAAATATCCTCATTAGTTCATAGATTGTAATGCTTGAATTATTAATTATGTGTTATTTTATAATACTGGTAGTTCTGTGAGCAGTAGACGTCACGCCGAATAATAAGGGTGCTTGCACAAAAGAACATACTTGATGTACTCAATGATAATCAACATCGCAAAATGAAACACAATCATCAGACCTAACCCTTAATTGAATTTTGTGTAGTCTATTTCATGTCTGTTTTCCACAATTAGTCACTCCATATCACATCACCAAGGCCGCATTTCTATTTCCCAGACAACTGATTGATCAGATTTCACATGTCTGGTAAATGAATATTTACAAAATAATATTAAATTAATTTTTCCAATTACTTAGTAATCAATTGTTATTATACTTCATGAAAATATGTATTCCACATAAGGTCACTCTGCATCACATCAACAAGGCTGTGTTTGGTATTTGCGAGACAGCTGATTGGATTTCGGATGTCTGATGAATGAGTTTATGAAACAATATTCATTAAATTTGATATAATTCAATTAGTTATCACTTGTTATCACACTCAATTGGATTATTGAAAAATTATTTGTTTCTCTTGTTATAATTTTTATGAATAATAACTTGATTCATATGAATAAGGATCAACCAGATGAATCAGCAAGCCCAAGGTCTATGAATTCAATTCCGATTGCATAGATGGAGAAGCTCATTTTAAAGGTTCCTATAGAAGTAGACATAATAGCCTTCCTTTTGCCCTTCTAAATATCTTTTAAATGCAAGCAAATTTCGAAACCCCTTACACATACATCATTGGGCATTCTTTGAAGGAAGATCCATGTAAAGTTTCATTGAGTTTAGTCCACGCGTTCAGCCGTAAATGCGTCACAAAAAGACAAATGCGAAACGGTCGATTTCAAACAGAGACCTCTCTTCGTTCGGTCAATCACGTTACTATGAGGATCAGGTCATCAACTTAGGTCCTCCCAAGTATGACCAAAATAAAACTTCAACCAAGAGAGCGACTCTGCAGCTCCCATCAGTCATCAGAATGCAAATCCTGCAATTCATTCTGGAATAGACAGATGAAGTAGTGCAAACAGAGTGCATCATGGAGAAGAATTGATGCTGAGAGCTCTTCTCAACAAGTAGTGCATGCAATACAGTCTCCATTTGGCAAACTGTAGCCGGAACAAGTTGTCCTAATCGATTAAACTTTCTTATTCCCTCTCACTCATTCCTCATTTTCTCTTCCTGTCCCTCTCACTAATTCTCTCACACTGTCTCACTCACTCATTCCTCATTTTCTCGCCCTGTCTCTCTCACTCTCTCTCTCTCTCTCTCTCTCTCGTCACAGTTTTGTGGTGGCCGTGGTTGTCTGTCTCCATCTCTGTCCAACCGAATTGGGCAAATGCCGACACGAAACCCAATATCGAGAGTCGGCGGGAGTTCGGGCTAATTCAGTTTCGAACCAATTATTTCTATTCCTCTTCCTTTCTCTTCTTCACCCTCTTCTTATTCTTTTTCTTCTTGATTGTCTTCTTTGTCTCCTGTCTCCTCCTTCTACTCCTCCTTCTCCTCCACTTCCTCCACATCCTACTAATTCTCCTCCACCTACTCCTCCTCTCCATCATCCTTTATCTCTTTCTTCTCCTCTCCTTCTCCTTCTCCTCATCACTCTCTTCCTTTTCCTCCTCCTTGTCTTCCTTCTTCTTCTCCCCATCATCCTCTTCCTTCTTCTCCACAATCTCCTCCTCATCATCCTCCTCTACCTCCTCCTCATCTTCTTCATCATCGTCCTCCTTTTCTTTCTCCTCCTTCTCCTCATGCTCCTCTTCCTTCCCCTCGTACTTCTCTTCCTTCTCCTTGTTTTTCTCTTCCTTCTCCTCATCCTCCTCTTTCTTCTTCTCATCATCGTCTTCCTTCTTCTCTCCTCCTCCTCCTCCTCCTCCTCCTCCTCCTCCTCATCCTCCTCCTCCTCATCATCATCATCATCCTTCTCCTTTTCCTCCTCCTCTTCCTTTTGCTTATCCTCCACTTCCTCCTCCTCATCATATTCTTCCTCATCCTCATCCTTATCCTCCTCATGCTCCTTTTCTTTCTCTTCTCTTCCTTCTCATCCTCATCTTTCTTCTCCTCATCCTCATCTTTCTTCTCCTCATCATCCACTTCCTTCTCCACAATCCCTCTTTTTCTCACCATTTTCTTTCTTCTCTTCATCCTCCTCTCCCTTTTCTCATCCTCTTCTCCTTTCTTCTCATCCTCCCCTCCCTCCTCCTAATCCTCCTCTTCTTTCACCTCCTCCTCCACCTCCTCCTCCAGCTCATCCTCCTCCACCTTCGCCACCATTACCTTTTTCTTCTCCCCATCCTCCCATCCTCGTCCACCTTCTCGATGAACTACTACCATTTATTACAACATATTGACATCACAATCTAAAAAGCGTTGAAAATATAGTATCTGTTATCAAATAACTCAATATTATAGTTTTTGATAAGTTATTCGCAATGATATCATCAATGATCAATCATGACTAAATGCATAAAAATCGTATCATACGTTCATAAAGATCTTAGTTTAGAAAATAAGTATGGCGGCCATTTGCAGATTTTCTATCCGGCGTGAACTCGACATGGATACACTCACTTGTAGCGTGGGGAGGAGCTAAGAAATAATAGCCAAATGCGAGCAACAATCACAAACAATAATTTGCCAGTGAAAATCTTTGTGACTTGTCATCTTTTGTGATATAACGACAATTACAGCTGCTGATAGTAGAGAAACACCAACCTCAATGCCCAAATTGACAACACTACTCGTACAGTAAAATTTCCGAGTTGAAATTTCACTGGATTTGGTTCATGCGTTAAAAACAGACAGACAAATGCGAAACGGTTGACTTGAAACAGAGACCTCTCTTCCTTAGATCAATTATATCAGTCAGCAATTTATCATAAAAATATTTGAAAAAAATGTTGCGGGACAGATGCTTATTGAACTATTTTTAAGTCTTTGGTTCGAACATAAAAATAACACTGACATTAAATGGCTTATACGATCTATTATTTATAGATTGCAATAAATACCTTCCGAAATTCCGAACTTATATCGTATTTAATGTGTAATATCCATGTCCAATAAACTGTAAACCTAGAGATTGCCCCAAGTTTTAACGACAGTTACTACAAAATTTCCCGAACACTGAAATGTTATGACAAGTAATATAGGACCCGTGCTCCGTCTTATTATTATGATGACCGCCATGAATCGTTCCTCCATGATGGTTCTCAAAGCTTCGTGAGGGGATATTACCCGGACCTATTCGATAATATTGTGATACTCTAGATAAGATATTGAGTATAGTCATTAAGCCCTTCAATATTTCCTACTTGACAGCTTTTGTTGGGACAACTTTGAAGGATGCTCTTATGTAGGAAACGAAAATAAGGTTTGAGTGACCTTTGTAATGAGTGTAGTAGCTCTTAATATCAAATGCAATCATTTATTACAAATGCCATGCATAATGAGTTTTGCAACAAGATGGAGTAGCCGAAAATGTTGAAGAAATAGACAAAGAAAAATAATTGAAATGATAATAGAATAGAATGGATACACTAATTAAGTAGTAAAGTGCTAAGTAGTAAAGCCGGGATATTACAAGTGAATAACGAGATATTATTATTTTGAACAACCAAGTAAAGTTATCTTACGATCTATCAACTGTTTAAACAAAATGTTATCATATTCATTATCAATTAATGGATACACAGGATATTAGACTATTGGACATTATAAATATCGTATTTATATCGTACATGAGCGGTATATTATCAAAATTATTTATTACCCGTACTATATGCAGGCTACTGCTCGACAAAATCATATTATAGAATATATGAAAATATTTGTTTCAGGTAGAATGATGCATTTGACAATATATAAGAGAGAATAAACAGGATATAACGTGATAAACAGAATTGATATGATTTAACGGCCAGAACATCAGGCTTAATGAGTATCAGTTTCTTGTGTGTGGCGCGCGCGTGTGTGTGTGTGTGTGTGTGTGTGTGTGTGTGTGTTTGAGCACGCATTTTGATTAAATGCAGACATCAGTAGAGTATTTTCGCTAATCACAAAGCATCAGTTATTACAGAATACATGGCATCGCAGATGTATCGTTCACTAATTAGCTGCAGTTTTGCTGATACATTCACAATCACCGACAATTTATGAATGGCAAAAACTGCGATACCAAACGGATTTATTGCTATCGACAAGATAATCATCGACTCCATTGTGATTGGCTACTATAATGATGGATTCTCGAATTGTGATTGGCTGGGCAGATATGGAAATGTGATGGGAATAAAAAAGTAAATGTGTATGGGCTTCATTGGTGGGGTTACCCAATGGCCGCTAGATGTCGGCTTTAATTACATATTTTGGGATTACTGTAATCCTTAAATATAGTGTATAATATAAGTTAATTAGTCCAATAGTACTTTGGTACAGAGAAGAAACATATAGTTTTATTTTGCTTGATAAATTCTCACTTATTTTCAGGCTCTGAATCTGAATATAGCACCTCGTATAACGCTTGTTTCACAAAATATTATTTCATGATTACCCGAAAAAGCTAGTTTCTTATGTTTGCCATTTCGGAGATATCGTGAGAGCCCAAATTTTCAAGAAAAGGAGAATTACATATTACGATTCAGGAAATCACAAAGCTGAATAATTGTTTCACAACTACTTCTCTAGATTTTTTCTCCTCCGCAAACAGCCGCAATATGACATTTTGCCTGCCAACCTAACCAATCACAGCCCTTTCAATGAAGGTCAGCCTATCAGAGTCACTTTCCCCATCAGTCATAATAGTATTTCATTTAATTATTCTGTGTTTAGTACCGAGTTCAGCTAATGGAGTAATTGTAAAAGTAATTGCAATTGTAATTTTTCAGTACTTTGCCGCTGAGTATTTGAGTTCCAGTGCTTTCAGAAATAGGTATTCCGTGCTTTTGACAACTTTTGTAATCTGTACTCGAAGAAATAGAATCAAGGTCAAAACGTTTCAAAAGTAGGGGTTATTTGTAAGAAAAAAAGAGTGAAGGAGAAAGAGGGAATGATAGAAAGTGGGAAAGAGAGAAAGAGTGAAGGTGGCAAAGAGAGAATAAATATAAAGATACGAGTAAAAGATAAAAATAAAGAGATAGATAAAGAATAGTGGTAGAAAGAGGAGTGAGAAAGAGTTATTGAATGGGGGAGAGATCTGTGTCTACAGACCTCAGTCGATTGTGAACTTGTTAAAGGCGCGAAATAGGCAACCGTTCTCGCACCTTAGTTTTTGTTCAAACTATGTTGTGTGCGGTACTGTGTCTGTACTATTATATTTTAAACGCTTGGGAAAAAGAATATAAGTCAAAAAACCATATTTTTCAGGAAGTGGAAAAAACTAATTTATTATATGAGAAATTGGAATTGATAATGTTTCAAATGCTTAAACACCTTTTTTTCTCACAATAAAACAATGTATTGATTGTACTGTTGGTACAGTAATTCGACTTCATTGATAAATTACATGACTTATGTTATAAGGACCATTCAAATATCATGACTTATACTATTAGGAGCAGTCCAAACTACATATGTTCAGAATCAGTTATGTTGGAATATTGGCTAGAAACAATCTAAATTTGATATGAAAATGATACTACCAAACCCAAAAACAATATTCTATTCTACAATCACATAAATTTTCATTATAAGTAGGCTAATAGAAAATAATAGGCTAATAATCATAAGTAATAAAAAAGTTACATTTCAAGGGTAAAATTAATTTGATGTTTTTAAAAGTTTCTATGATTATTATAAGTTATAAGGTAAATTTACATTATAAGATGTTTACTTTATAAGAAAACGTTTACATTCATTAACAAAATTCTAAAATATGACTATAAAAATTCTCATCGTGTATGCCACATGTTTAACATCAGTTTTGTTGAAATATCACATGAATAAAACTAGTGCAAATACTCAAACTAACAAAAATATTATTAAAGTATCAAAAAATGTGTTATTAAATTTATTTAAGAATCAGAATCAACTATTAATATAATAAGTGAGTATAATAAGTTGCAGGACGTAGCTCAGAGGTGTGCTAGATAGTATACACACTCACCTGTGCAGCCAGACCCTGTGTGAAGGTGGGAGTGGACTGTCAAGCATAGAGCTACAGAAGTTGTTTCGGTAGGCTTGGCATACTGATACAATTCTTTTAGTGAGGGAAGCAATCACAAACTACCTTACTCCTCGTTTGCGTAGTACGCTCTTTGGACTGAAACATAGCGTAGAGGTCTGAAGAGTCACCTACAGTCGAATCGGCTATGGTACTATGTACATACATAATAAGTAAATTCATTATCTATTCAACAAATTCTTCGATGTCAGGGAGAATGTTAGGGACTGACTTTAACTCATTGTAGAAATGATGCAGGTATGGTGTAATGAGCTCCAATAAATCCATAAGATCTTTCTTTTCTCGTTTGATATTGGTTGAGTTTTGTCATGAATTTTTTGGGGTCCAGTTTCGCTGTTACCGCACATACTCCTCTTTGTAGGAGAATGAATGTAATGAATGGTTCTTCAGTAGTACGCGAATTTCCTTCTTTTTTTGTATAGGCCTACTACGGACCACAATAGTTCACTTAATACAGCATTCGTCATTACAAACTTGTCATAGGCCTACATCATCAGCCTCTCTCCTTCTTTTCTATCTTTCCTTCATTCTCTCGCTTTGAGCCAATCTTCTCTCTTTGGAACATGTTTCTCACTTCTGTTCTTCTGGAAAAACACTAACCTGTAATTTAACTCCATTCTCTGACTGATAACCTGATATTTTCTTGTTTATCTTAAATGTCTTCCACTTTTCTAGCTGTAGAAATCTGTTCCTCAGTCAAATCAGATGAAGCTTCAGAGAGACTGCCATAATCAGATTCTCCTGTGAACAAAATAATAAATAAATAGTGAAACTATTATTAATAATTTTGCACAGAAGTGTGAGATCAGTAGGCGAATATGATCTAAGGACTACACCGGATCTACAGCCTAGTTAAAATGAGTCCATACAACAAGGTTTCTGGACTACTGCAAGCTATATACAGTTTTTATACTGATGCATTCAATTTAATGAAATAAAAAGAACTTAATAACTGTAAACTTGTAATAAACTATTAAAATCCTCTGGTCTCAGTAGAAATCATCTCCCTAACAACGGATATTATGAGATTATCATTAAAATTATATGAAGCTCAAAGTGCAATTTTTAATATAATCATGCTTAGAATATACAGAACACCAAGTCTTGAAGTTAATGTAACTTACCTAGTTTTTGTGCCATTTTCAATATCAGCTCAGATGTGAATGCCATCTCCATTCCAGCATTAGCTCACCTCACTTGGTTTTGATTGAACAATGAATTGAACATTCCATAAAAGAAATCATCAATGATTACAAAATACAATTTTTTTGTTGCACGTTGTGTTTCATGTGATAAATCACTCAGCAATGCCACAGACAGGAGACAGCTGTTTGAATAACATTGTAGATGAAAAGTAGTATAATAATGAAAGAATGCTCAATTTGGAATTACATCTTCATATAAAAATTTATATAATATTTTTATTAATGTAATAATAATATTTTATTGAATATGAAGATTGAAAAAACATTGAATTTTTCGACTTGTCTGCTTTTTCCCTATTCGTTTTCCCCAGCAGGCGACCCGAATATACATGGGTTACAGAAGTATAACTTGACTTGTCTGCTTTTTCCCTAACTCTCAGCTGATAATGACGAAGTGAACATAGTACAAGATTGACTTGTCTGCTTTTTCCCTGTCACATATCAGAGCTTTCAACTTATACTGTTTTGAGAAAACCTTATAGCTCCTTTGGTAAGCAAGATTGACTTGTATTACTATGACCAAATGATAGATCTTGATTTTGTCAGTCTGGGTATGGACTTAAGATGTTTTGACCATTTTGTGACTTATATACTTTTTCCCTGGCACCCTAGTATACAGTAGTATGTATTTTCTATACTGTAAACAACACATTTTAAACCAGCTTTAGAAGCAAGGAGCAATGTGGGCAACAAGCAACGAAAGTAAAGTTCAGTTTTGTACACCTTGTAAACAATAGTAGCCAAAAATATACACTATTATGATACTCTTAACTTTAATACTTGAATACTCAATCTTAAATAGGTGATTCCAGAAAAATAATAGTTTTTTCTCAACCGATTGTACATTAAGGCGCTGAATCCGAATCTGAATTTTGGCACCTCGAAAAACGTTCAAGTCACGAGGTATCTCAAAGATGGCTGGCAAAATTTCATATTCCGGCTGTTTGCGGAGGAGAAAAAATCTAGAGAAATGGTTGTGAAACAATTATTCAGCTTTGTGATTTCCTGAATCGTAGAATGTTTAGAATGTAACCTGGGTATCAGACGAATATAGACGTTTCATATTGGATTATTACGACGAATCGCCAAATCGGCGATGATAGAACAACATCTATAACCAGCTGATGATGACCTTATAGAAGGTTTGAAACCGGTAGTGAACAAATAATTATTGGATACCAAGACGCAGGTATTTTAACCTTTATGAATATGGACGCCATTTGCTGAATTGTTCTAGACATAGTCTAGTCAAACTCGTCAGTCACAAACTATGACAGATTTTCCAAAATCCTGATCCTCATTTTTCCTGAACAGTTATAGGTTAGAAGGTAAACATTGGAAAATCTAACCTACTCCAGTTCCTATACACAAGTCTCTGTTACAAGAGCAGTATCCTTGGACTTTTTGAATAATTAATGATCGCCTGCCCTTCACCCCTCGCATTGTGAAGTCGGGGGGGGAGGGGGCTTTGATAACAGAAGTTTCTTCACGCTGTTCAATATCTACATATGTAAATGCATGTTCAAATGAAGCCCAATGCAAATTTTCACTTAAAATTCAATTTGAAATCATTAAGCTCATCCACAGCATTATCATTCTCTGTTAAACATTCAACCTCATTTGTGAAAAATTATGAACCCAATTCATTGTGAATGAACGACCTTTCTTGTGACCATATGGTAAGGAGCCTGTTCTTTAAAATGTATTTATTGCAAACATTTTCTTTTACTTATTCCTATTCCGATTCTTATTCCTATTTTTATTTTTTATTCTTATTCGTTTTCCTATTGTTATTCTTTTTCTTGTACTTTCTCGATTAGAGTAATGTATAATAAGTGAGAAGACTTTGAAGGAGGTGGTGGATAAGTGTTTCCCCAGAGTGCTTGCACAGTGGAGCATCCAATACTGATAATGACCTTCGCAAAATATAAAACTTTCTGTGGTATTTTTTTTATTTAGATTACGTCTTTGAGACTTCAGTTGAGTAGTATAAGACAAGTCAGATATACAATTATACTATTGTATCAAAGTCCCGTTGATCATTCAGAAGTGGCAGGATTGGTCAATGGAATAGAATCCATCATTAAAAGCGCCAATGAAGTAAAATCTATTATCGAAACTACCAATTAATAATATACTGTAAATCTACCTGAAAAGTTGTGTAGTTTTTTTCATTTCCTCCACTGGAATTGTGAGTAGAATTATGTTGATAATAAAAACTAGTTACCATAATTACTATATCAATTAGCTGAGGTGAGGCTTAAGTTTGATGTGAAAGGAACTCTTGTACACTATAAAAATCTTTATCAACTAAATATTTTTTCAATTGTTTTTTAAATATTTATATATTTTGAAGACCATTTAAAAACTGCGGTAGCTTGTTGCGAGCGAGTTTCCTACTATAAGGTGATATAAGATCTGTATAAGATTTGATAGACATGATCAGATAGTTCCCAGCCGCCTAATCTCGTTTTACAGTAATCCATATTTGTAAGAAAGTTATCAATTATTGTTTGTGATGTTCTTGTGACTCTTGTATGTTCATGAACTTTTATTTTCTATTTAAATATAAAAATATTCTGTTAATAATGGAAACTGAATGCTAACAGGTTTTAGAATATTCGAAGAAAAACTCACAAGAAACATTTACATGATTTATTTTATCGATCTTTTACAAGGTTATTCAATATTCTGAACTTTACAGCAGATTCCTTTCCAAGGTATCAAGTCTCCACAGCACAACAACGTATACCTTGTCTTTGATATTCTTTTTACAAAAGAAAAAGGTTTCACTAAAGCCGCTTATCAAAAAACCCTTTGGTTATGTTGGAAATCTTTTGCAAAATATGTTTGTTTCTTCCAGATACGGGCAATCGCTTGGGGAAAAGTCTTGAGGAAAAGTGGAGGGTTTCAAAGAATTCCTTCATACAATAAGGAAAGAGGTTGGGGATTGAGGGTGGTTGTGGAGAGGGGTAAGGGGAACAAGAGAGCTCTTGTTATGTTACGTCACATTGGGATTACACAGGGTCCTTCAGTCGGAGCTTGAAAGAGATTTTTTGAAGTGTCCTGAATGAAGCTGCTGTCCCGTTATAACACGGATTCATTGCTCTAATGTGAAATAGAATATTAACCAGTTAACTTGTAACGCTGTTGTTATGTAGAAAAATTGTTATTCAATTGTTATTACGTAAAATATTTATTACATAAAAATGTTTTTGGTGAAAATTCTATTTTTGTCACATAGGATGATTTGTTATGAAAATTTTGTTGCAAATTCAACGAATCCCAGTCAGTTTTAAATTGTGTATATATAATAAATGTACTCATATTTGGCCAAATAATATTTATCATATATTCACATTTAAAACGTACTGCAAGACGTTAAATTTACAACAAAACGTTAATATTAACAACGCAAATCGTTATGGAACAAGAAATTCAAAGAATGCTTTTTGTTACATAGTAATTTTTATCTCTTGACAATGTTATTTTTGTCATGTAGAATTTTGTTACGTTGATGTTAATTTTTGTCTGGTGGAATCTCCTTGTTACGTAGAGAACTTTATTACGTAAAAAATGGTTTTTTGTCAAGTACGATATTTTGTTATGTAAAGTCTATTTTTACGTTAACATTCTCAATTCTTTCAAGTATTTGTTATGGATATTTTTTTGTCAGGAGGAATCTCCTTGTTACGTAAGATAAAAATTAAACAGGAGGATTCTATTTCTGTCATGTAGAATATTTTGTTAAGTAGACTTGATTTGTTACCCAAAAATTTTCAATCAATGACATTTTTGTTCATTGGATATATGTTTTCAGGTGAAATTTCCTGTTACATAAATTACTTCGCTACTTGGAACTCCTGTTATTGAGGAAAACTGTTAAAAGGGAAATTGTTGAAGAAAACTTGACTTTCATTCTACGAATTTTTATGTTAATACGATTATTACGTAACATGTTGGATACTTTAGGATGTTTAAAATGCCCCTCAACCCTTCCAGAAAACCAAAAGCAGAATATCTAATCTAATCTTATCATTAGGAAGTGATCAAAAAACATTCTTTTAATTTGTTGTTTATCCATTCATTTAACTAAAATACAGTCAATGTAAATACAACAGACTATTGCCCAAAAAATTTCTATTGCTTTTCACAAAATTTCAAAGTAGGATCAAAATCTTAGGTTAGATCGCTGTTTCACTTGAAATTTCACCTTGAAGCACAATAATTCACAAGTATTTTGCAGATAAAGAGTATTAATTTTTTCATTTCAAACAAAGCACTATTACAGTCCGACAAAAGATGATATAATTTGGAATTTTGACATTTTTAAGCCAAAAATCTTCACTAGTTACACTCATTAAAATAGTTACAAACATATTGAGAACCAAGTGGAAAATTTTGATATTTTATTATCGTGATTCTCATATTTGAACATAATAAAGTAAGATTTTGGTGAATGCGATTTCTGGAACTCTTATCGTAGTGCTACATATTGAGAATTGTTCGTAATTCGGGGATTCACATAGAACATTGTGCTAGTGGAATTTTCTGTGATATTGTGGAAGGAATCCAAAATGAATAATAAGACGAAATTGTCACAACCACATTCATTTAAACTTTGAGAAACTAGTTGCGGTTGTTATACCATTATCAATCTCAATCAAACTAAAACTAAAGTACAGAGAAGCTTAATATATACTGAACATGAAATGATACTATTGGCTAAGCGAGAAAGAGGCTGACCTTCATCGTTGTGATTGGCTGATGGGAGGAGTAACAAGCAAAAATACAAATCAAATCAATAACTAAAAACTGTGAACATCTAGAAAACAACAAAGAAAAATACGTAATAAGGCTAGAATTGAATCAAATTGAAACTAAAAAATTGAAAGCTCACTGAAACGCAGTCAAGGTCAACCTAGAAATACACGAAAGAACCGTTTTTTAAATGTAGGCTGGAATTATGATGAAACCAAGTTAGTTGTCTTGAATTGGTTGAAAAAAATTTGGTCATGTAAACTAGTATTGGAATCGTCTAGAACCAACCTAGTTATCTCCAAACCTCCTAAAATGTTGAATTGTCTGCCTTTGCCAATCAAATACAGAAATTCAAAATTTTCTTTAGCCTTGAACTAATGAGATGTTCTGCAAAATTTGAATCTCCTTTTTGGGTTTTCCAATTCATGATATGTTCATTTATTCTACATTTGAAACTTCTTCCGGTCTGACCTACATAACAAGCATTACAATCACCGCAATTCAATTTATAAACCCCACTTTTATCCCAGATATCAATTTTGTCTTTACTACACCCAAATAAGCTCTTTAAAATTGGTTTGGTTTGAAAAGCTACATCAAAACCGTTTTTTTTTCAATTCTTTTCCTAATTCATCAGAAACTGGGCCATGGTAACCATTATCCATGACCTTTCCCCAGTATCGGTTACAGCAATGCTAGCACTGATTGCTAGTCTCCTACTCATTTTATTTAAAATTTTATTGACAATGATTTCTTCATATCCATTTGTAATAGCTATCTGTTTAATTGTACTAATCTCTTTTTTAAAGTGATGTTTGCTCATTGAAATAGTTAAAGCTCTATAAATCATACTCTTGAAAGCTGCGATATGAGTGACATGAGTGATGAGGTATGATTACATCGGTATGAGTTACTTTTCTGAAAATAGAGAAATTGTGGGCTTCTGTGCTATGGTCTATTCTTAAATCTAGAAAGTTTAAAGCACTATTCTCTTCTAACTCTATGGTGAATTTAATCGTATGGTGATTGCTAGTCTCCTACTTATTTTAGGCCAATCACAACCTTCGATGAAGGTCAGCCTCTTTCCCGCATAGCTAATAGTATCATTCCATGTTCAGTATATATTAAGCTTCTCTGTACTTTAGTCTTAGTTTGATTGCGATTGATAATGGTGTAACAACCGAAACTAGTTTCTCAAAGTGATGTAATAAATGTGGTTGTGACAATTTTGTCTTATTATTTATTTTTGTTTTCCGCTCATTACAGTGAATTTCTTGGAGATCTTAGGATCGCGTGAATTTTGGATTTTAATGAGTTGGATGATGGTGATTTATGAGTTGGACCTACAGTTTTAGGTGGGTTCCGAACCACCGAGAAGTGATTTTACAGTAGAGAACAGTGTCTTTTTTTCTGGCCAATCTAATCGGTCACAGTTACAAACAGGACCTACGAGAACCCAGCTTATCTTTATCTGATTGAACAGATACCTGCTATGGCTCGCGGCTATCACTTCCAATATCTATTGCAATGATATAGAGTACGGTACTATTTCTTCTTTGTATTTTATTCTAGTTCAATTGAGACTGAAAATGATGTGACAGGAGTGGAGAAATCATGATTAGTATTCATCATAGATATCTACTACAATAACGTCATTACTAACACTAAGATGATAATTCTTTTTGTATAAATGATAGGAGATACTTTTCTCATTGAACTCTATCTAGAAACAAGTGATGGACCTCCATTAAAACGTGACAGTGGCTCGATTGTGTTAAAGTTGCTATCCAGTAGCTTCAAGCTAAGACGACCAAAGACCATTGTAAGAAATTGCAGAGGAAATGCCTCATAAAAATGAAAATTTAATTGCTTCAGCTAAGCGCCTTCTAAATCCCCAGAAACCAACTGAGCTTCAGTTCATGAATTATTTATAAAAGACCGCTCCGGTTGCGAGGCTGCAGCTTGCTTTGCAATGCTATGAAGCCCAGTCTTGGCTCAGAAGATTGGAAGATTCACTGTGGACCTTATAATCGACCATTCAGGTTCAGGAATGCTGCCACTATTGAAATTATGAATGGATTTCATCGGAATCTAAAGGTTTACAGGCTTGTGGATTTCAAATGTTGATCAGCTATTTAATAATCTCTCTTATTCTTTTTATTCTTCATCTCCTCTTCCTCCTCCTTCTTCTCATTCTCCTTTTCTTTCTCATTCTCCTTCTCCTCTCCTCCTTCTCCCCTCCTCCTCCTTCTCTCCTCCTCTTCATTCCCTTCATTCTCTTCCTTCTCCTACTCCTCATCCTCCTTCTCTTCCTTCTCCTTCTTCTCCACCACTGCCACCTCCTTCACCACCTCTTCATCATTCTCATCCTTATCCTCCTCATTCCAACCTCCTCGTCTTCTTCCTCCTCCTCCTCCTCCTCCTTCTTCTCCTCCTCCTCCTCCTCCTCCTCCTCCTCCTCCTTCTCTTTCTCCCCCTACTCCTCCTTCTTCACTACCTCATCCTATTCCTCCTCCTTCTTCTCCACCACTTCCACCTCCTTCATCTCCACCTCCTCCTTCTTCTTCTTCTTCTTCTTCTTCTTCTTCTTCTTCTCCTCGTCTTCCTCTTTCTTCTCCTTCTCTTCGTCCTACTGCTCACACTTCTCTTCCTTCTCCTTCTTCTCCACCTCTTCTTACTCCATCTCCTTCTTCTCCTCCTCCATTTCTTCCTCCTTCTCCTTCTCCTCCTCCTTCTTCTCTTCCTCCTCAACCACTTCTTTTTATTCTTTTTCTTTTCCTTCTTCTTCTTCCTTTTCTTTCATTGATTCTCTTCCTTTGTCCTCTTCTTTTATTCATTCTCTTCCTTTCTCTTCACCTTTCATTCGTCCTCTCTCTCATTTCTCTCTCTTTTTCTCTCATTTCCCTGTTTTTTCTTCTTCTATCATTCTTTTTCCCCTTCTTCTTCTCCTTTTCTTCTTTCATTCTTCTACTCCTTCACCTTTTTCTTTCCTCATTCTTCCTCTTTCTTCTTCGCCATTCATTCGTCCACTTTTTTCTTCTCCTTTTTCTCTATTTTATCCACTTTTTCTGCTCCTTTCATTCCTCTTCTATCTTTGTCCTCTTCTATCTTTGTCTTCTTCTTTCATTTGTCCTCTTTCTCATCTTTCTGCTTCTTTCAATCGTCCGTTTTCTTCGTCTTCTTCTTTCATTCGTCCTCTCTTTTCGTATTCTCCTTTCATTCTTCCTCTTTCTTCTTTTTCTACTTTCATTTGTCATCTTTCTTTCTCTTCTTCTCTTATTGCTCCTTTTTCTTCTTCTCTCATTCGTCCTCTTTCTTCATCTTTCTCTGTCTTCGTCATATATGACATATGTGAATTATATGCATCATGGTAGCGAAATTTATATTCCTACTCTATGCTGTGTAGTTGTAAACCCTCAATCTTCACTATTATAATTATGATTATTTATATTCCTACAATTCGTTTAGAACTAATTACTTTATTCGCACACATTATTTGATACTGTTTAGCTTTCCTCTCAAACCAGAGTTTTAGGCAAAAGTAGGCAACTTACCGTGGAATAGGTAAAACATCCAAAAACTATAAAAAAAGTAATTATGCCTAAATCCGGGCTCTACTCATAACTAACTATAGTTTTCTCAAACTGTCTATCCTGTACACCTCTCAACATTCAATCAGATTACTCATCAATCGCCATCATCCTACTCATTACCCACGCACAGGTCCCAGACTTATGTGGACTTCATCCTCAAAAAAAAGAAAAGATTTTCACAATTTTCCCCTCCCACTTTTCTCGAATCCATTTCACCGAGCCGACAAAAATTGACAGAGAATTGATTAAGGTATTGTTTGATCAAGAACGATGCCAGTGAAACTCGATCTGAAATCTAGAAGAAGAGCTTGCCACTAACAGTGTCTGAGGGCAGAGCATAGACTAGGCGAATAGTGTGGAGTGGTCCTAAAGGAATTAGCATTGACTTAGAAGCCCCTCTAGAGCTACTAGTTGCCCAGCAATACCCCCCCTTCCTACAACCCCCCCCCCCCTTCCAATCAAGGTTGTAGTGTTCCCCGGGGAGTGTAACCACTTTGTTAGCTCCAGCCTCACACATTCATCGCCTTCCCGCTGTTTCGTACATCTTTTACAACTGTGGAAATCCTCTTTCTACGAGGCATGTCCTAAAACTAAATTCTCCTACAGTATTTCCAATACACACAATATGAAAATATACTGTCACCATGAACTAAGACTATAAATGTTTCTCCAGTGACTCTTGAAATGTCTCTATTCTGAATGCATTTCAAGAGTTTCTCGAGTCAATAAGGAAGTGATAGCCGTGAGCCGTAGCAGGTATCTGTTCAATCAGATACAGATAAGCTGCGTTCTCGTGGGTACTCTTTTTGAGAATGACTGATTAGATTGGCCAGCAAAAAAGACACTGTTCTATGCTTTAAAATCACTTCCCGGTGGTTCGGAACCCACCTAAAACTGTAGGTCCAGCTCATCAATCACCATCATCCAACTCTTTACCTACGCACAGGTCTCGTACCTATGTGGGCTTCATCCTCCATAAAAGTATATAAAATTTAAAAAAATAGACACTGAAGGAAAGTTCTTGAATACGGCCCTATGATCCAGTACATTATTGAATTGTTGATAACAAGTTTTGATGATGTTAAATTTTAATGCATTAATTTTCTATTGCATCTAATCCCATATCATTGAGACCCAAATACATTAAAATCCGAAAACATTGAAACCCAAATACATTAAAATCGAAAACATTGAAACCCAAATACATTGAAATCTAAATACATCTGAAACCCAAATACATTGAAATCTAAATACATCTGAAATTAATTTATTCCAATCCCATTTTGAAAATCATTACCACATGAATCCTGTCTATTGAATATCCAGGCTAGCAAGATTAGAAAAGTGAGAAAAATTTATGGGAGAGTATCAGATACGATAAAGAAAGAGGAAAAAGGGAGAGAGAGGGTAATAACGAGAAAGACCGATGGAATAAAGTACTGGACGATAAATTATTGGACAAAGGTCAAATGGTGTGTAACGGTTATTTGGTGGCCCTTCCCACTAGTTCACCTGTGAGTTAGTTAGGCTCTGAAAAAAAGCCCTTTTCAGTGAATCCAAATTCCCAGTTCAGCATTGCACTCCACTAAGGGGCCGGGCAGGGCGCAAAAGAAGCCCTTCCACAGTTAAATCCGTTATAAATTCTGGTCGGGCAATTAATTTGAATCGTTTCCGCTCACATTCATTGAAATTGATAGCAGCGCTCTTAGCGGTCACATTCGGAACCTTCTAATTCCAGCAGAAAGATGAGCAAAACTCTAATGAAAGATAGCAATGGGTAATTAAGAGCCACCGTGGAAACGTTGGAATTTAAGCTGGGTTTTAACTTTGCAGTCTACTCAATTATTCTCATTTATCAATGTACAGGCTTCGATATGAGAAGCTGTGATAAAACTTCGAAGGGTTTGGAAATCGTTAATTCCTCTCACGTTCTGTAGATTAATGATCGTATTTTTTCAAGTTTAATCCTGATTAGATGAGTTCTTATACCGTAAAGGAAACTCTTTACTAGACTAGAACTTAATTAAGATATTCAAGTGGAATTTATTGGAAGATGCTTATTTGTCAATCATTAGTAACATTTAGAACAAGATGTAGCCAACCAATGTATTCAAGTATTAGTACCATAACCGATTACGTCTAGGGAAGTGATATCGTGAGCCGTAGCCGGTATCTGTTCAATCAGAATGGATAAGCAACGCTTTCCTGTACCCTCTCTGTAAGGGTGACCGATTGGATTGGCCAGAAAAAAGGCTCTGTTATTTGGTGTATGATCACCTTTTCCTTGGGCGTGAGGTCTACTGTTCACAGAACTACTAGTATCAGTAGGCAAACCTGTGGCCAGTTGGTTGATAGCATTAGTTTTTATGATTTTGAAGATCCATTTTGTTTCCACTAATATAATAAGCCTTAAATCAGTGTACTGTGGGTCGTCTGTGGGATGCTCTTGATAACAGAGCGAAACGGCCCTCACGCCATAACATGAGTTAATTTCCACTTGGAAGTGTTTTTTTAATTTTTATTATATTAGTTTTTATTTTAGTAAGTTGGTAGTAGCTCACCTGTAACCGAAAGCAGATCTCATTCATCAAATGAACATCGTTTTTTACTACCTAACCTCAATTCTCGAACACCGAGTTTCACTCTTTTTCAAGGCCACAAGTACCTTGATTGAGTCCATAACGAACAAAATGAAGAACAGGAAAAAAATGAGAAAATGGATGAAGATGAGAGAAACTGTTTCCCTCAGATAATTATTGGCGCATTTTTGCAGTGTTTCTTCTGTGAGAGTCCAGGGTTTGAGTCTCATTTGTCACTGTCGCCCGCAGTCCGAAATTTGCTTTTTCTCTGCTTGAGTCAATCGTTTCTTGTCTCTTCAGACATCGATTTTCCTTCGTCTCAATCTGTCATGGCATCTGGATGTGGCTGGGAGCGAGGTCGCCATTTTATAAGTGACAGAACTTTTTTCCATTCCATAATTTTGGAAGAATCGTCTTCATATATTCTAGTAGTTCTGTGAACGGTAGACCTCACGCCCAAGAATAATGGTGCTTACACAGAGGAACATACTCCATGTACTCAATGATAATCACCATCGCAAAATTAGAAATTGAATTTTCCTTATTTAAAATATTAGACACCCATTTCACAACAGACACCATTAGAACAACAAACACAATTATCAGAAATGCATTTCATCAAATTTGAATCCTATTATCTCTGCAACCCTTTCTCTCGTTATTGACTTACAGCTTTCCACAAACTGTATCGATTTATCAGATCGCTTATCAATGACTGACTGTGACTCCACCCATTGTTGTATTGTTGTCGAATGTACGAAGTTATTTTGTATGCATTGAATCCGTGGCAACAAAGCTTTCTAATGGAGTGAGCGTTGCATCAACTCCAAAGGTCCAATCCCCCACAATGGAGGACAGCCTTCGAACTTCTACGTTACTTTTTTGTAGATTACGTCTTTGAGACTCCAGTTAATAATCTAAAGTATGAGTTGATAAGTCTAAAATATAAGGAGTAAAGATAAGTCAGATTAACAATATTAAACAATATTGTACAATTTTATACGGTAGTTACTATATCAATTAGTAGGTGAGGCTCAATTTTGATGTGAAAGGAACTCTTGTATACTATAAAAAGCTAGCTTTATCAACTGAATATTTTTTCAATTGTTATTTAAATATTTCTATATTTTCAAGACTCTTTAAAAATTGCGGTAGGTTGTTGTAGAGTTTCTTACCAATATGATTAGGTTTTTGTTCGAATAAGCTACTATTGTGACTCACCAAGTGATCTTCTCGGCTTCTTGAATTATAATCGTGTACATCAAGATTTTGATTAATATAATTCGTTTTTACATAATATAAAGTAGCTTCATACACATATAATCAGGGTACAGTTAGGAGACCAAGTGTCTTGAACAACGACCTACATGAATCTAATCTACTCTTTCCATACATCTAACCGTTTTCTTTTGGATCTTAAACATTTGGATCTTATTGAAAGGAACCTACCAGTTAACATTCTATAGCTTTGTTAGCTTTGTTCAAGTGCGACCAAATACCTGAAATGTCACCAGACCTGAGCTAGACAAGTCACATGATATAATAATAATAATAATAATATTATTGCTATCATGATCATCATCATCGTCAAACCAGAATGAGTAATATTTTCTTTAAATGATAAAACTGCAATATTTCACATACCATTCCTCAAGACAAAGATAATTTGGGAAAGATTATTAAGCTCATTTTATTCATAGACTCAAGGATGCTATTTTGTAAAACAGACTGATTTTCTTCATGATTTGATTTCACAATCATCTTTTAATCGGTTAACCTCCCTTAACCGATAAGACCTACTGAATTAATTTAATACCAGATATTGAAAAAGATAAATTGGTGGTATTTAACGTTAGGCATGTATTCTAAAGAAGCATGGTCTATGTTATTTTAAACTGAGATAGTGAGATTTTCTATACTTGTAGTGGTAAATGTGAAAGATATTCATAATGAATAATAAGACTTAAAAGTTATCACAACCACATTTATTAAAAACAGTGAGATAATAGTTTCGGCTGTTACACCATTATCAATATCAAATTTTTGGATTTCATGATTTTTAGGATGTCTATTATTTCATTTATATGCTCTGCAGCTGTGTTGTTGTTAATAAGGATGTTTTGTATTATTTCTATTGTTTCGTTGATAGGTATGTTGGTGTATAGATTTGTTATATCAAAAGATGCAAGAGTGGAGTTGTGAGAAATTCGTGTCTTTTATTTCTTTGATGAGGTCACTACTGTTTTTTATGTAAGTGCTGTTGTTAATGTTAATTAGTTTTATTAACTTTTCATGTGAAATTTAACGACATGCAGTCAAATATTTGTTAAGAATAAGTATAATAATTAACTGCATGTCGTTAAATTTCACATGAAAAGTTAATATTAACAACGCAGTTCGTCATGGAACAAGAAATCCAGGAAGTTAATTAGTTTTCTAAAACTAAGTAAAATATCAGTTATTGTTAATTAAAATTAACTAAAAGTCGTTAAATTCACCTAAAAAGTTAATATTAACACCGCTGTTCGTCATGGAACAAGAAATCCAGGAACGAAATGTCATTCTATTCCCTCAACTTGTCTTTTAGTCATGGAAAATTTATCGAAAGTTGCAAACCACTCATGGGTGAGATCAATTGCCCCCAAAAACCAAAAAATTTCAACTTTCAACCTCCATGTTTCACAAAATAATTAAAGAATTATTTTTCCTCTGTGCAAAAGATAAAATTGTCAAGCCCTTCAATACAAGAAACTTGAGAAAAAATTATGACCAGAAATCCTGCGCACAACCTTAATCAACCTCAACTTTACATCAATCGAAAATCGCAAATCGTCCACTCAGCTACTCGGAATTTTGCACTCTTATTATAAGAGGAAAAAATGTCTGCTACCTCAAGAAGTGATAATCATTAGTGAAAATTTTTGAATGCGGATTAGAGTGCAGGTCAAAGAGTTAACGTTCCAGCTTCCAAATGATTGGACGTGGCCAGACCAGAAGTGAAAAAGAGAGAGAGAGGGACTAGTGAGAGATGAAGAGAGAGAGAGAGAGTGAATGAGTGAGAGACAAGCGAGTGAAGCTCTTTCAAGTCTGCTCAAGTGGACAATGCTTCCCCTCGTAATTGAAAAGCGGCCAAATGAAGGACAATTATTTCAGGTCAGGCTCAAAATTACTGAACAATTTCCACCCAACTCGGTTAATCCGAATTACAGCAGCAGCTCTGATGATAATTTAAGGCTTTTCATTTGTTATGATGTATGATTTTGTCGGTTCATTTAGCATTTGGATAGATGGAATGTTCTGGTGCATCATTTCATTTGGTTAAGCGTAATAATTGTTGTATTGTTACGGGCTCTAGCACTAAAATAATGCTGGCAACACTCGAAAGTAACACTCGAACTTTATTTACTTACACACACATTAATCAGTAATCACAAAAGAAAAACCAATAAGAAACAAACAGTTCAACTAATAATGAATTTACTATATCACTGTACAAAAACTATAACTGTCAACTGACCAATCAATCTATATATATAAAAATGAATGTCTGTCTGTATGTATGTATGTATGTTCCCTATAGACTCCAAAACTACTTGACAGATCGGCATGAAACTTTGGGAATATGTTGTGTGAATATTGGGGATGGTTTCTGGCCATAAATTTCAATAGGGGAGCTAATAATTATTACTAACTAATCCATTTTATAAACCTAACCTACTGAACTTGCCGGCCAAACAGCTTAAAGGAACAGCTGATAGAAGTCAACAGTTTTTAATCATATGGCAGGCCCTTAGCGGCGTTATTTACGCTGTCTTTGAACAGCAAAAGACTTTGCACTTTGCATGTAGGCTACCGTGCAGTCGGAGCCTCGCAATATGTAGGAAACATACGACTGGGTATGATGAAATGTAATTATGCCGGGTTGATGACATCTGTTAACCAATGCAGCTAGAAATTTGAAATGTAGTCTCAGTAGGAGGTGGTGAATAATAAAATCAAAAACCTAGCTTCTACCCTAATAGTCGTGGAAGGTTTAAATTCTTTGTATTGTATATTGAAAAGGAAATAAAATTACTATTCATTTATTATATATTTATAAAGGTGAGATTCTTTTTTACAGATATTATAGACTAATTAGATCCTCGAGCAATCTCATCCTCAACCCTCATCAAAGCAGAAGGATTTTCGCCTCATATCTTCGTCGCTCATATCTTATCACACGGTGCATTTCTGCTTCTCACCATCGAGAAGTACTTCATGAGTGGTAAAGAGCGCTGACTTAGATTAGGTTAGGCTGTCTTCTTTATTCTTTGTCACACTTTACTCACTCATTTTCTCTCTTTTTTTGTCACTAATTTTCTTTCCGCGCACCCTTCAAGCATCTCTCAAGCGCTGACGATATCAAGCTTAGAAATTTTGCTACCAGAGTTCTTCCTTGCTCACTCTCTCCCCTCTCACACTCTCTTACTCTCTCTCACTCATATTACTCTCTCACCCTTGAAGCATATCTCAAGTGCAGACGATATCAAGTTTGAAACTGTGCTACCAGAGGGCGCAAGTCGTTACTGCTTTAGGGCGACCTTCAACTTCGCAAACGTTTCAAAATGTTTTCTCTCCTTCACTCCTTCCGATACTTACCGTTTCTCTCCTCTTTCATCTCCTCTTTCATTATTATTCCCACTTATCCACCAGAACATGCCTCTACTCTTCTTCCTCTTCAACATTTTCCTCCACCACCTCTTCATTCGCCTTCCGCAGTTTCTTTTATACTAATTTTCTCTTTTTCTTCCTGTCTTTTTCCCTTTCCCTTTCCTTCCTCTCTTTATATTCTACTTCTTTTTCTTCTCTTCTTTCTTTATCATTATCATATTAACATTCTTCTTTTTCTCTTCTTCTACTTTTTTCTTTACCTGCCTTCTCCTTTATGTTTCCCCACTTTAAATCTTGTCTTTTACTCTCTCAAATCTTGTTTTGTAATTGTTTTTTTTCTCTATCCATCATCATCATCATCATCATCATCATCATCATCCTTTCTTCCATTCCATCATCTTGATAAGTTTCTTTCTCAATCATCTTGCTATTCTCCTTCTTTTCATCATCTTCATCTTCTTCTTCTTCTTTACATCTTCTCCTTTTCCTCTTCTCCTTTTCCTCTTCTCCTACTGGCTTCCTTCACCATCATCATCATCATATTCTCCTTTACTTCTTTTCCTCCTTCTTCTGTTTCATTTACTTCCTTTTTCTTCTTGCATTATCTTTTCAAGATTTTCCATTAATTAATTCTATCCATTTTTTCTCCAATACTGCTTCTTCCTAATGATCATCTTTTTTTCTGTTCCTTCTTTTTCTTCTTCTCCCTTTTCTCCTTATCCCTCTCCTTTCTATAAAGGCATTTAATCAATCAATCAATTCCTCCTCCTCCTCCTCCTCCTCTCATTTCTCCCTTTTCTCATACTCCTCCTCTTCTTACTATTCGTCCTCCTCCTCCTCCTCTTATTCTTTCCACTTCTCATACTCCTCATCCTCCTCCTTCACCTTCTCCTCCTTCACCTTCATCTCCTTCACCTCCTCCTCCTCCTCCTCCTCCTCCTCCTCCTTCACCTCCTCCTCGTCCTCCTTCACCTCCTCCTCGTCCTCCTCCTCCTCCTCCACCTCCTCCTTCACCCTCTCCTCCTTCACCTTCACCTCCTTCACCTCCTCCTCCTCCTCCTCCTCCTCCTCCTTCTCCTCCTCCTCCTCCTCCTCCTCCTCTTATTTCTCCCTTTTCTCATACTCCTCCTCTTCTTACTATTCGTCCTCCTCCTCCTCCTCCTCCTATTATTCTTTCCTCTTCTCATACTCCTCATCCTCCTCCTCCTCCTTCTCCTCCTTCTCCTCCTGCTCCTCCTCCTCCTCCTTCTTCACCTACTCCCTCACCTTCTTCTCCTTCACCTCTTTCTCCACCTCCTCCTCATCATCCTCCTCCTCCTTCTTCTCCTTCACCTCTTTCTCCACCTCTTCCTCCTTCTCCTCCTCTCTTCTTTTGTCACCATAATTCATTTGCAGTTTCTACAGCATTTCTTTGAGTTGGATAACTTCTAAGCTGCGTGCCTCAAATTATTGGCATTCCAATCGGCTACAACCGACAAATCACAGACTATCAGTCTTTCTCGCTTACTTTCTTACACTTTATTCCTTACTCTGTCTCCCTCTATTGCTCACTCATTCTTTCTCTCACTCACCCTCTCTCGCTTTGTCTCTCTTTCTCCTCCTCTCTCTCAGTCTTTCTCTCTCACGCTCTCTTATACTCAAAATCTCTGTCTCTCACTCACAATCTCGCCCACATTTTTCTCCTCATTCTCACTGATTCTCTCCCACTCTTTCTCTCTCACCCTTTCTCTCACCCTCTCATATAATCACTCTCTCAAACTCTCTCTCGCATACTCTCTCTTTCTCTCGCATAGCCTCTCTCTCTCCCTCCCTATCCCACAAACTTCCTTGCGATGATTCATGATGATGAAATGATGCTCCGACAAGTCAAGCGCTTGATTGCTCTGCTTCGTTATCGTCACTTTTCCCTCTCCCACTCCTCTTCTTCCACCGTTATCATCATCTCTTCCTTACACATCATCATCATCATCATCATATTCAACCACTACTTCCATAACACCATTTATAGATCATCAACCACCAATCAGCAATCACCTGCTGATTACAAAGATGGTTATCAACAGTTCGCTTTGAAGATCATTCCACAGTGTCACAGATATTAATTTCTCTTATAAATTCTTATTTATTACTAGTTGACCCGACGCACGTTGCTGCATTCTCAAAAAAAATTCTCCTAGTTTTTATTATTTGCCACCTCCCACTGAGATCTGAGATTACATTTCAAATTTCAATCTTCTAGGACTATTAGGAAAGAAGTTATTCCTAGTCCTAGGGCTCTTTCAGCTGATCAGAGAGGCCTTCTTCGTTATTTCTTACTCACCACCTCTGAATGAACATTTCAAATTTAAACCAGCTACAACTATTAAGGCGGGAGCTAAGTTTTTAATTTTATGATTCGTCAACTCCCACTAAGGTTAAATTTCGAATTTTAACCTTCTAGGACTATAAGGGAAGAAGTTAGTCCTAGGGCTCTTCCAGACGATCATAGTTTCCTTCAGTTTTCCGGTCCTTCGTTGTTTTCTTAATCACCACCTATGAATGAAGAAACATTTTAAATTTAAACCCACGACTATAAGGATAGAAGCTAGGTACTTGATTTTATTATTTGCGACCTCCCTCTGAGGCTTCATTTCATATTTCCAGCTGCATTGGTTAACACTGTTAACAGATGTCATCAACCTGGCATAATTACATTTCATCATGCCCAGTCATATGTTTCCTACATACTGTAAGGCTCCGACTACACGGTACATTCAAAGTCTTTGCGTTTCAGACAGCGTAAATAACGCCGCTAAGGGGGTGCCATATGATTAAAAACTGTTGACTTCTATCAGCTGTTCCTTTAAGGATAGATTTCTCCTATTTGTGTCCTTCAGCAAGGACCTTTTAACTCCCAAACTTCACAGGAACCATCTCGGGACATTTCTACATTGTGCCTGAAAATTTCATAAAGATCGGTTCAGCGGTTCCGGAGTCTGTAGGGAGTATACATACGTACATACATACAGACAGACATTCATTTTTATACATATAGAAGATTTGATAACATGTCATGTTCCAAATTCAGATTTCTTTTCTAGCACAGCTCACCTCATAACAAAAATAATGCAACTAAATACTGTTAAGATATCAATGCTAACATATCAAAGCTAA
The DNA here is from genome assembly GCA_948455865.1 of Conomelus anceps. Lineage (NCBI taxonomy): Eukaryota > Metazoa > Arthropoda > Insecta > Hemiptera > Delphacidae > Conomelus > Conomelus anceps. The sequence goes on from OX418219.1 coordinate 72,146,394, forward strand.
AATATCAAATCGAAATTACAACTCACCCAAAGTATAAATGGAAACTGATTCCTTAAAATCAACATTAGAGAGATTGAGAGAATCGCTGCTAACTTTCTCACCCTTCAACTCTACACACCATTACCTTATATGAATATGGAAACCCAGTTTTCATCGTATGAAACAAGTCAAATTCGCGCAACGGGTCTTGTGCGGTTAGAAGCAGCCATTTTTTTTTTTTTTTTTTTTTTTGTAGATTACGTCTTGGAGACTCCAGTTAAGGAGTATAAGACAAGTCAGATCAACAATATTATACACTAGATACCATAATTACTTAAATTAGTTGAGGTGAGGCTCTTAATTTTGATGTGAAAGGAACTCTTGTACACTATAAAAAGCTTTATCAACTAAATATTCCTTCAATTGTTTTTTAAATATTTCTATATTTTCAAGACTCTTCAAAAACTGCGGTAGCTTGTTGTAGAATTTCCTACCAATATAACTAGGTTTTTGTTCGAATAAGCTACTATTGTGACTCACCAAGTGATAATCTCCTCGGCTTCTTGTATTATAATCATGTACATTCTTGTCTCACTAGCCTCTTTATTATTGAAATTAATAATAATAGCCTACCTCATTTGAAATTGAATTATACCGAAATATTGAATTATAAATTGTATTATCTTGTGGAGTTAGGAGAGTCATTGGCTTGTCTGTCTTATTTAGAATAAAATTTAAAGTTATATTTGAATATTAAATAATTTTTTGGGGCCAGAAAAGCCTTTGACTTGTCTGAGTAGCCTTTGACTGTCTCACATTCAGAATTGAATATGAAATGAATTACAATATTGAATAGAATGTTATAAATTTAACATTTAATATAGGCTGTTTTGTTTCTCCAATTTTTTGCTTTTTTTGCCTCTACTTCTGCTTCATCATAATCTTCCACTTAATCTTCTACTTCCACTTTTTCTTTTCCTGAGAAGAAAACATCTCCGGAGGCGAGCAAGTTTAATTAAATATTAGACAGAACGTTTTAATAATATTCAACATTCAAACACTTCCAGTTATTAGAAGTATATAAATAATCTCAAGAAATTAAAGAAAACAGATACAATAAACTTATGAAAAACGAAGTATAGTTATAAGAAGTCGCCTAGAAGGCAGAATTTCAATTTCACAACTCCAATTTCAACCGGCTGTTGTTTCATTCTACGAGTTTCTTTTATGTTTTCACTACGTGGATGACTTTTTCCATGTGACCCGAATTGGAGAACAATGGAAGAAACGACGTAAGAAAGAGATGGAAAATATGGAGGAATTGTGTCGCAGAGAGAAAGAAAGTTGGAGCATAATCTTGAGCCAATCCCACCGGTCGTCTAACCTGGCCCAGCTTAGTCAGCCGGCTTTTCCTTTGGTGGGATCGGCAGTTGGGGAAATGCAGTTGAAGCAGACGAAGCCTCAACGAATCAAGTTATAATGTTTTGTAATTTTACAACTCTTCATGTTTACGACTCTATAACAAAAGTCATTTGCATACTGGGTAATGTTGATGGCATATCAGCTCCATCTGTTCCTTTCAACATGGCTCTTATGGCAGACCTCATGGCCTGAAAACCAAAAGCCTAAGCTTTCCCGGCTATGGGTTGAGCTGGAGGCTTTCAAATGCTAAGCAGTTTTAGTCGTAGTGATGATATTCATCTATTATAATAAGTGTGTGTGTGTGTGTGTGTGTGTGTGTGTGTGTGTGTTTTTGTCTTAAGCGGCACAAAAACGGCAACGATTTGAAACACTAAATTTGGCACCAAGCTTAAATTTAAACATAAATTGACTGCAATTCGTTAAATTTACCATAAAAAGTTGATATTAGCAGATCGTTCAAATGAAATCCAAGAATTTCAAAATCTCGTTGGAAAGCATGAGATGTTTACTCTAAACTCAATTCCGTTGCCCGATTTCTCATTTCTGTTTACTTTTTCCAAAATATAATCTTGAATTTGAACATTTATGTAAAATGGGTTAGATGCAGGAAACTCATATAGCAGCAGATACATGATAATGCTGATACAGATGACACACCGATACGTCACAAGCCAAAGCAACGGATTAGTTCTGTATCAATATTGCAGCGTCGAAAACACAGATTATTTGTGCCCTTTTTTCAAACAGCTGAATTGTATGGCTAGCAAGACTGCAATAACTGGATTCCCGGGCAGGACCAGGTAAAATGCTCGTTTTATATTAGCAGAAATTATATTATTTTTCTCTCTCACGACAATCTTTTGGATCTTCAGCCCGCCTTACACGTGACGAGCTATTGTACTACGCAGTGGCGGATCCAGAAATTTTTTGGGGTGGCTCTGATGGCTACTGACGATAGGAAGGGGGGGGGGGGGTAGAGGTGTACTAAATACAAGTAGTTGTGAAAGCTTTTGAATTTTTCATAATCAATCATACCTGAACTATAGCTATTCATATTATTGGGAAATAAAAATATATTTACTATTGCTTTGAACAGTTTCAGAGATAAAATTAATTTAAATTTGAAGTATATTGGAAAATGTTTATCAAATTATGGCTGAATCTGGTGTGTTCGGCAGTTTGTCAAGGTATTACGGTATTCCGGTCATATTATTCAATTTTTAAGAATGAAAATCAATGTGGGAGCTTTAATTAGCTACAAATTTTTCAATTAACTAATGTTTCATCTAGTTTTAATAGATAAACTTTGTGTGAATTGCACACTGTAAAACAATTGCACACTGTTTTCCTCTTATAGAAATACTAGCTGGCCCAACGCGCGTTGCTGCATTCTCATAAAAATTCTCCTTGATTTTATTATTCGCCAGCTCCCGCTGAGGTTACATTTAAAATTAGGAAAGAAGTTAGTCCTAGGGCTCTTCCAGCTGATCAAAGAGGCTTCGTTGTTTTCTTAATCACCACCTCTGAATGAAGAAACATTTAAAATTTAAACCTCCTATGACTATAAGGGTAGAAGCTAGGTTTTTTATTTTATTATTCGCCACCTCCCGCTGAGGCTGCATTTCAAATTTCTAGCTGCATTGGTTAACGGATGTCATAAACCTGGCATAATTACATTTCATCATACCCAGTCGTATGTTTCCTACATATTGCAAGGCTCCAACTGCACGGTAGCCTACATGCAAAGTGCAAAGTGTTTGCTGTTCAAAGACAGCGTAAATAACGCCACTAAGGGGCCTGCCATATGATTAAAATCTGTTGACTTATATCAGCTGTTGCTTTAAGCTGTTTGGCTGGCAAGTTCAGTAGGTTAGGTCTATAAAATGGTTTAATTAATAATAATTATTAGCTCCCCTATTGAAATTTATGGTCAGAAACCATCCCCAATATTCACACAACATATTCCCAAAGTTGCATGCCGATCTGTCAAGTAGTTTTGGAGTCTATAGGGAACACACATACATACATACATACAGACAGACATTCATTTTTATATATAGAGATGGAATCTGAAGTTACTCCCCCAGAAAATGTTTGTATAATCTCTTTGAGAAATCAGTTAAAATGCTATTAGATCCATATTATATATATATATATATATATATATATATATAAGTAAACCCAATGCAAGCGATGTATCTGAAATTTTTCAACGATTATAACATATATCAGTAGCTGGTAATAATAATATTATTATATTATTTATTATTATTAGTAGCTGGTGATCATCAGTGGTCTGGTTTGCAGACCACTGTGATAGAATGTTAAAAAAAAAACATTGGTTTATATGTTAATGTAGTTTCTCATTATTTTCATTAAAGAAAGTTTGTACTGACGTGATTCAATTACTGCAATTTTATTCAGCTTTTTCTATTCAGCAAGTACAAAAATCTAATCACTGAGTTGATTGGTTGCAGGCAATGTAAATGTAACTAAGACATTATACAGTATTAAAACGTTAACGGATTTCATACAATAATTGAAGACTCAGTAGTGGAATTAGGTAATTCTTGCTAATGAATATTTTACGCGCTTCAAATTGATTATATTGGTAAAAAATTTACACTCTTCCAAAAATTATTTGGAGGTTTAGGGGGGGGGGCTTCAGCCAGAAAGCCCCCCCCCCCCCGTAAATCCGCCACTGGTACTACGGATCTTTTTTTTCTGAGGATGAAGCCCACATAGGTCTGATACCTGGGCGTGGGTAATGAATGATCGATGGCGTTTGTGATTGATTAGTTGGACCTACAGTTTTGGGTGGCTTCCGAACCACCGGGGAAGTGATTCTACATGATTGAAGGGATTGAGTTGAACGATGAAAATGGAATTTACTGAAAACGATTTGCAAAATCTGAAATAAATTCCTGCAAGCTCAAAATTGATACAGTATTTTCGAATCATTGAACCGTGAATTTCTAAAAGGAGTCTGGCTCGATTATTTCAATTCATCCTTCCTGTGGAAGCAATAAATCTTTTTCGATTCACTCCTTTTGTGTTCACACACTTCCTTCATCCTTTGTTGGAGCTGATCCTTCCTATTCTGTCCTGTATCCTCGCTTCCTTTTTTGGTCAATCCATTCTTTTCCTGAAAACCTAAAATAAGGCTGGCAACACTAAAGTTCACACTTGCATTATATTTACACAAATTAGTCTATTTACACACACTAATTGTAAGTTCAATCAAACAAAGAAAAAACAAATCAACAAATTACAAGTTAATACTTATTTTTTAGTAATTATTTACAAGAATTAATGAATAATCAATTACAGGCTGATCAATAACAAAAGAAACTAGTCAAATAAACTGTACAATAATGTAGAAAGAAATGATAAAAAGAGCAACTAATCACTTACAAAACACAGTCCAATTCGTTATTTGACAGTCCCAAATAGTATAACTTAACACAACGTCTTTAAACTATTAGTAAGCTGCACATACAGTAACCACTTGTCTCTGCACTTGACACTGGAATCAAGCACTGTTTACTCCTCTGGCACGAGATCTGTAACACATTCTGACACGCGAGCTTTTGTAATGCTCAACTCGATGGTTCACGTGAGCTCCTTTATATACGAGATAGTTGTCATAATTCCGAGAACTGGAGTCTACCAGACGCTTCGAGAAGTCCACGGAACATGACCTCGATTGTTCAAGAAGTCTGTAGAAATCTCGAGAAGTATAATTGAGTGCGAGAGTTGCACACTTGAAGAATAAGGGTGACAAAGACATCTAATGAGAGAGAACGAGGAGAATCAGATTGCAGTTGCGTCTGTCCATGAAATCAATGGAATGATATAAATAGAACAAGTGCGTGATTAACTGCTTGTTTTCTTTCGTAACAATACATATTTATTTGAGTACGATATATTCGACTACTTTACTTATCACAAGAGGTTTATAGATCACTAGCATTTCACTCGGTTTGCCCGGGAATCCAGTTTGGAGTTTTTCTTTCCTGGTAGTGGTCACAAAATTACAAAATTGGGAAGACTGAATGAAATACCATACAGTATTCATACCATACAGTTCACTCTTTTTGAAAAGAGAACTTTACGAAAAAACATTTGTATAGCTTTCCTTAGCATACCTATGGTGGATTAAAAAAAGTTCCAGCTTGCTGCTGGTTGATTCATAAATCAATACCCACTTTATTTTCTCAGTGCATTCGTTGACGTTTACATTTTTGATTATGTTGAAATATTTTCTTTAAATTATTTTAAATAGTTGAATTGAAAAAAAGCAGAAGGAAAATGTTGAGGTATAATGTATTGCGAATTCTATTAAACAAGAAGGAAAGGAAGAAACAAAACGTTTTTCAAAAACTGCAAATGTGAATTTTTTGTGAATTGGGAAGCATATGGTGACTATAGAAATAGAAGCAGTCGAATGACAAGGTAAGTATGCACCTTAGTTGAATGATGCATATGCCTATCAGCTCAAAAGACTATATTAACTATTTTTCAAGAACTATCAATGTACCTTATATTTGTGAATTGGGAAGCTTATATGATGTCTATAGCAACCGAAGCAGTTGAATTGCAAGGTTGGTAGAGAGGTTAGTATGCACCTTGGTTAAATGGTGCATATGTCTATCAGCTCAACTGACAATATTAATTATTATTTAACTCGTGGAGTTCTTAGATACTTCGTTGCATCAGTTTATTTCATGTAAATTCGTCGGGTCCTTGGAAACACCGTTCTGTCGGTTTTTTTCCCTGAAAATGATCATATCAAATCAATTTATATTCCTAAAAAAAAAAACAAAGTTCGAACCATTCTCTCTATCGAGAACAATCTTCCACGAATGTAAAACAAGTGGAAATAAGGAAGCGATCAATCTACCGGTTTGTTTTTCCGAGAAAACCGCAGCGCCGATTTGTAACCGGCAGGAAAATGGCATTTCTAGTCGAGCTGAAGGGATCAGACGGTCTTGGCTGACTCCAGTGTCGGAAACTATCAATCTTGACGTCTCTCCTGTTGCTCCCAAGGGTTAAATGGTGAGTAGAAAAAGAGGGAAACAAGAGAGGGAAGGAAGGAGCAAGAGAGAACGAGTGGCTGAGAAAGAAAACTGAGAAAGACGGCAGTGATGAGTGTCTGGTGAATCAGTTTACGAGCTCATTCATTCACATCTCAACCCAACTTGTTCTTGTTTCCCTCATTTTATCACTCATTCTTTCTCTTTCTCTCTCCTATTCTCTTTCTAAAACTTATTACAGACGTATAATTGTGGAAGTGAGATGAAAAACATTGATCAAAAAAAAATCGCGGTTCTAATTTTTTTTGAGGATGAGACCAGTGTGTGGGTAATGAGTTGAATTATGGTGACTAATAAGTTAGACCTACAGTTTCAGGTGGGTTCCGAGCCACTTGGAAGTGATTTTGCAACGTCTCTCGGAGAGAGAGAAAGAGAGAGAGACAGAGTGAGTGAGTGAGAGAGAGACGGCAATGCGTTTAAATTCGCATGCACGTAGCATTCAACTATTTATGTATTCCTTCCAACAGGAAAGGTCAGAGGTCATTATTTTAGCAAAACGTAATCCGGTACTGAGCTTAGGCACAACGGAATCAGCTCGTGCGTTCAAGTAATAAGAGTAGAAGAGCTTTATAGAAAATTCCCTGAATTTTGGCACACATAAAATGTTGTGTGTTCAATACTCGTAAATGTATTACAGATGGTGGTAACAAAACTGGCAGCGAAAAAATGAATTTTGTTGAGGAGTTTTGTGTTTGTGAGGAGATTTGAGGATTTGTATGTGAAAGAGAAAAATAAAATAGGAAGATTTTGCTCAGCTTTAGCAAGCTTAAATATTGAAACAAGTTGAGCAAAAATGTTAAAATATGATGTTTTTCATGATTTTTATAGCGCGGATATCGAAACTGGGTTTGAACACTGAAATAGAGTTGAATCGTTGTTTTGGCTCCATTGTAGAGGAATCCTTTTCAGGGGATGTATGTATGTATGCATATGCTTTACTGGCCATTACATTCAAATATCTCATTATATTTCTAATACAGAATGATTGAAAGTCTCAAATTCATTCATTATCTGTTGGGCTAGTTCTGCCAATTCGACCGGGAGACATAATGTGTCCGGTCAGCAGAGGTGACAGATTAGCTTCAAGTATAGATTACCTCAGAGGAAGTGATAGCCGTGAGTCGTAACAGGTATTTGTTTAGTCAGATGAAGATAAGCTGCGAATTCCTGGGCCCTCTTTGTAAGGATGACTGATTGGATTGGCCAGCAAAAAAGGCAGTTCTCAACTGAAAAGAACACTTCCCGGTGATTTGGAACCCACCTAAAACTGTAGATCCAACTCATCACCCATGCACAGGTCTCAGATCTATCTGGGCTTCATCCTTCTAGGGAAAAAAAGTGTCGAAAGATTTCAAGTTTTAAACACTGGAATAAAACAACCATTGTTTTGATTCTCAGAAATTTTAAAATTGATTCTTTGACGATATCACGCGAATAAAATTAGAAAATGATGATGCTTTTTCGGAGGATGAAGTCCACATAGGTCTGAAACCTGTGCGTGGGTAATAAGTTGGATTATAGAGATTGATGAGTTGGACCTACGTTCTAGGTGGGTTTCAAACCACTGGGAAGTGATTTTTTTTTTTTTTTTGAGGATGAAGCCCACATAGGTCTGAGACCTGTGCATGGGTAATGAGTTGGATGATGGTGATTGATGAGATGGCCTACAGTTTTAGGTGGGTTCCGAACCACCGGGAAGTTATTTTACAGCAGAGAACAGTGTATTTTTTGCTGGCCAATCTAATCGGTCACCGTTACAAACAGGTCCTACGAGAACGCAGCTTATCTCTATCTGATTGAACAGATACCTGCTGTATCGTCTGTCTTTTTCCATGTTCTGGAGTTGTTTCACTAGTATGAATACACAACTTCCTGGCTTAAAATGTAATGAAATGAGAAGGTTCGAATTTCATTTTATTTCAATGGCCATTTCATTCATGGAATATTTTTTGTTTCACGAATTTGATTACGCAGCCGGTTCTAAATATTTTGTTGGCAGATTGATTTTGTCAATGATTTTATAAATTTTCTAATTTAATTTCGTTGTTGGAGTTCCATATCTTCCCCATGAAACCATCGACTAAAAGAATCGATAGTCGATATGAAAGGAATTTTAGACTTTGCTTTGGGCAAATATTAAGATTAGAGTTAGATTTCTTAATCTGTGCTTTGGGTTTGGTACAGACTTCGATTAATCGAAATGTTCATTCCATTCCTTCGTGGGGAAGATACAGATTTGGAATAATAATCTTATTTCTTTATTATTTATTTTTAAACATATAATGTCTTATTTTCTTCGCTAATTTTACGTCATAAGCAGTAGTACATCGCAAGAAGTCGCATTATCGTCGTATTGACTACTTTAACCTTTCTGAATTTCTCATAACGATTTGAGATTATCGTGGACTATTAATAGCTCAGACGACCTACAGCTGTGATTACCTGACAAAATTGAATTATCGATTTGCTGCTAACAGAGTTCAGCACAAAAATGAAGCCATCACATTCCATTCAGTTATCAGTGATTTTAGAAGCATGAACTGAGACGTTCAGTTATTAGTCATGTAAGAGAAGTTAAATTTGAATTATTTATTTATTGTGACAAATTTACAACGAGTGTGAAGGTGCAACAGACTCAAGTCCAAAACTGCTCCCTTCACAAATTTTGAATATGTTATATTGTCCAAAACATTGAGGTTAACACAGAATAGAAATTTAAGATATGCTGGAAACCAAAATATGTGTTCTATTAACCTATTACTTCATATCAAATTGATTGAAATATATTTTTTCTGTTATAATACAGACGATCAAGCCTCAAATCAGCATTATACAAAAGAAAGGTCAATAAATCAAACAAGGTCAAGCTACAGGACGTAAAATAATAAAATAGAATAATGATGTTGAAGATCCATCTTGTTTCCACTGATATGTAATATAAACTTAAAAAAACACTTTTAAATGGAATAGAATAAGATTTATTTCCTAAATAAACAAAAATACAACAATTTAAATAATAATAAATTAACTAAGACTCTAGACTATTCAGTTACCCATATTTCGACCCAGCAAAGCATAGCTTGAGCGTCAGACCGACCAAGGAACATAAGATAGTAAAAATCACTACGACTGCAATTTAAATAAAATAAGCACAAGCAAAAAATAAATACAAATAACACATGAAACTAGATTAAATTTCCTATTTTGAAGAAGATATTCTCTTTGACCCATTCTACAATTTTGAAAATAGATGATTTTTATCATTAAATGATAATAGTGTAGTTGGTAAGACATTGAATAGTTTACAGCAGATATGATGTTTTTGGTGCCTGCAAATACTTTTGTTCCAGTTAGGTATGAGGATGTTATTTGTTAACGGTCTTATGTTGTAAGTAAACTGTCTTATTCTGAATACATATCTATTGAAATTTATAAACAATATCTTTTTTTTATGTATAACTGCCTTAAAGTTAAGAGCTGAAGTTCCTTGCGAATGAATGAGCCTACTGAAGTAGAGTCTAGGTCTACCCAAAGCGGCTCTTATAATATTGTTACGGGTTCTATGTCTAAAATAACGCTGGCAATACTTAAATTTATCACTCACACTTTATTTACACAAATAATAAAGAGATTTCAATAAAATGTCAAAAAATCAATCACTAAAAGTTAAAAGGCCAATCTAATATTCAATGATAATTGTACAATAAGCTGTCCAGTAATATTCAGAAAGAAACGTCGAAGAAGAACAATTAACTTACGTAGCACAAGTCCGTAATACAGTAATAGGTAAAAGAATTATCACTATAGAACTGTCAAAGATGGTTTGTAATAGCGCCAACGGGATTGCACTGTCTGTATTAACGGGAACTGTCACTGAGAAAGAATTATCACTATATAGGCAGAATATACAGAACTGTCACCACTTGTTTATCACGACGAACTGCAAACAAGACTGAACTAACTTACAAAAGTCTACCTCTATTTATATAATTTTTCATAATTGAGATATCTCTCGATTTTTCTATCAACTTCTACCGATTTCTGAAATAAACAATGAAAGGCTTTCACACCTTCCACAATATTCGATAAGATTCCATTAATGTCTAATAAAACAACTAGAACATTCTACAAATTACCAAGTAAACACCATAAAAGTGTCAAAAGCAGAGTAATTAATTGCTTAAAAGTAAATATAGATATTACATAGTAGATAACACCGAGAACCACTGTTTCTTCTTTTTCTCTCTCCATTTTCATATTCACTACAATATGTTTCTGAATGGTAACAGCTTTTTCATATGAGCTGTTCAATATAAATAATTGAAATACATGGGCTTCTTTAAACAAAAAAGGGAAAATAATATGAAATACACAAATCAACTGTTACAGAAGATATTGATTTGATATTGACCTACTTTATAAGATACCGTAACAAGGGTGACACTGTTTAATTATTGTTTAAAACAGATTTGATCATTACAACTATCTTCAGAATCGTTCTTCATCATCCGAGTCATTTCCAGGGTCTCTAAAATATTTTGGGTGACAGATTATTTGTGTACTTAAAGATTTTTCCTCTGTTGATAGGATTTTTTTTTTTTATTTGTTGACTTTCAATATTTTAACACATGTATTGAAATGTTAGGGTAGTTTGTGTTTGATCACCTGTTCTATTCTACTTGTCTATCATTTTTAATTTGTATTAGTCGCTTAGGAGCCTGTACAAAACTTCTATCATCCAAACTGCTATCAAGATGTACAAAGTTAAGATTATACAAGACCATCATACAGCCGGTATTATTGTATGGCAGTGAGACATGGGTCCTTTCCAAAAGAAATGAAGGACGATTAATAGTTTTTGAGAACAAGGTTCTGCGGAAAATCTTTGGCCCAGTATGTGAAGATGGAGTTTGGCGCATAAGAAAAAACAGGGAATTACGTGCCCTATACCAAGAACCAGATATAATAGCCCTCATAAAAGCCAAAAGAATTAGCTGGTTAGGTCATGTGCTTCGTAGAGAGGAGGGAACAAGGCTGAAGGAGGTGTGCAAGGCCGTACCTGCAGGAAGGCGACCATTGGGAAGGCCTAAATTAAGGTGGCTTGACCAAGTTGGGAAAGATGTTGTCAGGTGTGGAGGAACAATTGAAATGGCAGAGGACAGAGAAGAATGGAGGAGGCTAATCTACGAGGCAAAAAATCGACTGAGATTTGTGACGCCCCAGCAGTAGTAGTAGTATTAGTCGGTTGATTTTTACCTCTACCTGTTACCAATGGGAGTGTTTGGTATCAGCCAATGACAGACCTCCATCGTAGAATAGTTTGACCATTGAAAGGCTCCCATTAGGTATACCAAAGATTTACCAATTCTAGTAAATTAATAGAACAAAAATTAATAATAGTAAATTAATAAATTAAAATTAAGTAGTATATTAAATAAATACTAAATAATAGTATTCGACCATGGAAGGCATTTCGTGTCAGGTCTCTACTGAAATATATTCCACCAGAATGTCCATTACAATTTATTTTGAATTCCAAAATGGCGTCAAATCGTCCCTCTCTACTGAGTCAACAAAAGGAATTCTCATAACTAACTAATGAGTCCGCTACAATTGAAATCAAAGCTGAAAGCTGAAAACAAAGACAAACTCTCAGCCGGATCTTTTTACTTTGTGTTTGATGTCCATTCAAAGCTAGAAATGGATTCCAACTGAGCAATGGAAATTCACAGGAAGTCTGTCAAGGGAATTGAACAGAGATGGAAGATTGAGGAGAACTGGTAATTGAAGAGAGATGGTGTAACTACGCTAAGCAAGTTATGCTTAGCATCATCACTTTGTCCATTTTCGTGGACCTTTTTCCAAAAAAATAACGCTGACAAACGAAAAGTGTTGACATTATTCTCAAATCGCAGCGTCAGAAAAACAGGGATCACGGATTTGAGACTGGTGAATTCACTCGTTATTCTCGCAGTGTTTGCCAGAATAATAGCGGGAATCGCGGGACTGAGGCTTTGGGGAGAATATATATATATTTTTTGTCAGAATCGACAGAGCGTATGGCTGGAACAAATTATTATTTACACAGCGTGAATCCATTAAAGCTCTTCAGTTGACTCTGTGAATCTGAGTAACGCTTTAGGGGCTGAAAGAATGTAACATTTACGTTACATTCGAATGAAGTTGAAAATCTGCATAACGGGTCATTAAAAGTTACACTAAAGTAATGGAACAGCCACATAGAAAATGAATGGAGTTTGTAACAGAGCTGCATTTTTTGGAGGATGAAATTAATGAAATGAAAAAATACTATAAAGTCTCCTCTACCACTCTACCAGACCTGTGTATGGGTAGTGAGTTGGATGATGGTTGCTCCTACTGTTTTATGTGGGTTCCGAACCACCGAGGAGTGATTAACAGCAGAGAAGAAAGATTTTACATTGAACATTTCGATATTAAACACTTACAGAGCATTACGTTACAGTTTTTAGCATAGAAAAACATTTACAAAAATGTTTTCAGTAGACTTCTATTGGTCATCTTGAAGCTATTATGTGAATGCGTGAAATTTTGAATTCCCTGTCATTTGAATTGCCATATACAAAAGTGAAAATTGAAATTTGAGTCCTTCTTCTTGCTAGAGTTTTTTTTTGCCGCTTCAGGCAGTGTAGCCCAAATAGCCTTGCTAGTCCATCGGTCCTGCTTGACAGTTGTGCATACTCAATTGCGATAAAATTGTATTTGAAAGCGAAAAATGCAATGAATGAGTTCTCTATTTTTGCTATACAGAAGATAATTTGTATCGTACATTTGTGATTTGAGTGTTTATTCAAAACCTTTTGCTTGGCTCAATCATTGGATTAGAGAATACTAAATTATAAAAATAAGAAATTATCATTGATTAATGTTCTTAATAGAAATTTGTATCAATTTTCAGCTTTGTGCAGTCAGTTTTGCAACCGATTATGTGGGAATCGAAGCACTTATTTTTGTTTTGTGTAATTGACCGAGCGAAGAGAGGTCTCTGTTTCAGGTGTAGCCCGATTCCCTCCCAGCCACTGCTCTATTCTCACTGAACAAATATTATTTCATAATATTATTACAACCTGCCCTCTCTTGTAATATATTATTACAACCTCTCATACTGTTAACATGTCACAAGTGTCGAGTTGTGTCTAGTGAAAAAGGAAGAAATTTATTATTAATGGTTAAGTTCCCCTTCCTCCGAAAGGAAATTTTAATACTTTCGAGTAAGAAATTTTAAAACTGACTCACATCTAATACAGTCTTTGCTGTGTATTAGCTGTGTCTGCAATTCAAATGTGTTCAAATTACATATGTATCAATAATGAAGTACTTACAATACATTCTAGATTTTCGCTTCAAATATGTGTTGAATCATTTCACCAACGGGAGGGAATCGGCCGTGATTTCTATATACCTGTTCACGTCTGGGAGAAAATCATGCTAAGATTTTCACCTGAGTGAGGTCCTGGGAGAGAATCGGGCATAGTCCCTCTGTTTCAAGCCGACAGTTTTGCATTTGTCTGTCTGTCTGTCTGTCTGTCTATTTGTAACGCATTTACGGATAAACACGTGCACCAAATGCTCAGCGATATATGTGTAAGGATTACAAAAGCGTAAAAAGTAAGGCTCTTGAGCCTTCTTCTATGATAGGAACATATGATTTTTAAATTAGCTTCTCCATCATAAGCAATTGAAATCAGATTCATAGATAGCAAATCCTTATTGATCTGGTAGAGTCTTAAGAATAAAGTTATCATTCATAAGAATAGCATATTTGTTTGAGAGAAACAAATAATTAATAATGAATAATAAGACAAAATTGTCACAACCACATTTATTAAAACTTCGATAAACTAGTTTCGGTTGTTACACCATTATCAATCTCAATCAAACTCAAACTCATGAGTTTGATTGAGATTGATAATGGTGTAACAACCGAAACTAGTTTCTTAAAGTTTTAATAAATGTGGTTGTGACAATTTTGTCTTATTATTCATTATGGATACCTTCCACAATATCACCTTCGTCATTACTAAGAAAGTTAAATAATTAATAATTTTTCAATTAAGAATAATAATATCTGATTACTAAGTAAATGATATACAAATTTAATTGATATTGTTTTAAAAACTCATTCATCAGACATCTTGAAATACAATTTGCACTGTCTCTCAAATAGAAAACACACCCCTGTTGATATCATACAGAGTGATCTTTTGTGAAAAACAGACATGAAATAGACAACGCAAATTGAATCAATGGTTAGGTCTGACGACTGTGTTTGATTTTGCGATAATGATTATCATTGAGTACATCGAGTATGTTCCTCTGTGCAAGCACCCTTATTCTACTGTTCATAGAACTACTAGTAATTTTATGGAGGAAATTGAAAACAAAAACGTGGTCCATCGGTTTGTATCATCGACTTCTGATCACAACCATGTGAGAATCGAGTTCTCCCTCTCCAGCAATCAGTCCAACGAGGTGAAACAATGAGAGTTCTAGAGCACTGTCCCCCCCTCCCCCTATTCCCTGTACAATACAATACCATTCTATATCCGATCCTATAGCCGATCTATCGGATCCCATCCCATCCAATCCGCTGTCGAAACCTCAATAGGCCTCAAGTGTTTTGCGGCTTTCCCAATCAAGTTGAGACAGGCTTGCACTGTATAGGCCCACTGTCTATGGAAAGCCTATATATAGCGATTCTACATTGCTATAGATATGTAGAAAGACTGAACCAACTCAGCTGTAAAACCAGTTCCGGAATTCAACGAATCAGATGGCTCATTTCAAACAGTTTGCTTCAACAATTTGTGGCCAAAAAGCCAATCGCATGGCTCGTTTGTAGTTAATACACATATATAACAAAACATGTAACTCATATTATACAAATTATATAACACATGTAATCACTCAGTGTTAATCAATTCGAGATGTCAGAATCCTGTTATATTGAACGAGCAATTTCGGTATGTATGTGCAAAAGATCTCAAAAACGGCTCCAACGATTTTGATTAAATTACGAATATAGGAGCTTTTTGATACGAAAATACGATTGCACTAGGTCTCATTCCTGTAAAAACTCGCTAAAGGTCACAAAAAGGGTAATCTATCCTTGAAGGAACAGCTGATAGAAGAACCAGTTTCAGTCAGATGGTTGGCTCTGTCGCGACGTTATTTAGGCTGCCTGGAACGCGAAAACTCACGCACATACCGTATAGTCGGAGCCTTGCAGTTATGTAGGAAATAATAATAATAAGCTTATGGCTTTTGATGGTGGGGAGACCCTTACGGGTAGTTCCACCTCGCCATTTGTGCCATGTTACGGGGAACATGGTGGACCTACTATTTTAGGTGGGTTCCGAAACATAAAAATATGACTGAAGAATCGAAGCTCTGCACATGATTTTTCCACTTCTTTAGTGATTACAAAACTAAACTTTTCTAATTACTGTGGTTCATCATGTAAAAAGGTACTCTCGGCCGTTTTTCTCCATAATTTATCAAGGACTCTCAATGAATTTCGTCTTATTATTCTCGGCATGAATAAGAAGCAACAGATATGTTTTAGCCACGCTTCAATATGCGCTCCTTTCTGCAACTACAGTAGACAGTGAGTTGACACCGTATGAAGGTGTGTTAATTTTACTGAATTTCAACCATAAATTGGCTGGAACTGTTTTCTATGCAGGTTTTGTAGAAACAGTGATAGATTGTATTGTAAAAGAAATTAAAAATCATAAAACTTTCAGGCACATAAAACATTAACCCCTGAGCGGAGCTCGGTACCCTGTTATTTTCAATTTATTGGAGCTCCATCACGTTGGCTGATGATACGATAAGATGTAGCTCCATCAGTGGTGTAACTATGGAGGGGGGGATCAGGGGGGGAGATCCACCCCATAGAGACCCAGTATCAAAAGAAATTTTGGAATTTCAACAAGCCATAAGAGACAATAAATTCTGACAAAGTAATTATAAAAGATGACTTTAATCGCTGAAAATTTGGTTTCAGAAGGATTATTTTTCTGTTTAAATCCGGAAGAGTACCCCGAACCCCTCTTTTGAATGAAAAAGCTTTATAAAGTCTTGAATTACGTTTAGAAAACCCCCTTTTTTCTAGTACATACTCTACTGTACACCAATCTGGTGCTGTGGGGGATCAAAGAAAGCAGAGTGAAAATAGTTTAAAGTTATAAATAGTAAATAGTTTTAATGCTTTGAAGTTTGGCTACTTGAGCAATACATTTTTAGACTGAGAGTTCGGATCTCCAACTGACAAGGATGCAAAATAGATGAAAATTTCATACATAATTTAGGTTAGAATAATGTTAGAATGGATGAATCTGTGTCTAGAAACGTTTAAAATGTGATTTTAGAAAGATTATTTGTCCAAAATTTCCTTTGGAGTACCCCCGAATCTTTTTTTGAATAAACTATACATTATAGTCTTGATTATGCTTGAATTATTGTTAGAGATACTCTCCTCTCCTCCTCCTCTTGTGAGGTACTATAAAGTACGTATCGAGTCAACCCCCCCCCCCACCACCTAAAAAAAAATACGTCACTGGTGCTTCCTGACCCCCCAGACTGACCCTCTAGTTACGCCACGCCACTTTGTTCCATATAAGATGGAAGGGATGATGATAAAATTTGCAATGGTAAAATGCTGAGGTTGTACTCTAAAGTTTTATTTATTTATTGAGCTATCAATTGCTAACATTTGTATTTTTTATTGTTTGAAGCAATATCAAAAGGATTAAATTCCTTCAAAAATCTACTTTTTGGAATATTATTATTATTGGTCGGAGACTCATTTTTCTTTATTAGATTATTCAAACTCAAATCAATCTTTCCAGCTCTTTGTGAGACGGAGATACAAATGTGT
The DNA here is from genome assembly GCA_948455865.1 of Conomelus anceps. Lineage (NCBI taxonomy): Eukaryota > Metazoa > Arthropoda > Insecta > Hemiptera > Delphacidae > Conomelus > Conomelus anceps. The sequence continues at coordinate 72,163,812 of OX418219.1, forward strand.
TATTGTTCAATGAGAAGTTGTAATAACAGGAAGCATCAGATCCAGTTGCGAATCATCTGATTTCTGTAGAAAAGCGTTGAATGAACAAAATTTATCTCGAGGGAATTCGAATCCATTGAAACGCGAGATCGCAAAACAGTCGTTAGTGCGCTTGTGGAGTGGAAAGATTGAGATAGCAGATGAAAGATAGAGTGGAGAGGAAAGAGAGATTAGAGAGAGAATATAGATGGATTGAGAGAGAGGGGAGAGTGGAGAAAGAGAGATAGAGGAATGAGAAGAGTGGAGAGAGAGATGAGAGTAGAGAAAGTTTAAAAGAGAGAGTGTGAGGGAGAAGAGAAAGAGAGAAAGATGGTGAGAATGAGTGAGAATTGAATTGAATTGCTGCCTTTATTTTATCCTAGAAGGGCGGAGTTGAGGCGCAGCCGGCCCCCTCTTGCACTCAACCCTCCGAGAGAGAGGGAGTGAGTGAGAGGGAGGGAAGAAAGAAGAATGAGAAGAGTGGAGAGAGGAGGGAGAGAGTGAAAGAGGAGAAAGGAGAGATGAAAGAGCAGAAAGAAGGGAGTAGAGAGTGAAAGAGTGTGAGAGTGTGAGAGAAGAAGGAAAAGAGGAAAGAGGAAAGTGGAGAAATGAGTGAGTGAGGGAAAGAGAGGGTGAGAGATGTTGAAGAGAGGGTAAGAGAGAGAGAGAGATAGAGAAGAAAGGGTATGAGAGTGAGAGAGGGAGAAAAGAGGTTAGAGGGAGGAGAGAGTGAGAGAAATAGTAAAAGAGTGTGAGAGGGAAAAAAAAGAACAGAGAGAATAGTGGTTTGGGAAGAGATAAGAGAGGGATTGTGAGAGAAAAAGAGTGAGTGGATGAGAGAGAGTAAGAGAGAGAAAAGAGAGGGGGTGAGAGAGAGAAGAGAGGAGAGAGTGGGAGAAATAGTAAAAGAGTGTGAGAGAGAGAGAGAAGAAAGAAAAGAGGGAAGAGATAAGAGAGAAAGAGCGAGTGAGTGAGTGAAAGAGGGCAAGAGAGAGTGAATAGAGGGTATGATAGAGATAGATAGAGCGTGTAAGAGAGAGAAAAGAGAAGGTATAAGAAAGTGAGAAGAGAGGGTAAGAGGGAGAAGAGAGGTGAGAGGATAGAGGATAAAGTGGGAGGAATAGTAAAAGAGTGTGAGAGAGAGGAGAAAAAACAGAGAGAAGAGTGGAGAGCGAAGAGATAAGAGTGAGAAAGAAAGAGGGAGTGGGAGAGAGATAAGTCTATCATTGAGCAACCCACTCAGCTGTACATTCCCAGCATTTATGATCACAGAACGATATTCTCATCCCAAATGTACTCGTCGATGATATTTTCATCAATAGGAATCCAAACCAAGACTGAATTATTTCTATTCACATGCAAAGTGAACTCGAGCCAGAGGAGCATCTCTCTAAAGTCAGATCATTTCGTATCTTATATAGTTTGCTAAAATCTCTATATTTCCCATTTTCTTCTACTTTTTTCCTTCTGTTTCTTCTACTACTAATACTACTTTTTTTTTTTTTTTTTTTTTTTTTTAGGATGAAGCCCACATAGGTCTGAGACCTGTGCGTGGGTAATGAGTTGGATGATGGTGATTGATGAGTTGGACCTACAGTTTTAGGTGGGTTCCGAACCATCGGGAAGTGATTTTACAGCAGAGAACAGTGTCTTTTTTGCTGGCCAATCTAATCGGTCACCGTTACGAACGGGACCTACGAGAACGCAGCTTATCTCTCTGATTGAACAGATACCAGCTACGGCTCGTGGCTATCACTACTACTACTACTACTACTTCTTCGAAAATCTACGCAAAAAAATTGTAAACGCTAAAAGCTACGATAATCATTTCAAAGTCGTACTTGCTCTGCTACTATAAATAAACATGGCCGAATCTATTTCCATAGTTGAGCGAAATTAATTATGTTTCATCAGATATTACATACATTCTCTTTGCCATAATAAAGTAGCTGGTAGGCCATAATATAAAAGACAGAATATATAAAAATTCAAGAAAGAATATATAAATATTTTTATTATCAGCTATAATTGAATACATAACAAAGAATCTACTGAATTTAGGCAATTTTATGATCCCAATAGCTCAGTGAGGAAAGCAATCACAAACTACCTCACTCCTCGTTTGTGTAGTACGCTCTTTGGACTAAAACATAGCGTTGAGGTCTGAAGAGTCACCTAAAGTCGAATCGGCTGTGGTACTATATACTTATTACATACATGATCCCAATATAACTATTTTTATTTGCAACTGCATGTAAATTTATAATGGCTACCTACTGAATTTAGGTAATGTTATGATCCCAATACAACTATTTTTATCTGCAACTGCATATATATTTATAATGGCCAACCTAAACAAAGAGATTGCCTTCCACAAATTGTGCACGTAAATTATCTAATAAATTGACTGAACTGAATTACTCCCACCAGCGAACAAGGTTTTTTTCCTTCTGCTAGTTGGTGCCAAAAAAATATTCATATACGTTTATTTAAGAAGTTATTCTATTTTATTTCATGTATTAATTTATTACATTTTTTAGATAGTGTGCTTCATTAAAAAACACATACAAGAGTTTAATACAGGCGAAACATTTCATAAATATTCAACAAGATATAGGAACAACTTGAGAGACGACACACACCGGACTACTATGTATGAACGAGGTGTGAGGAGTTCAGGTGTTCGGCTGTATAATTTATTGCCAGCTCATATTAAAGAAGTTAATGGAATAAATTTTAGAATTAAATTGATGAAGGAGCTGCTGTCTATATGCGCGTACTCTGTGGAGGAGTTTGGAGAGTTTTACGAACCTCGAGATGGGGGTTTGAGAGGGTAGATAATCTATTTTATGTTCGACTGACGACATGCACAAGTCCATACACCTCTTTTACAGGAGGTCAATGAATGCAATAAAATAATAATAATATTAACATTAAGTTAATAGAACTTCAATTTGTTTTGTTTGTAAAGTTGTAGTAATAAAGTCTTCATGAAATAAAAATAAAATAAAACATTAATTTATCAAATTAACTGCATCATTTTTTAACCTTTCTATACAATCATGCTTATATTATATTTCTCTGAATGTGGTAATAAATTCGTCATTCTAACCCCTTTGTACCGCATTCTCGCCTTCAAGTGTACAAGTGGCTTGAAACTGATTATCGTAGTTTCTAACGTTAACGGATTTTTAGCGTAGATGTGCGCATCCTCTACTGATTTCTCTGACTTGTTCTTTGATTCTCCGTTTAAGTTCAAATTGAATACCTATGAAAACTATCATTTACATCTGAGCTTCACAAAAATTCACGCTGAAGCTGCATAGTTAAGATCCAATCTATTTGCGCTGTTAAGTCTTTATGTCTTCAAGTCTTTAATGGCCACATTGTGATATTATGAGACTCGTATATTCAAGTGGTTCACTTTAGATCGTCGCACAAACCTTCAAAAAGATAGCTAGCACAGTTGAATGCTGGCTGATCCATATCTCTCTGCAAATAAAAAGTCTCTTTGCGAATATGAGCGTGCGCGCGCGTGCGATAAGAGGCAGAGCGATCATTTTCCAGAGGAAGAAAGCTTTTTTGCGACCCCAGGCAAAAATACGGCCTACAATCAGTGAATGACAGCGCATGCGCAGTGTGCGTTCACGCGGCGCCTGTTGAAAGCGAGTCTATTCTGGTTGTCATAGCAACCGGATAAGAATTTGTTGATGTGGAGGGAAAGGGGTGGCTCAAATAATAATAATATTATATTATACGAGTTTGTGAAAGGAGGTGCGATTAATTTTATTATGTATTGTTGACAATAAATAAATTTACTTGAATTAAATTGATTAGATAAACAAATTTTGAGGATGAAGACCTGGGTATGATTTGAGGAGGAAGGTTTTTGAGGAGGCCTTTGGTTTTGAGGAGGAAGGCCTGTACATCATGATTAATGAGTTGGACCTAAAAGTTTTAGATGTGTTCCGAACCACCGGGAAGTAATTTTACAGCAGAGAACAGCATCTTTTTTGCTGGCCGATCCAATCGGGCACCCTTTCATAGAGGGCCCATAAGTTCGTAGCTGAAATTTATTTGACTGAACAGATACCTGCTACATCACTTCCCTCCTATTTGGTGATTTTAGTTTTGTAATTCATTGGTTAAAATACAGATGATGCGGGTATGGAAAGGGGAAGGAGACTAAAATGAGAAGTTTACTGAAAAACTCTAACGATGCATTAATTAATCAATCCTTTGTTTAAAAAAATATATACAGTTATAGGTCCCGTTAAACCGTATAAGGTTTTTCAGCAGGTAACTCTTTACAAAAAATCAAATAATATAATAATTACAGGCTGTTAAAAAATGACGCAATCCTAGGGCTCTTTCACACGGGGAGCTTTACGGCTCTCGCTCCTATATGGGAGCGTATTTCGCTCCTACTACCGCGTCTTTCACACGAGGAGCCTTTACGGCTCTCGCTCCTACCTACCACCCTACACAGGAAGCCATTTTAGTCCCTGAGCTCAGTCGTAGAATGGATCGAACGCGAACTGTTGCCTTATACCTTCTCTACCGTCGAAACGTTTATATAAATGTATATTTTTAAAAATAAAAATATTTATAAAAATTAAATTATATAAATGTTTATTTTTGATTAAAAATTGTTAGTCGTTGATTAAAAATTTTTTTTTAATGATTTGATAAATAAAATTGATTTGAAATGAAGAGGTTGTGCATTTTTTTTAAATTTCTAACAATCTTTCTCCTGGGTTAACCAAAAAGCAGTGTAGTTTTTAAAAAAATTTCAGCAAAACATCAATAAGAGAGGCTCAAAAAATGCTAAAAATAGCAAAATGTCACCAAGTAAAAATAAAAAACTGAAAATTAATGCAATTTTTTTTTTAATTACTCCATTCAACCAAGAAAACAAAATCAAAATCAATTGCAGACAGAATTTATCAACAGCTCCACATCGAACGCTGCCATCATGTAAAATGACTGGTGTCAAGTGTCAACTGAGGACGGGAGCGAGAGTCTTTTTCGCTCCTCTTGTGAGGAGCCCACTCTTGCTTTTGCATTTCGAGGAGGAGCCGTGGCTCCCTGGCTCGAGGTGCAAGAGCCGTGAAGGCTCCCGCTCCTCGTCTGGAAGCTACATTGGACTCAATGCATTCTGGTGATGAGAGCCTTCCTCTCTTTCGGGAGCGAGAGCCGTAGAGCTCCCCGTGTGAAAGGGTCCTTAGGGTATAATATATCAACGATTTAGGTGAATTTAACGACTTGCACTTAATTTCTAATTAAGAATAAGTCATATTTTACTCACTCTCTAGGCCGAAAGTTTTCGAGTTATGGAAACTCGGCCTAGAGAGTGAGTGTAAAATATTAATCGATCTTAATTAAAAAATGGATGAAAGTAGTAAAAAAATTCACCTAAAAAGATAATATTAACAACGCAGTTTGTCATGGAACAACAAATCCAGGAGTATAGTATACGACAAATTTAACATGCACATGATTAAAATTAAATCTTGTACTAATGTTAGGAAGTTGGATGTTGGATTTGATGCCCTGTAACTTTAAAATAGATTTGGACCAATTTCAATATATTGGTGCCTTTCAAATTTCACTTACTTCAAATTTTCTTTGCTACTCTACTTGAAATAATCGTTTGAAAGTCGTTTTAATTTCATAATTTCAAGTCAATCAATTATATTGTTGTTGTGGATATCCATTTTTCGTGAACTGCAGTAGAACTATTCACTCCTCCCACTACCTTCCTACGATCACCAGACCTTACATACTAGAAAACTACTCAGTCTGCAACCAAGCGCCGAAGAAAAACGACATAGTTCGAAACGCGTCCGCCGTGACTCAAAAAAGGTCAGTTCTGCACAGCAAGATAATACATATGAATAATTATATTGTTAACAACTTATCAACTTCGTAGCACAAAGATCCCTAAAAGAAAACATCAGACAAGGATCTCAAAAATGAAATCATCTTTAAAAAAAAATTATCTGTCACAGTTTAATGGAACGTCTGCTGTTAACAACGCAAGGCGCGAGGCGCGAGGTTTCCCAAAACGTGGATAGGCGCACGGGGTACAGCTGTACCCCAAGATGTATATATTGAATTATCATCCAGTTTCTGGACATTTTATTCAATATTTCATCAATGAGTCGTGCATACACTACTTCTGAACTATAATATGTGATTACAGCTTAAATAGAAGAACTATCTATGACCATATTGTACAAAGTTTGAAAATTTAATCTTTCATAAATTTGTGTCTAAAGTTCTATTCAATGTTTAGGCTTTCGAAACGGACTTTTTTTTCAAGGTAACATATAATTACAAACAATGATTTCCAATGACAATTTTATTCCTAGGCCAAATTCATAGGATTTATATATATTTTTTTATTGGATATACGTGATAAACTGACAAATACAACACATTGACATATTTTAGCTGTACGAATATTGGATAAAAAATGAAAATTTACTTGTACAATACACTTCAGACATTAGAGTTTTTGCAGAATTGACGTTAACCATAACCATAACATCAAATTTTTTCTGCTCATGAGCCAACGATAGTTAAACTACAGATGACGCATGCGCAGAAACCATTTTACAACTTTAACGTCAATTCTGCAAAAACTTTAATAAATAATAAAAAATAAGTAAACACAAATCATTGAATATAATGTAACTCCAAAACAATTAGGTGAGTGACACATCAGTAAATCCCCTTTTAGAAACAAGCCCTACACACAGTGAATGAATGTTCAACACATACTTTGAGAGCACACTTATCACAATTTTTTCTCGATTTTCGTTCTTTTTTTCTTGGACACAAATGACAGCGAGCAACAGCGTTGTCCTGGATATGTTGAGGTCCATCTGGTATGATCCCGAGAAGCTCCTTCCCTCTGTTCTTCAGTTGGACTGGTAGACTATCGATTTGACACCTTCTTTCAATTTGTGGTTTCATGAGTTCCCAGGCAACCTTTTGTATTCAATACAATACCTAGGGATTGGATAGTTAAAAAGCCTAGAATAAAGGAGTTACACATGTGGATAAGGGACAAATTTTTCCATTCAATTAATGACCTGGTTTAATTTTTTTATGTTTGTAGTCTTATATTCTATGATAGTAATAGTGAATAAATATTTTTTTTATAATATTTTCTGTGATATATGCGTACAATTTTATCTATGAGATTCTTTTAATTCAATTTATCTATAAGGAGTATTCTTTTTTTCATTAATATGCAAGTAAAGAAATTCTGTTGATAAGACTCCACGTCGGCGAGCAAGTTTTTACTTTTGTCGGGGTGTAGCACAAATTTATAATAATATTGTATTTCTTTTTGTGTGTGAAATTGTAATAATATTATTGTATATTATTTGTGTTCGGTTTTTGTGCAACAAACGATTTGATTTGATTTGATTTGAACTCTGTTCTCGGTAATGTTTTTGTTGTGGGGTGCTTGAATTTGTAGACACAAAGTGCATTGATTGTAGAAATGTTCATGAAATCAAAAAAAATCACCATAGGTCATCGCCTTGAGTTTCTTGCAACGTTGTACTTTGCACACATTTGATCAACAACATCCACGCCAATTTTGGTTTTGTTGTAGAATGTTACAATTTCCGGTTTTTGTCTTGGTCCGGTCTCTTCGTCAATTTTATCGTCGTTGTGCATCGTTGACAAAAGGATCACTGCCTTGTTAGGCTTTGGACAGTAGGAAACAAGCGTCTTTTTCTTGTGAAATGCAAACAGAGAGGAATTAGGTTGTCTTTCTTTGCAAGGCCTCAATTCATGGGGTACACCAACACGTGTAGATTCTATTGTGCCAACAACAGTCAGTTTCTTCTCCTGTAAAAGTTTTTCAGCTAATGATACAGATGTGAACCAGTTGTCAATGGTTACATTTCGATTTGTATTTGAAATAGGTTCCACCATTCTGATTGTCACGTCCTCTGAAGAATTTGATGTTTTGTATGGACCATTTGGCTGAGTTCCAGCATAAATTTCCAGGTTTACTGTATACATTGTTTCCGCACATACAAGGGCATACACCTTTATGCCATATCTAGCAGGTTTTTTCGGCATATACATGCGAAACGGACACTTTCCTTGAAATGCAACTAATTGTTCATCAACCGTACAGAATTCACTTGGAGTAAAAAAGGTCTGATAGTTTTGTACACTTAGTTTAAACAGCTCTTTGATTGGTGCTAATCTGTCGATTTCCCTCCTTTGTTGACGATCTCTGTAGTCATCAAATCGCAGACAGCGCATGACAAAATGAAATCTCTTTTCACTCATAGCAAGATAGCATGATTCAACTCCTGACCCTTTGCTATTATCCCAAATATGCTTAGTTTTCTTTCTGCTACTTCCTAATGTACCAGAGAGAAGCAGAATTCCAAGAAAGGCACGGATTTCTACCTCGTCAGTGTTTCTTGCATCTCTGTCTCTTTGAAATTTTTCCCTGACCAAGTTGATATAAATGTTAGTTGAGTTTACTATCAGTCGGATCAACGTGTCATCCATAAGTAATTTGAAACATTCAATCTCAGAAACCTTTTCCCTAGCCTCTCCTTTAGGTCCTGGAAGCCTTACAACTATGTTTTCTGCCCTGGTGCGGACATTTCTTGGTAGTGGAGGATTTTTTCTCCATTTCATAACATTTTTATCTTTATCTCTAACCAAGTATACATATGCAAAAGGAACGTCCTCACCATCGTCTTCAACCAGATCCGAAATTTCTTCATCAGGCTCAGTAGGCTCTTGAACCGCTTCTTCTGCATCAGAATCATGGATCTCTTCTCCCACAATATCTTCTTCACCATCGTCACTGTCGTTTTCCACAAAATCGTCCTCATCTGATGACTCTTCTTGAAACAGTTCATGGATAAGCGCGTCATCACACAATCTTATGCGCTTCGCCATAACAGAACACGAATAGGCGCGTGGGGTACACTTGTACCCCAGAGCAATTCAAACGGGAATAACACAGCAATCAAAACTCGGTGACGTTTTGAGTCGCACTGAACTTGTAGCTCAAGAACCGGTTTAAAGGTACTCTAGTGCTCACCTCACCCTAGCGGCAGGGTGAGAAGTTACATAGTAAACAAAACTGCCTGGGGTACCACTGTACAAAATTAAATATTGTTCAAATATTGAATGGGGCACATACAATTCAACCAAATTCGCTATTCATCTCAGGGCTGCGTCATTTTTGAAACAATCAATCAAAATTTATTTATTCACAATAAAACACAAGTACAGTACATCACATATTACAGAATAAATGAATAAATAATGTCAGTCTGTGAGCGGGAGCGGTCCTCATCTGTCCAAGTACCATACAAGTGCAATTCCAATGGATAAATTCAGTAGTTAAATATGCAATAAATAGAAAAATAAAATTTACTTACTAGAGATATAAATTACTGATATTATAGTAATAAACACAATAAAAGGAAAAATACACACCAGAACTCCTGTTTGATGAATCTTTTCAAAAGAAGGCAAACGTTATACGATTGAAAAATTGTACAAATGTACAGCTTTTGGTAAATTGGCAATCTTGTTAGACGACAGTCACTACAAGAAAACCTCTGAGACGATTAAAGCATTTCTAATGCTACAGGACCGATTATTTGTGAGACGCTAGACTTTCCGGAACTTCCCTGACCAACCTAGAGAATTTCAAATGGAGAATCCCAACTCAAGGTTTCCTTTTCTCATCAGAAAATCAGTCCAAGTCTTGAACCCCACAATGCGGGTCCCACGCTTCACGCTCAGATAGAACAAATTGACGTTCAATTCCTATGTAGTTTGTCTCTGGAACTCTAGACAGCGGTCTGGCAGGGCGTTTAATCGTTTCTACGACCTTGAATTTCCCCTTTGTGCCCCTCTAAACCCTCCCGTACCCCTTAAAACTCTCCTATACCCCAAAACCCTTCCTTGGTCGCCTTCTCAGAATACTTAATTCGGTGTACTTGTTTTATATTCTGATGACGCTTTATTTTTACAGTTTCCCACTTAATTGACGTTTGACTAGCCGCACATGTTGTGGACATCTACAGCGTGTCTCGAAATGCTGATGTAGAATCAATAACAGGGACACATTCGATTAGATATACATTTGCTTCGGAAACTTGATGTTGAATCTGTTTTTGAAGCGTGGCCTTTTTCAAGATTTTCTTCCAGGGGCAGAGTGACAAAGAAAAGTAGGTTATTGTTTTGTGGCGGTTTTTCTTAAAAAGGGGAAAGAAATTTAAAGGAAAGTCTAAGGGCCGTATTTATGAAGGGTGTCCTTTGACTTGAGGCACTCTTGATATGCATCAGTTCTGAATGTATTGTTACGGGTTCTATGTCTAAAATAACGCTGGCATCACTCAAATTTATCACTCGCACTTTATTTACACAAATAATCACAACACTCACTGTTCAGTGATGTCTTACAGAAAAATAAGCAATTAAAAAAAGATAACACGATATTGTTCAACTAATAATGAGTTTTCAATAAACTGTACAAAAATCAATCACTAAAAGTTAAAAGGCCAATCTAATATTAATTAATAACTGTACAATAATCTGTCCAATAATATTCAAAAAGAAACGTCGAAAAAGAACACTTAACTTACATAGCACTAGTCCGTAATACAACAAAAACTATTCAGTAGCTCACTGGTAGGCTATGAATTAAACAGGAAAAATAATTATCTCTATAGTCACTGAGAAAGAATTATCACTATATATAGACACAATATAGAACTGACACAATTTGTTTATCACGTCGAATTTTCAAAGACAACTCAACTTATTTACAAGAGACTTCCTCTATTTATATAAAATTTCATAATTGAGATATCTCTCGAATTTTCTGTCAACTTCTAAATAAATAAATAAAGAAACTAGCACTTTCTACAATATTCGAAAAGATTCCATTAATGTTTAATCAAACAACTAGAACATTCTACAAATTACCAAGTAAACACTATAAAAGTGTCAAAAGCACAGTAATAAATTGCTTAAAAGTAAACATTTACATAGCAGATAACGCCAAGAACCACTGTGCCTTCTTTCTCTCTATTAACTGCAATTTCATATTCACTACACACTACAGTATTAAAAACTTATTCATGAACCTACTGTAGTATTCATATAACTTGGCAGCGTGTAGTACAAGATGTCATTACCTCAAGGCAGACTTAAAAATCCCGTTTCAGGAGATGCTTTTCAAGTATTACTTGAGTTAAAAAGGCTTAAGATAGGTTCATATATTTATGTATACGAGTCTGAGTCTGTACAATACAACTATACCACAATACTACTACTACCATTTTTACAATACTAACTACAATACAAAAAGCATCAAGCATAATCAAGTAACCATCAAGCATCAATAACATCAATAACAAAAAACTATTGAATTTTTTTAAAATAGGAATGTGAAATATGTGTTTGATACTATGTACAAGATCTTTGCTTGTACATGTAAACTGTGTACAAGATCCATGACGAAATAGTTGATGAACAATCTAATATCAAAACTGACACAGTATTTTTATTTAAATTATGATTTTTACTCACTTACACTAGAGATGTATAAGTGAATACAGGAATCTTGGTACATTAGACATGTACACAGTGTGCTTGTAAACTGTGTACAATATCCATGACGAAATAGTTGATGAACAATCTAATATCTTAACTTACACTGTATTTCTATTTAAATTATGATTTTACTCACTTACACTAGAGATGGCGGGCCGCTTAGCGCAGTTGGTTGGGGGGACACAACTTCAGCTTGCTGTCATTTAAGCGGTCGTGGGTTCGAATCCCGCTCCTCCGTCTGGCATCTATATGTAATCATTCACCTCATTACTCACGCACAAGTCTCGGACTCATGTGGGCATCATCAGCAATAAAAAAAAGATACTGGAGGGATGCTGATGAAGCTTCTTTTCAGAAGTGAAATGCATCCCCCCTGTATAAGTGAGTAGAAATCATAATTTAAATAGAAACACAGTGTCAGTTTTGATATTAGATTGTGTACAATAATTGAACAGCGAAATTGGAAGTATTGATATTAATTTATGGGGTTCTAAGCTTTTAAATAATGTGGGAATAATCCAATAATATTACAATATTAGCAGCAATTGTTGAATCAATGTGAATGGTAATGAGTATCAAATTCTCAATTTAATTTCTTCAAATTCTCAATTTAATTTCATCAAATTCTCAATTTAATTTCATCAAATTCTCTGGATTCTTTCGGTGTACGAATATTGACAATAGTGACAAACAGAAATGCGAAAATTCGATGAGTGCTGTTATCCAAAAATTTCCTGGTAGACTTGAATCGGTATCCGGAATTAATTTTATATATGAATGATGTTGTTGGTAGTTGGTATTCATTCAATTAAATTTGTTTTATTTGGTTGTTATAAACTATGTATTGAATATTTTACATGATAATTATGGATGCCATTATTTGATAATGTTAAGAAATGAATAGAAAACTGTAAATATTGATTTCATGAGGTTTTGAGCTATAAAATAATTAATAATGTTTTTATTTATTTCAGAAAGACGATACCCATAGACCTGATTGCGGAGCATTGTTACGAGAAGAACGTCTCATTCTATGTGCAGCTGGGTCCGCCAGAAGAAGCAGGTAAGACTAATTAATTTGAAAAAACAAAATTCAAGAAATCTAAAGAGCTTACACATATTTGTGCAACCATAAGACATCAGTAAGCCGACACTCATTAGAATAAATCCATATGATTATAAGAGAGTCTGTAGGTACAGAAAAAAAATATCATTAATAGTGTTACGGGTTCTACGTCTAAAATAATGCTGGCAACACTTAAATTTGTCACTCGCACTTTATCTACACAAATAATCACAACACTCACTATTCAGTAATGTCTTACAGAAAAACAAGCAATTAAAAATAGATAAATCGATATTGTTCAACTAATGAAGAGATTTCAATAAACTGTACAAAAATCAATTACTTAAAGTTAAAAGGCCGATCTAATATTAAATAATAACTGTACAATAAACTGTCCAATAATATTCAAAAAGAAACGTCGAAAAAGAACAATTAACTAACGTAGCACTAGTCCGTAATACAATGAACACTATATAGTAGTTCAATATGAATTAAATAGGAAAAAAAATTATCACTATAGGCACAGAGAAAGAATTATCACTATATAGGCACAATATATATATAACGGTCACTTTTACGAACTTGTTTATCACGACGAATTTCAAACAAGATTGAACTAATTTACAAAAGTATCCCTCTATTGATATAATTTTTCATAATTGAGATATATCTCGATTTTTCTGTCAACTTCTACCGATTTCTAAAATAAACAATGAAAGACCTTCATGCCTTCCACAATATTCGATGAGACTCCATTAATTTGTAATCAAACAACTAGAACATTCTACAAAGGTCCAAGTAAACACCATAAAAGTGTCAAAATCAGAGTAATTAATTGCTTAGAAGTAATTATTTACATAGCAAATAACGCCGAGAAGAACTTCTTTCTCTCAATTAATTCTCACTACAATAGTAAATATATAGATTTCCATTAGCATCAAAGCTCACATTTTTATGAGATTTAGAGTAGTGTCTTCAGCGAACTCTGAATACGTACTGAATAAGAAATTTGAAACAGCAAATTTTGTATGTATATGCTAGTGAATGTATTCACTGTTCGCTGAAGATGGGATTCAGGTCCTGAAACGCGTCCGATACTATTTTTACAAAGTAAGTTCTGTTGTGAATGTGTCTATATATTAGAACATACTAGAACGTACTAGTAAGATTCAATATCAATACCATGAACGTACTAGTACGATTCAATACCATAGAGTCGAGTACAATTTTTTTTTGTAAATTACGTCTTCGAGACTCCAGTTAAGACTGTCATAGTATAAGAGTATAAGACAAGTCATATCAACAATTATACAATCTTATATAATAGTTACCTTATATTACATAATCAATTAGTTGAGGTAAGACTTAATTTTGATGTGAAAGGAACTCTTGTATATTATAAAAAGCTCTATCAACTAAATATTTAACAGGCATAACTAGACATTAAGCACAGGCAAGCTTTTTAGTGGTTAAAATTATTGAAAATAATTTCAATTTATATTTTAGGAGAGATAATTATTATTAAATTACTTTCTTTTTGCACTTGTTATCTTTATGTGAACTGTTGGATATTATGAAAAATAGTGGATCCATGCTCGATCTCTCTGTCGTTCAGTAAATTATTCAATAGCTGTTGATTGAATAGTGGCCCTAAGGCTTGTTTCACACATATACTCTGACAGTCGGGTAACCGGTGTTATTTGCTCAGCTGTAGGGACATTGTATATTGTCTTCACACTCACCCAATTTTGAAATTATATATGATACAATATAATTATGCCGGGTACACGACACCGGTTACGTGACTGTTGGGTATGTGCGAAACAAGCCTTAGGGCCGCTATTGAATTATTCACTGAAGGTCTGAGAAACCGGACATAGTTCTACTATTTTTCTTAATAAGAAACTTCCATTTTTTAAATAATTTAATCTCCTATTTTCCAGGATCAACACCAAACGAAGACATATTGAAAAAGTCACCAGATGAATTAACACTGGATGAGAAAGTAGCGCTGGAAGGTCGACCAAAACTGGGCACTCTGTATAGGATTCAGGTCAACATACGCGAGAGCGATGAATTCAAGGCAAGTCCGATGATAATAGAAATATTTTTTTTAAATCGACACTCTTAAATAAAATGAATGTATCATTTGCATAAATATAATCTGAATTTTTAAGCCCGTAAAATTGCCTTTCATGCTAGTATTTATTTATGCATCAAGGCTAAAATAAAATGATTTAACCTCAACTTTGTAGTACTCGTGGCGAGCGTTATAGACAGCGGGTTTGGTATTGCTGCCACCACCAGGTTTCAAGGGACTGGGCCCTGTAATTTCACTGGATAAATATATTCTAATAAATAAAACACTTCTATACTTTAACATCCGTTCTAATTCCCCATAAAACTTATGCCTCAATACTCTCATTACGTACTATTCCTAATTCACATTATAACTATTTCTCACAACTGTTCACCACCGCAGTCCAGCCCAATCTCCCCCGCGCTCGTCATCACCACTAGCCCAGCTCACATCGGTGGCCACATCAAAGTGATGACTAAGCTTTCCTAAATTATAGTCAGGGTGTTAGAATTGCTACAACTTTTCAGTTAAGAATAATATTTACTCAATTTCTTGATCCATACCGATCTGCGTTGCTAATATTAACTTTTAATGATAAATTTAACGACTTGCAGCCAATTATTGCAGAGAATAAATATTTACTCATGTAGACTGAAATAGTTTATTGTGAATTTCTTAATTTCACGGTTCCAATCGTGATGATTTATTTTCAAGGTGATTAAGGGTTGAAAATGAATCAACACGATTCGAAAACGTTTCAGCCTACGTGAGTAAATATTTATTCTCTATAAAAATTGACTGCATTTGTTAAATTTATCATAAAAAGTTGAGAATAATATTCGTAGCTACGAAGAATAACTTAATATAATCTTTTTTCATTCAAAAACCTAGTCTCATGTACTTGTACCTGAGTTACTGTACAATAAGTTCACCTCATTACTTGATTTGGATAGTCAAAGTCATGCAAAACTCTTCAACAATTTAAAAGAAATTTAAAATTTTAGTTTTTACTTGGGGAAGATTATGTTCTCGAACTATAATTTGACGAACTGGAAGCCCATCCTCTAAGGATAAGTGTCCTCCGAGGCACTGAGGATGAGCTTCCAGCCTGAAAACATGTTCTGCTTCAAGTGAGAGGAAAAAATTCAAATTTTCTTCATATTTTTTTAATTGTTCTGCATGAAAAAATTGTTCAAAAATTGAAAAAAGTGAAAAATATCTACCATTCTAACTTACTCGTAGTTCGTTATGGACTAACAAATACTGAGTTTTGAATAACTAACCTAACCTAACCTAACCTAACCTAACCTAACCTAACCAACCTAACCTAACCTAACCTAACAAATACTGAGTTTTGAATACTGGGATTGTCTAGTTCACAAAAAGACCGTCGGTTTTTGAATAAATCTTATCTCGATATTACCTGGAACGTTTAGTAGAGTTTTGTTTTCTAATCATTTCCCATTATTCTATGGTCTATAGGATGAAATTAATATAACTGAAGCCTTATCACTATCTTTTTTTCAGAACACAGTAGATAAGTTGGTTGAAAAGAGTGGCTCTTCAGCACTAACCGTATCAACAACGTCGTGGAAAGAACAATTCACGGAAGCTGTAAGAGTAAATGCAGGTTTGTTAAAAATATTCAATTATATTGAAATATTGTAAGAAAATTTAAATTATTGATGGAAATTGACAGTACTCAAGCATGAACATCATTATATGACGATCTACCAGATTAGAAGCTAACTTATTCATTCTTGAACAATTTTCTTTGTAGTGGCGAAGGTGATATTGTGGAAAATATTCATAACTAGTGAGCCCAACGGGCTGGAGAACTCGCTTGCAAACAATTAATTTTTGAAAGGGAAACTCATTTGGAAAGCTTATCGTAGGGGTAAGGTAGTAACGAAAAACGGTTGCTTTGAAGATACTTATTTAAAAATTCACAAGACATATCACTTTAAGTTCAAGTTCATCGTTGCTCTAATACACAGATTTATATTTATTTTCCACAAAAAAGACCTACCGTAATCATATATCAGGGCAATGGAATATATTTAGTAGATATATTTACCACATAAAAAAACAGCTGTTCATAATTATATCCAAATATCAGGGCAATGAAATTAGTATATCAGCTGATAGAGATTCTATAAAAAACCTGATCACATTAATATTCACCTACAGCTGATAATAACTCAAAATATATTTTGAAATCTATTGCGAATGCCATCGTATGGTAGAATCGTAGAAACAACTATTTTTTATATATATAGTGATATATATATATATATATATATATATATATATATATATATCAATGAAGGGCCTATTTGTTTCGCCTCAAAAAGGATGAAGGAGTCGGTTAATTTTATTGGCCAACGAACTTGACCTGTCTAAAGATACCAAGAATCTGTGTTTCAAATTTGAAGTTGAGTGATAAAGGCGTTTGAAAGTTATCGTGGAACATGCCCACAAACATACAACGCCTCGAGCCTCAAGTCAAAAGGAAGAACTCGCTTCACTCGTTCAATGAATAATAAGACTTGGAGTTGTCACAACCACATTTATTGAAAAAGGTGAGATACTAATCTCAGTTGCTCACCATTATCAATCTCAAACAAACTCTTAATTTGTAATATGGTTTTTGTCTACTTTCAAAAAAAAATAAATATATATATGGTTAAGCTACAGACAGCCAAATTCATGTTCGCCATTTACTACCTATCTCCTTGTGCTTCTTTCTTATCTAGCTGTGTGTTTTCTAATGTCTCTTGACATGTGACTTGATATTTTTTAATTCTACAATAATTGCAGGAGGCGATGACGACGAGGGGGAGGGAGAGGAACCCAGTCCGCCCTCCATATTTGATTATGTAATGCACATTCTTTCTGTATTTTGGAAAGTGCTATTCGCGTTTGTTCCTCCCACAGGTATGTAAAAACCTTTTTTTGCATCACATTGGTCTTTCTTAAACTATTTTCATTTTGTCTCTTCATTTGATACATTTTTCTTCAAAATTATGTTGTGATTAATTGTATTAGCCCTCACATTTTAGACCTGAATGTAAATATTGGCTGAAAATTGTTATCTTCCATTACTATTTCTGAATCCATTCATTTTTTTCTCTTTATTTGATTCATTTTGAATTATTCTGTGATTGAATGTATTACGCCTGACTTTCTAGACTTTCTAGTAAATATTGGCAAAGATTGATGCCTCTCAACTTTTGGAACCGCCTAAAAATATTAAACAACCTACTGTAGTTTTTATATAACTTGGCAGCAGTATGCTGGGTTCAGATGTAGCATGTCCCATCTGCTACACGCTGCCAAGTTATATGAATACTACTACAGTATTTTTCTTTCAAATTATATTGTGTTACAATATTACATTGTGATTAATTAGATTATGCCCTACTCTCTAGACCTGAATCTAAATATTGTCAAAAATTTATATTATAAACTTAAAAAACACTTTTAAATAGAAATTGACTCACGTTATGGCGTGACGGCCGTTTCGCTCTGTTGTCTAGAGCATCATCAGACGACCCACAGTACACTGATTCAAGGCATGAGTTTGAGGGTTATGTATGTTGGAATGATGATGGGGTGGGGGGATGAGTAGGCGGGAGGTTTGAAATTGGGATTATTTTGTCAAATAGGGTATGTGAGAAGTTAAGTTGATCATTTAAAATGTCAGGTTGCTGCTTTGCATGTTTGTAAATCTCATATTGTTCTAAAACATTGAGTTTCTGGCTTTTGTGAGTGAAGTGTAGTGTGTCTAAATTGGTGTCAATGTCTGTATAACTGTGGCCTGTTGAAATGATGTGTTCAGCAAAAGTGGAATGTGTGTTTGGGTGTGAGATGGCTCTTGTGTGATTCTTTGAATCTAGTGGTGAATGTCCTGCCAGTTTGACCTATATAGAACTTCACGTCACGCCATAACGTGAGTCAATTTCCATTTAAAAGTGTTTTTTAAGTTTATAATACATATTAGTGGAAACAAGATGGATCTTCAACATCAAAAAATGTATACGTTTCAGCTTTTAAAATCACCTGAAAATTGTTTATTCAGTGTTTTTATTTCAAATTATTTTATTCTTCTTTCAAATTATATTGTGTTACAATATTACATTGTGATTAATTAGATTATGCCAGTGGCGTACCGATAATGGAGCGAGTGGAGCAGTCGCTCCAGGGCGCAAGGCTCTGAGGGGCGCACCGTTGTTGAGAGAAAATTGCCTTTTACTTACAAAAATATGTATTACTATAATGAAGGCCAAAAGGGTAAAATGCAACACAATTTAAAAAAATGGGGGGCATCGTAAGATACTTCCGCTCCAGGGCGCTTGAAACCTCGGTACGCCACTGGATTATGCCCTACTCTCTAGACCTGAATCTAAATATTGGCAAAACATTTATACGTTTCAACTTTTAAAATCACCTGAAAAATTGTATATTCAGTGTTTTTCTTTCAAATTATTTTGTGATACCTAACTTGAACTATTCGACTTGATTTTTTAAAATTCAAATTGAATTCAAAAATTAATGTTGCTATCCGTAGGTGGGACGTAAGTTTGCTATATGAAATTATTAATTGAGATCAGCTATGCATAGACGATTCGTGTAGTCCATACAACGTAATTTTGACACTTGGGACTCAAATAAATTAATATTAAATAATTTAGTGATGTTTTTCATGATGAAATACTTGATAAACAATCTAACATCAAAACTTACATTGTATTTCTGTTTAAACTATAATTTCACTCACTTATATGGAGGGATGCGGACGAAGCTTCTCTTTAGAAGCGAAATGAATCTATTCAATATGAGTAAATTCGTAATTTAAATAGAAATACAGTGTCAGTTTTGATATTAGAAATAATTCAGCATACTAATCCCAGGAACTGAATTATTATTTTTCTTCATATATGGAGTATCAGATATTGCAGTTTTAGGAAACATACCTTGTTGATAAAAAGTTTCCCAATTTAGTTTAAGTGTTTTTCTCTTATTAATAATTATTTAATAGGTATCAAAACTTTAATAACACTCCTTCTTTTTCTCTTTTCAACCCCCCACTCTTTTTCTACTTCTTTTCAATGAATTTGTTCTAAGTTTTCAGTTTTTTATCAACCCAATTGGTTGAAAACTGTTAGAAAAATTAGTAATAGAAATTTCTAAAATTTTGCTAATGTAGTGTTGAATTAATGCTCAGATTTCTTCTGCATGGATAAAATTTGGTAGATTACTGTTGAACGCTTTTAATAAACTAACGTACAGGTGGATTTTTCTGTGATGAACTTCTGCGCATCCAGCCGAGTTGTTCACCACAGAAAAATGTAACTATAATTGCTTGTAAATTGATCTTATTTTCGCTCCATTCATTTCTATTGGTAATTTCCCTCGTTTAAATAAAATAGTCACGAGTTTAGCAGCTACATTTTTTTTCTTTATTGCATTTTATACTTCAAATCTCACATTGTATATTACTATAGCATCCCATGTATCCATACTGCGTGTCTATTATGTTGTTTGAGTAGTTTTCGATTGCATAACAAATGTTGATAATTAATCACATAATTAATTATTGATAATCAACCTAATATTGCATTTACTTCATTAGTATGAATAAAGGCCCTATATTTTTTTCACTAAAATAATCATTAAATCCATAAAACTTATATAATTTGGTGGTAGAACAGAGCTTCAGCTTTACTAAGTTCATGATTCGATGTTAAATTACAGTATAATTTTTCCAGTACTGGTTCAATTGTGTCGAGAGAAGAAAGATATTATATCACTATGATTTTTTATATTTTTGAGTAGAAAAATGTTGATTTCTTTGTGCACTCAGCTATATTATTACATGAATAATAGATAATTAAATATATGGGTAATATCTTTATAGATAAAAAAACTGAAATATGAAAGCTATGATGATTTATTTAAAAAGTGAGATAAAACAAAGAGATATGCGTTGTCTGGAAATAATTATAAAAAACGAACATAAATCAAATATAACAAATTATTTGTAAGTTATGAATAGACAGTTTATCTTCATTTTAATTTTAATCCGAGTAATAAATGAAAATAGTAATCTGAGTGATAGTAGTAAAACGAATACTAGATTCAAAAAATTTCAATGAAACTCGCAGCATAAAGTGAATTAAAGGAGAATAGTTTAGAAAATAGAACTTCAATAAACTACAAAATTGAAACAGAAAAAAATATATTGAAATTAAATGAGAGTGAAGGTAAAGTTTATTTAAAATTCAGATGCAATTGTGGGGGGAAATGAGCCACTATTATTGTAAGTTAGTTTTGAAGGAACTGATATTTTTGTATAGTAGCATTCATCGATTTCCATCAGCTATTCAATAATGTTGTCAATATCCGCCATTGCGGAAGTCCAGTATAAATTAATAGCATTTTCAGGAATTCGAAATTGGGTTTTCAAGGAATTGACAATCTATCAAACTGCCAAATACATAAAACTTAATCTATTTGAGGAATTCGAAATTAATGAATTATTAAACAATTATGTATGTAGATTTTATATATATTTTTCTCATTATAATTAGGTAATAAATTATGCACTATTATTATCAACCTTAGTATCATCCTAGCAGCATTATCGCTGATATTCGCTTAACTTTTCAAAGTTATCAAGTTTTTATTAGTTTTATTGTTTAGTTTAAGAGAATTATTTTAAAGTCTTCATATTTTTTATTAAATTATTATACAGAGGACTATCATCCCTCAGGATACAATATTATAACAACCAGCATTATTCCACCAAAATATTGTGTTTCAAATTCACAGTTGGCAATGCAATATATTATATCATTATTTTAAAGCTCCAAAATAATTATCTGATGTATTGTTATAGTTGTTGATATCAAAGTATGTGCTTAAAATTTACAGAATCATTATTGTTTATTGTAAAGCACATAAATAATCACTCCAAGCATTTTTGTGCTTGACATCATCGCATGCTGTTTTTAGATAGAGCCATCAATTTCTTCCCCTATTCACTTTTAAGAAGTAATTTAAGTAGATTTCTACATGTTCATATTATTATCTTAGTTTTAAGCTATTGCCTGTACTGTGATTTTATGTCTGTTGAGTTATTTTGTGTAAGTAGTGCACAAAGTAGCTCTTTTCTGCATGAGATAAATGCTTTACACACAAGCTGAAGGCCAGTACAGGTTTCTTGAGTGTAGCAAAGATACTTTCAACATGAGTTACACATTAATTTTTTCCTACAGTGACCCAAAAAAGTGTCTATTTTTGCACTAACTGTAGCACACAAAATAGTCTGTTCCTGCACCAGTGCGGGGAAGTAAATTCCAGTGCAGGAAATTACTTTTCCGCACTCCAGATTTGCAACCTAACAACACAAAATAGTAAGCATGTAATATGCAGGTTCCCTATTCTGCATTCAAAAATTGGTTGGCTACTCTGCCTCAGCTGTGAAATAGTCATTGTAGTTGTTGTTGTTGTTGAAATCGATTTGATTCAAAGATAGGTTATGTGAGGAATTGTCAGGTTACGTATGTCCTGTTATGTTCTGTTAAAATTACTTTATACATTACTGTAGGAAAAATTTAAGGTGTAATATGAGCGCAAAGTATTGTTTCTGCACTAGAGAAACTTTTTTCACTCACCTTCGGCTTGTGAAAAAACTGTTTCTCTTGATGCAGAAAAACGCTATTTTGCACTCTAGTTACACAAATAGCTATTCTCTACAGCTGGCTCACCACGAGTGCGACAAAGTGAAATGAGTGCGGCAAAGTCAGCTGTAGTGTGGCAAAGTGATATAGTGCAGGAATCAGCTGTTTGCATACTAAAATGAGCCCATAAATAGCCGCTTTGTTGGGTAACTAAGAAAATACAGTTACCCAACAAAGCCTCCATTTATGCACTCATTATAGTGCGCAACACAGCTGATTCCTGCACTATTTACTTTGCCACACTGCAGCTGACTTTGCCACACTCATTTCACTTTGTGGCACTCCGGGTGTGCCGCCAACTGTAGGGAAAATTTAATGTGTAACTCGTGTTGAAAGTATCTTTGCTACACTCGAGAAACTAATTTGCATTGGCCTTCAGCTCGTGTGTAAAGCATCTTCTCTCATGCAGCAAAGAGCTACTTTGCGCACTAGTTACACAAATAACTATTGCCTGTTATGCATAAAAATAAGTATGTAAAGTTATTAAGCACACAATATTCTGCATGTATTGACGCCACTTGATGTATACAACATACAATATAAATGTGAAATATAAATTGATATATAATACAGTAAAAAGCACTATGGATAGAAAATAATTCAAAAAATACACACACTAGAACCTAGCTTTTATATGCTTTCAAAATATGTTATTTCAAGCTAAGTATTGCCTGTAAATTATATAGATGTATTAATATGTGTATTAAACATGTCATCTATGAATCTTTGAGCCTGTAATACTATAAATATGAAGCACTGCACGATAAATTGAACAATCAAAATAATGGGATGACATTCGTATCTTCCTACAACATTTTAAATTATATTACAATACAAAAAAAAGTTCCTGGATTTCTTGTTCCAAAAAAAAGTTTGTTCTACCTACAGTTATTTGTCAGATTTTTAGCTCAACTTTATGGAGATAATATTTTTTCTTTTATTTTAGTTATGTATGCATGACTTTACTGCATTGTAGAACAATCGATGAAGGGATTTTTAGGATACAAAAATAAATTATTACTGCAGTAATTTCTGTAAGAAATACACTTTTATGGAAATTAGCGCTCAAAACAGTGATGAAGCAGTCTAGCATCATATCAAGCCTGCGACTCTCAAAGCTGTGACTAGAACAAAATAATTATTTTTTATTTATTTTATAAAACAAATACCAAGAAAGTACTCTTATTTCTTGTTTATTTTGTAACCTATAAGTTATTGATGTATGCTTGAAATCCAATTCATGTTTTGCTTGACTCAACTCATTCTTCCATTGAAGAAATTAAATCAATTTTGCACTTATATGTATTACAAAAGAAATGAAAATGTACATACATTTCACTTTCTATGTAGTGGCGAAGGTGATATTGTGGAAGGTATCCATAATTAATAATAAGACGAAATTGTCACAACCACATTTATTAAAACTTTGAGAAACTAGTTTCGGTTGTTAGACCATTATCAATCTCAATCAAACTCAAGTTTGAGATTGCTAATGAAGAGTTTGATTGAGATTGATAATGGTCTAACAACCGAAACTAGTTTCTCAAAGTTTTAATGAATGTGGTTGTGACAATTTCGTCTTATTATTCATTATACATACATTTCTATGAATAAATTAGATAGTTTCTGCACATATAAATATTATATCAAAACTAAACATGCACAAATTTTTATTGTATCGCTAAGATTCACTATCATTTTGGTGTATATAATAAATATATCATGAAGCTTTTCTTAACTCTATTCACTTATCAAGATCTCTGTACTACAGTATATCTCACTACTCACTGTTGGATTGATTATTTGGTTCACTAGGCTCAAAAAACTAATTCAATTATTTATGACAAGTCATGGCATTCATTTATTAATATCACTTAGCGACTGAGATGTTTGGCGAACGTTCCGCTGTTGTTTTTCAACATGGAAATCACTATGAGATTTTTTTTAATTTTTGTATGTATGATACAAAGCTAAGACGCTTCACGGAAACGCTGTAATCTATTTATTTTTATTTATCTACAAGTTGATAATTTCCGCTGGGTCTGATGAGACCCGTAGTATTGAGTAACTAAGTAACAAAACAGATTGAGTAACTATGTATGAGTAACTAAATTGGGGAAGTGATAGCCGTGAGCAGTAGCTGGAATCTGTTCAATCAGATAGAGACAAGCTGCGTTCTCCTGGGCTCTCTTTGTAAGGGTGACCGATTATATTGGCCAGCAAAAAAGACACTGTTCTCTGCTGTAAAATCACTTCCCGGTGGTTCGGAACCCACCTAAAACTGTAGGTCCAACTCATCAATCGCCATCATCCAATTCATTACCCACGCACAGGTTTCAGACCTATGTGGGCTTCATCCTAAAAAAAATTTATATCAATATATGATTCGAGTTCAAGTTCATTGCCTAAGTCAGTGCTCAACCACTTGAATGGGAAACATTTGGTTCGAAACGCGTCCGCGACTCATCAAGTTAGTTCTTTTTTTTTGAAGGTGGCTTCTTGAAGACTACGTTATGGAGTATGAGTCATCAGATCAATAATTGTTTCCTTGTATGAGAATTACAATTACAATTTTGATTAGTTGAGGTGAGGCTCAAATTTGATCTAGAAGGAACTCGAAATGAAGTACAAGAAGTACAAAAATGTCAATTAAATAATTTATTGTAATTTATGTTTGTGTTTGATAGGCGCCTCTGTTCTTAGATTACAAGACAGAGAGAAAAAATAACAATAAAAATAATAATAATTATAAAGATAATAATAATATATAATAATAATAATAATTTTTGTTGTTGTTTTCCATACCAACAAGATAGTATATTTCGGCTCGAAATTTTTTATCAAAATTTAATACTATAAACTATTTTTAACTGTTTTCAGTGTTTCTTTTCGAGTGAAATTTTAAATAAACAGTCAAGTGAAAAATAATCATTTTGTCATTATTCAAGTGAAGTTTTTAGCAAATGTAAATTTTAGTCTGTGTCAACCTCAATGTTTTGGACAATGTAACATATTCAAAGTTTGTGAAGAGAGCTGTTTTGGACTTGAGACGGTTGCTCTTTCACATTCATTGTAATTTTGTCACAATAAATAAATATAAATAATAATTATGATAATAATAATAATACAGAGAGGTTAACGTAGCACTAGTGAACCAAACAAATAATCTCCAGCCACCTAGCACCATGTATCATATCTACCACTAACTCAGCTACTGTTCAATGTTGGTTTCTCAGATATTTGTTCAGGCTACTTGTGCTTTGTCTTGTCAATTATTTGGATCGGCATCCTGACGGCGTTCATCGGTGATCTGGCGTCACACTTTGGCTGCACGGTGGGCGTACGAGACTCGGTCACCGCTATCACGTTTGTCGCACTCGGCACCAGTGTACCAGGTGGGTCACCCATCCCACCACTGACCTATCCTTGCGTTAATTAACCGTACCCTTGAAAGCGTCCCAAAAAAGTGGGTAACCCATTCTGAAACTCACCTGTCCTTGCGCCACTTAACCCTACCCTCAGGAGCGTTCTAGCGTCCCAAAAGAGTGGGTCACCCATTCTGCAACGCACCTGTCCCTGTGTTACTTAAACGTACCCTCATGAGCGTCCTAGCATCCCAAAAAAGCGGTCTCCTATCCTGCAGCTCTCCTGTCCTTGTGTTACTTGACCGTAACCTTAAAAGCGTCGTAGCGTTCCAAATGAGCCACCAATTCCACCACTGACCCATCCTTGCGTTACTTAACTGTACTCTCAGGAGCTTCCTAGCATCCAAAAAGAGTAGGTAACCCATTCTGCAACTCACTTTCCCAAGCGTTACTCAACCATACCCTTGGGAGCGTCCTAGTGTCCCAAAAAAGGTCACCCATCCTGAAACTCACATGTCCTTTTGTTGCTTAACCATACCCTCAGGAGCTTCCTAGTATAAGTTACAGTATTTAGCAGAAATTTAATAAGAGAGTAATAAAAGATTATAGTGTTCTGCTTAAAAATATACAGAGGTTGATTATAAGGTGATGGAACTTTCCTGAACGCAATAAATCTATAAATGTTTGTGTCACGAGTAGAATCATCCAAAATAATAATAATTTGAATGTTAATCTAGGGCATGTAAAATCTAGGGGTTAATGCACTTCAATTAATAAAAATAGATAAGATTTCGAAAAAATTCAACCTCTGTTCATAGTTATTATCAATTTTTATTAGGTGGCAAAGCAAGTCATAACAGCTATGCTCTTCCACATGTGGTACTTGGCAAAAAACCAGCCTAAGTATTGCAATTCCTAACTAAATTCTCACAAACTCTTCCTTAATTCTCAACACTTAATAAGTACGGTAGTTCAACTTAATTCCTGAATCTAGAATCACGCACCTTGAGACATCTTTGCATACATACTGCAATTTATATGCCTGAAAATTCTATAATAAGGGTACCTACTGGCACTGTAGGGTGATAGTATTTTGTACAAAAATTATTATTTTGATACTTTACAATTCCTATTTTTTATTCTTCTTCCAACTCCTCCTCTTCCTCCTCCTCCTCCTCCTCCTTCTCCTCCTCCTCCTTCTCCTCCTCCTCCTTCTCCTCCTCCTCCTCCTCCTTCTCCTTCTCCTCCTCCTCCTCCTCCTCCTCCTCCTCCTCCTTCCTACTTTCCTTCTACCATCCTTTATTGTATTTCCATCTCTTTGCATATTAATCATCAAATAAAGTAAATCATGATCATCATAATATCATCATCATCATCATCAACAATTCAATATATAGATGGCATGCCTCGCACTTCAAGAACCATCACAGCACTTCGCAAACATGCTTATTTTATTGGAACTAAAATCTCAATTTAGATTTAAGATTTGAATCATGTTTGAATCATATTCTATGAGTATAGAATAATAAAATTCGAAGAAAGATCAATTAGATATGTACGTAGTCAACATCATTTGGATAATGACTTCGTTCAGACTTCATGTCCAACCTTGGATTTGTACAGTCTTCGTGTCTACTAAATAAGGTAATCTTTGATGGTAAATGGGGGGAAATATATGTACAAAACAAAGCAAAAAACAGAACCTATTGTTGTGCTAGATTTTCAATGGAGAAAGATTAGCATCCAGGTAACAATGAGACTCATATTATGAGGTTGTTATCCAGGGTATTATCTTATATTTATCTAATCAGATAATTCAATGAATAGATCATCTTGAAATTTCAATTTTCGATATTGAAAATACGCATGCGTGTAGTTTATAGTTCAGAATAAAATTATAGAATAATGTCATCGATTTCATTGAATATGTCAAAACGTGAATATCCAGGTGGTTTGGGTGAATTCCACATATTTATTTCGAATTTCTTCATAATAAATTATGGAATGATTAGGAATTTATTATGATTTCATTTAAGTAAGCATCACAACAATTTATCCAAGAGAGTAAAATAATGAATTTTATTGAATATATAAGCTAAAGTCAGTTATGTATACACGTGGCTTGGTTGAATACTACACATTTCGAATTTATTATTGATAATTTAATAAAAATTCGAGAATTTATCATAAATTCATTTAAGTAAACATCACAACATCTCACCGAACACTTGTAATTGTTTTGTAAAAAATGTAATATAATAATTGATTGTAAAAATTATTTTACTCGTAAGCTTCGTAATATAAACCTTAAATCACTTAGATACATTTCATGGAATCCACTGGTAAGATTCCTGATTAACACAGTATGATGTTATATAGTACTATGCTTGTTTAGATGACTGTACAATTTTATCCTATATTTATATTACAATATAGAGAGCTGTAATAGACTCACGATAGTTTTTCAGAATACATACATTCTAAGTAAGTGAATGGACCATGGAGACCATGCTTTGATGCTTATAAGTTTACTATGTTATAAATAAAATTTTTGTTTCATAAAAATATTGCTAAATTAATTCTATTGTATTAGTAAACACCTATTATTGTAATTATTAGTTGAATTTAGCAATATTGTATTGTATTATACTGGAACGTGTACTGTACCATAGACTCACTAAAAGCAAATGTAAGGTATTTAATCAAATAAAAAGTTGGATCTTCCTATTTTCATTATTCATAAATGAAGAACTGGGTTATTCAACAATCTATTTTATCCAATAATAAATAATATGTCAAAGTGGTTGAAAAAAGTTCTATCAATCTCAGTTTGAGAGCATTGATTGCAAATGCTCCGAAAAAATAGCATATCTACAATATTATTTTAGAATCGATAAAATTTTTTCCCAAGTATAGAGAAATAACGTACAATATTATTGAATAGAAATTGGTAGTTGGCTGTATAACACTTTTTCGAAATTATTTCAAGCAATGTGCACAATTTTCTGTATAAATTTATCAATTTTTGTAAATTGAAGAGTTTAGACTAAGTTTAGAGTAATAATAGTTTATAGCATCACTGTATAAAAAGTAGTAAATAACACTTTTACAAAATTATTTTTAAAAATGTGCACAAAATGAGTTCAACCTTTAATTACTGGAAACATGCTACCTCAAACCAAATAAATATTTCAATGAATGCCCATAAATATACAGAGAATTTTATTTGAGATGGTTGGGTTAACAATGAAACTTTTTCTGAGTGCGATAAATAGTATCAAAAGCTCTGAAATACTCATTCAACGTCATGTTTTCTCAATGTTCAATTTGATTATATGATTGAATACTGTAAAAAGTGTTACATTTTTTTAATAAGAATATTCAGTACATAATTATAATTTATTCAAATTATTTCATTTAGAAGTATTAAGCCTATAATTGTTTTGTTGATCACAAAAAACAAAACTCAATAATATAACAATTTTTTTTATTATTGTGTAAGTAAAATCGTTGTCTTTCTTTTAAATAAAATTATTATTTCTTATTAATACAATCATATTTTGTACAAAGGAAGTAATCCGGCACTTTTAGAATTTTATGTAGAGTTACTATTGATGGCTCAACACAGATACTGTGTATTATTTTAGTAATAATTAGTTTCATGTCATATTTTATTTTATATTTTAGTACTATGTAATGTTTTGTAGAATAATTCAAATAACTATGTTATTTACATTTTTACAAACGCATCTCTATCTCACATGAACTTGTATAATATATTCCATGAGCTATTAATCACTTTACAGCATATCTGACAGCTCTTGGAACTATCTGAATTTTTATATAGTAAATTAAGCGAAAAAGTATCAACAAATATTTCTCTTCTAGATCAGTTGGTATTTATCACTGTATTCTTTGAAATAATCTTTTTCGACAGTAAAAAATCTTTTACATGGAATTGATTTCAGTTGTTTAGTTATACGTTTCTCAAGTTGTTTATTACACTATAACAATAAATTTGATTTTTTTATTTTTTGACCATGTACTTGCTGATTTTCCAATAACCTTTTTTGTGTGGGTTTGTGAATAGGCCTAGTGGCTTGTGTTTAAAAAATTATGTGTAATAAAATCTTTAATTCTTGTTATTCATTTCTGACACAGTCTGAATTTTGTTATTAACTTTTCTATTATTAATTTCTGATACAACTTCAGTTTCCTTTCTCTCTCTTACACTTTGTTTGAGTTTTGGTAGCTTGAAAGAGTGTTATCAGACTTTCCATTCTATCTGCTGTTTTTGTGTGTTAAAACTAGCTTTTTCTATAACTATTCTAACCATTTTCTTCTGTTTTCGAGTGTTGAAACTAGCTTTTTCTATAACTATTCTATCCATTTTCTTCTATCTTTCACTCTATGTAATTCAGTTTAGGCTACTTAACATACAAAAAATCCAACAATTTCTTCTACTGGTACATAATAAATATGTTGAAGCGTTCTAGAAAAAATATGTATTTCGTTTCATAGCTCTTATGAATAATTTTATAGCGATCTGCAATGGGTGGGCTTGCTTTTGGAGCTCGATAGTGTGGATCGGAATACTGACTGCAATTATTGGAGACGTTGCGTCGCACTTTGGATGCAGTGTCGGAATGATCGACTCTGTGACCGCCCTCACGTTAGTTGCCATGGGAACCAGTTTGCCAGGTAAAAATTACCTCAATGTGTAAATATCACCATTGAACACAGCTGCTGTCAAGGTCAGTATCCTCTGTGTGTGTGCGAGTGAGGTGAATTCTAGATTGGACTATTTTTGTAGCTTAAAAAATAGTTATTTATGTATTAAGAGGGTAAAGCATGACTTTATCACTTGATTCAAAACAGTTACTTCATGATCCACCAATGAGAAGACATCAAAATCAAAACAGAAGCCTAAAGAAAACAGCTGGATTGCATAAAACATTTCACCGCTTGCCGAGAAGTACTTAAAGAGGTATTTTACAATGAGTTTTCAGTAAATAAAGAACTACTTTACAAGCAGTTGCAGGAAAAATTGTTTTTCCTGAGCAGTGAAACGTGTTACGCTCACCAGCTGTTTTCTTTATGCTTCTGATTTGATTTTTATGTCTTCTTTCTCATTGGTGGATCACGAAATCTGTGAAATTCTCATAACTTTAAAACAATGGCGCACGCTAAAATCTGTGATGTTACAAACTACAAGCTTTAATAATTGTGTTGGAATCAGAACAGCAGTTGTAGGAAAAATGTTGTATGCAATTCACATGTATAGCTGGGCATTCACGTTCCAACTTGCAGTACCAATTGCAGTACTGCTAGTAGTACTGCTAGATGGATAGTCGACTCCACTCACGCTCCTACTTACAATCCAACTTTATTCCTAATCAGCTGTGAACGTCGCTCTTGAGCCGAAAACTGTAACCGAAGTTGCCCGATGTTGCCCGAACTTACCCGAAGGTCATGCACTGACTGAGATAAGATGGACGACTTTGATCCGACTGCCCCACACACGCTCCAACACCGTCGACATTCGTAAGTCATCCCTCTAGTGGTCCCTCTAGTGGTCCATCTAGTCGTCCATCTACAATTCCATCCATCCAACAAGCCCATTCACGTTCCGTTTTCGGATCCAACCTTGAAGGTTGAACTGCAAGTGGTACTGCAAATCGGAACGTGAATGCCCAGCTTAAAGCTACTTAATTGCTTTCACAACATTACTGTGCTCTGCTATGCGTCATGCAGTATCTGTTTTGGCTTGAGTGATAAAATCATTCTTTATGCTTTTGATACTTGAATAACTAATAAGATTAAGATGCAATTGGATAATTTATTGAAATCGTTCTCGTGTCCATCCATCCAATTCTAGACTTTATTGATTTTGGAGTTCGAATATAAAAATAATTATGAAGTAAAACAGGTCACCACTAGGTTAGTTTTTTCTATTTTAAAATCAAAACATTGCGCAGCTGGTTCAAATAAGAAAAAATGAAAAATTCTATGAAGGTTGCTGCATAGCCCAGTTATCCACTTAATTTTTACAGTGTAAACGTTGACGTTTTTGATTGTTATTGTATATTAATATTATGTTATTATTTTATTTTTAATTTCAATATGCAAATGAAAAATTTATCAATGGAGTAACTAGTTGAATCTTTTTGTCTATTTTACAATGTACAATCTTCAATGATTCTGAAAAAATGAAAATTATCAATCGAACTATAACTCAATATTGTATTGAGCAGCTGATTTTGAGAGAGTTCCCATTCTGCTCAGATATATTCTATCTATTCAGATATAGGCTATGCGCCTTCAAAAAATATTCTTACAGCCCTATAAAAACGTATGTATATTTGATTTATTGTTATCATATTGTGTGAGTCAATAGGAGTGGATGAAAAGGAAAAAGAAATAGGAATTTCAGTTAAGAATAGAAAAAATACAATACATGTACATTGTACAGATACAATACATTTTTGTTTAATCTGAAAAAAATGTGTTATAGTGACTTATGAAAGTTAGAAAAATCTGATAATGGATTTGCTGTCGATTTCAGTTGATATTGGACAAGACAACTATGCGATTATGATAAAAAATAATGAAGAAAGTCCACAGTTATTTTTTGTTCATTACATTCATAAGTAGCAACTAATTATTGCCTACATAATTGATCAGAGGGTTTCAACGTTATAAATATTGGCACCCTTCTTGCTCGTGTGAACAATTTCTTATCTCCTTGAATGTATCTATGTGCGTATTTTCAAAAATTATTAACTCATTCAAATACTTGAACTAACATTTTAACTAACAATACCGTATGGAAAAACTCATACAGTCCGGGTTTCCTAAAACGCGGATTTGATAGCGGATAGGTTTGCATTCCCTACAATTTATTTATTCAACTAACATAAACATACAGTCAATGTGAATACAACAGGCTATTGCCCAAAACTGCTTTTCTCAAAATTTCAAAGTAGAATCAAAATCTACAATAAATTGATGCTTTTGGTACAGAAACACCTATTTACACCTACACCTTTTGTAGCATATGCGGCCATGTCCGCTGCTCATTCAGTTCAAATCCGCGTTCTTGGAGACCAAGGCTTTAGATTCATTCAGGAACTAATATTTTGGTTCATATTTTCTCTGTAATTATTATTCTGTGTATTGAATAGCTCATTAACTCTCCTGCAGTTTTGTAGATTTTATAACTAATCTGTATTTCATAAGTGAATTGGTGTTTCATGAATGCTGTATGGTGATATGTTGTGACGTTGAAAAATTACTAAATAATATTCCTGGATTTCTTGTTCCATGACGAACTGCGTTGTTAATATTAACTTTTTTGGTGAATTTAACTACTTGCAGTCAATTTTTAATTAATAATAAGTAATACTTTACTCACTCTCTGGGCTGAACGTTTTCGAATTATGGAAACTCATCTTCGAGGCATCTTCACTAAATAATACAAATATTGACAAAAATTCTGATGTCTTAAAGAGGAATAAGTTAAACTTCACTAATAAATATTTCTGTGTCTTGCCGTCACTAGCTGCTCATATTTATCTGTTTATCAAAACACTATTAACAACTATTTCCGGTACTGTAATTCTTATAATTCTACTAATTTTCTTATCCAGACTATCCTTGAAATGTTTATTGCAACTGGAGGGTTGTGGACCTATATAGTAATCATTTAGAACATTATTTTATTATTGCAGCAAAGCATGCATGATAACTATAGGCATCGATTATTGGAAACGTCGCAATTTTGTCATGAACTCCTATTTGTTTAGATAGTTTCATCCTTTAAAATATCATACGTTACAAAATTTACAATATGTGAAATATATTGTATGAAAATGATATTAAAAGTATGCATAATAAATTATTAGATATAAACTTCACCAGTGAATTCAACACTTACTTAATCGTGTGACGGCCATTTCGCATTGCTGTAATGCTTCCTCAGACATATCTGGAGGCATACTTCAATTCAATTCAATTCAATTCAATTTATTGCAAGAAATTGTACATTACAATTATAGCATACGTCAGATTTGATTTAAAAAAACATATCACATTCATCACCTTATAAAATAATAAAATTACAGTCCAGTACTTAAAAAATACATTGTCACAAACACTAATATTATGAGTGTCTTCTTCTCAAATCACACGAGTAGGCCTCCAACCGTGTCTGAGAAAGCATTACATCGATGCGAAATGGCCATCACTCGAATAAGTAAGTTGAATTCACTAGTAAAGTTTATTTTCAATAATAATTAATTATGTTTAGATATCAAGTGAAAAAGTTATATGGAGCTATAAATTATCAAATAATCAAAGTAATAATAAATTAAAATCTAGGGCTGTATTGATGAACGTTCCTTCAGTAAGGAACAGAACGTTACTTTGACTCAATGGACTCTAGGGACAGAAATTTCAAGAGTCACTCGAGTCAAATGATACAGAATTGAGGTTCATAGATACGGCCCCCAATGTCTAATAGATGTACATTTAATCCCACCTTCTATTTAAAATTTTTCAAGAAAAAATCAAGTGAATTATCTGATCTGAGTAAGTTTATCCAAGAAATTGTTAGATTTTAGATTTATCTATGATAATGTTAACTTACTTTGGGTTTTTTTAAAGTAATTCTATTCAAGTTATTATTGTAGTTATTGCTTGTTGGTCCTGGCTGCTTGAAAACAGTCAGAGGCAGCACCTTTTCAAAATAATAGACCTTAATACAGAATCCATAGATATACTAACTACATTCAAAATAACACCTGTCGCTGCCCTTTTTTTTGGAGGATGAAGCCCACATAGGTCTGAGACCTGTGCGTGAGTAATGAGTTGGATGATTGTGGTTGATGAGCTGGACCTACAGTTTCAGGTGGATTCCGAACCACCGGGAAGTAATTTTACAGCAGAGAACAGTGTCTTTTTTGCTGCCCAATCTAATCGGTCACCCTTACAAAGAGTGCCCAGGAGAACGCAGCTTATCTCTATCTTATTGAACAAATACCTGCTACGGATCACGGCTATCACTTCCCTAACCTAACCTAACCTAACTTTAAGGCAGTTGTAATTCATAATATATATTTACCTCATAAAAGCTGTTGGGCGACATTTTTCCACGATTATATATCCATATATCAGGGCAACAATGGGTGCCATTTTCAATGTAATCATTATATCTATAGAATCCTGTATTAAGGACTGTGTGGAGTCGATGCTACCAGAGACCCAGACCTTGTTCAGGTGCGACCTGATATCTCTAACGTTAGACTTGAACCATCCAGGTCACTCAATATCATTCTTTTTTATTGTTTTAGTTCTTCTATGCTCTAATTTGTTTCTGTGTGATATTTGTAGACACATTTGCGAGCAAAGTGGCGGCGATCCAGGACAGCACGGCTGACAATTCGGTGGGCAATGTGACGGGCAGCAATGCGGTGAACGTGTTTCTGGGCATTGGCGTCGCCTGGTCAATAGCCGCCATTTATCATTCCTATCACGGCAATCAGTTCCTTGTCTCACCTGGAAAGTGAGTACCTAAACACAACTGAGTTGATTTTGTGATCATGCACCAGCTATAAGAGTGATGGATGATCCTCTTAGCTCTATCTTCTTTGAGCTATCAAAGGCATTTGATTGTGTTAATCTCAGAACTTTATTGGAAATACTGAAAAATGTAGACGTAAATGGGGTTGAACTGAATTGGTTTGAATCATACCTTATTGGGAGTAAACAATGTGTAGTACTAACGACAATAGTTGAGAAAAGTATAGCAAAGAATAAATCTGATGAATTGGAGATCCAAGCTGGAGTGCCTTAGGGTCCAATACTAGGTCCATTGTTTTTTTAATGTTATATGTCAACCGCTTGCCTGAAGAATTAATTAGTTATAGAGCCCTCTTATTTGCAGACGATACATCACTCATTTTCAGCAATTTCATTCTAGATAATTTAGAAATAAGTGCCCATATAGGTGTGCAGTCTATTGTCCAATTCTTGAATCAGTTGAAATTGACAATAAATAGTAAAAAATGTCAATACCTTCACTCCCAAAAGCAAACATAATTCAAATGAAGATAGGGCTATAAATGTATTTGTAAACCATAATCAACTAGACCAGGAAAAAAACATTGCATTTCTAGGAGTAGGTACTGTGCGAGACTAAGCTCCGTGTCCCTGCCGGCTCAAGAGGAGAGACGAAGAATAGTATACTGGGCAGCGCGGACACACGCACAGAGACGCACAATTGCATTGCTTTTGCGATGACATAGTGACGTAGTGCATTCCTCCGAGGGACATGGAGCTTAGTCTCGCACTGTAGTCCAACTAGATTAATTTTGGACTTTGTTGCACCTTAACTTCATTGTTATTCTGTCTAAATGAATAAGTAATTATTGTTTTGTTTGTTACAGCCTAGCGTTTTCAGTGACGCTATTCTGCACAGAAGCAGTGGTGGCCATAATAATTCTGCTGGTGCGGCGTTCAAAGTTCATCGGCGGCGAGCTGGGAGGCCCAACGAACTACAAGTACATCACCTCGATGCTGTTCTTTGGGCTGTGGCTCATCTACGTTGTCCTATCCACACTGGAGGCCTATAAAGTCATCCACACCTTCTGAGCTGCTTATCAGCATCCAAAAAATCTACTAAATCAGCGAAAAAAGCTGAATCAGCGAAAACCAACCAGCCAGTACGCCTTTTGTGTTCAGACAAGAGTGAACTATAAGTGTGCTACTGTTGTCGTCATTGTTGTTGTTAGATTGTTTAAAATAGAAGTTGCAATGAATGTTGATGTGTGAATGGCTTTAATGGGATGTTGAGCAACTATTTTTGGTGGAATTTGAAGGAACTGACAATTTGCAAACTGCCAAATATACAAAGCATAATTTATCAACTTCAAATTTCTCAAAGTGCTATTAATTATACTGAAGACTTCCGCAATGGCGGATATTGACAGCAGCATTGAATAACTGATGAAAATCGATGAATGCTACAGCACAAGAATATTTTGTCACCGCCGGGAATCGAACCACAGACCTCCCAATTGCAGGTCGGACGTCTTAACCACTACCCTACAGACTAGTTAAGACTACAGGCTGGTTAAGACTCCTACTGGCAATTGAGAGGTCTGTGGCTCAGTTCCCGGCAGTGTAGCATTCATCAATTTTCATCATCTATTCAATGCTGTTGCCAATATTGGCCATTGTGGAAATCTCCAGTATAACTGTATTTATATGTAGAAACTTGCTATGCAGAACTGACCTTTTTGAGTCGCGGCGGACGCGTTTCGAACTATGTCGCGCCTGGCGTCCGTCACAACTCAAAAAGGTCAGTTCTGTATAATAAGTTTCTACATACAAATTCACACAATGGCGGATATTAACAACAATAATCAATTGATAGCACTTTGAGGATTCGAAATTAATAAATCATGATCTATAGTTGAGAATTGATTGGGAGTTGATCAATTAACTGAACGGGGTTTGAGTAACTAGTTGATTGGAGGTTGAGCGGCTAGTCAGCGGTCAGCTATTGCCAACAAATTGATCACGGGGTTGAGCAACTAGCTGATTTATCAATTGAGCAACTATGGGTTGAGCTAGTTGATTGGGTTGAGTGTGACATAGATGTACAGCGGTCAGCCATGGGCAATCAATCAGGAGCTTGATCATTTGGCTGATTTGGTAGTTGAGCAGCTTGTTGATTATTGGGTTGAACAACTAGCTGATTGAGTGAAATTCAACAATGTTCAACTATGGGACAACTAGTTGATTGGAGGGTTGAGCTACTGGTTGATATGGTGAATGAGCAGCTAGTAAATTCCATGTAATGTAATACAGATGTGCAGAGGTCAACATGAGTCAACTAGTTGATTGATTTGAATTTGATGTAACTATTTTGTGGTTGATTACAGGCAGCCACTTGATAGGAGCTTTATCAGATGGAACAACTACCTATATTGTTGAAAATAATCTGTGCATTCGTTTTTTGTGATATTTTTTCTCAGTTTTTATGACTATTAATTTATCAAAACCCATAACTATTATTCAGCTATCAAAAACTAATGGTAACCATTTAGCAAAATACTGAGAATTTAATTAAAATACTAGAAGCTTAACCAACATAACTGAAACTATAACTATATATAATTACAAACAATATATATTCTGTGGAATATTTCCATCAAAATGAGTTGCCCTTACTAGTTGATATTTTTTCCTAGATATTGTTAATTGATTCCTGTTATCTTTTCAGTAGAGCTTCTCCTAATATTTTAGATAATTCAACAACGTAGTTGTTTGATTTTAAACTCCATTTTCTTTTCCATGCATGGTGTTCTGTTGAACTGGAATTCGCCTCTAAGTGACTTTTGGTGTAATATAAACATTCACTTTTCTGTAGTATTTAAATATAGGTCTACATTCATGAACCTACCTTAAAGCTTCTTTATCGTATATGAGGGAAACTTGAAAGGCCCTTCTTCTGAAAGCTCTTCAAGTCTTCCCTTGAGTTAAAGAGGTTTTAAAATAAGTTCATACAATAAAGTTTTTATTATTTATTTTATTACAGGTCAGGCTATAGGCAAATATGATTTAAAAGTTGAGAATTATTCTTTACACAGATTGCCGGTTGAGC
Source organism: Conomelus anceps (assembly GCA_948455865.1). Lineage (NCBI taxonomy): Eukaryota > Metazoa > Arthropoda > Insecta > Hemiptera > Delphacidae > Conomelus > Conomelus anceps. Next base: position 72,202,378 of record OX418219.1, read on the forward strand.
GCCTTAACCACAAGACATCTAGTGGTTAAGGCACTCAACCGGCAATTGAGAGGTCCGTGGTTCGATTCCCGGTGGTGACTGATATTTTTGTACAGTAGCATTCATCGATTCCCATCAGCTTTTCAATGCTGTTGTCAATATCCGCCATTGCGAAAGTCTTCAGTATAAAGTAATAGCAATTAAAGGAATTCGAAATTAATAAATTCTGTTTATGTATATTTGTCAGTTTATTCAATTGTCAGTCACTTCAAACTAAATTATTCTTTGCTAAAAATATCAACCATGTCAATAACATTTCCATAGTTTAAAGTAACCAAACCAATAAACTGAGAAAAATTATCACAAAGGTCGATAGCACGTCTCGAATAACGCCCACTTATTGGAACTACTATAGTTAATCATTGATGTTATAATTGATTGAATGATTATGTTTATAATGAATGGCTTCCCGGTCCTGAACATTATTATAAATAGATAATTTGTTCCACCTTGACTTAGGTCTGTTTCATCCATAGAGAATAGAATAAAGTGGGGAAAGAATAATTATCTCTGTAATTAACCAAAATTAGATGCTTCTCTTGCATTTTGATGCATAGATTTAAAGTTTTATAAGCTCTCTACATTTCAATAGATTGAAATTTCTGTTTCAAAAATGATTTTCTAAACTTCATCAAGCATCAATTTTTGTCATCTTTAAAATACTTTTCCATGTTTTAAAAATTGATTTTTTTTTAAATTTAATCACCTTAACTCCAAGTATTATGTTTCCCTCTAGACTGTTGAAGAACCATGTTTCCCATAGCATGGTTCAAACGGTGAGATAGAAGGGTGTATTATTTATTCATTAATAAAACCTACCCTTATTTATTTTATTATATTTGTCAATTCAATGAATCAACCTTGAATTTCAACTTTGGCTTATTAATATCAAATGAACGAAAGTAACCATTATCAAGTTTTTTCTAAGATTACACCGATTAAGGAGTATAATACAAGTCAGGTTATCAATTATATACATACCAATTATATACACTTTGGTGCTCACTATAATTACAGTCTAGAATTAGTTGAGGTGAAGCTTAATATTGATATTAAAGGAATTCTTGTACACTATGAAAAGCTTTATCAACTGAATATTTTTACAATTGTTTTCGATATTTTTAATAAGCCTATATGAGATTGAATAATCATTTTAAATTCCCAATAGTAGTTTTTTTTATCTTTTCTACTCTATTCTATTATCTATGGATCTTATTGCAGTTTTGAATTTGCAGGTCCGTTTTTCGTGTTTGGATAATCCAAAGTCTTCCCTCTAGCAAATGAAATCTCCCGCGAACTAGAGTAATGAGTAGCCTAATGTTTGGTAGAACGATAACGGTACCGTAAAAATAACGTCTACGCTAACGTTGTGACACAAAAGCGTGTCTTGATAGATTGGTAAAATTCCTCTAAAATGATTATTCTAAACTATGAGAGAAATTTACATTATGTAAATTTGTATTACACAGCGAGATTTTCTCAGAATTATTCCAAAATCATTGATCGAAGAAGCTTTGAATTTAGAAAACCTCTCTGCAGACATTTTTTATTACTAGACATTTAAAAAAAAATTGATTTAACAATTATTAAAAAACACATTTTTTGTCAGTAATCTGAATTACTGATATTGAATAACTAATTTAAATATTTATCTTGTTACAAATGGAAATAATTTTTTTCTAATTTAACAGCAAAAATGTTACACTTTTGAAAACTTATTTCAAAACTTCGATCAGAAAACTCTGCTATCAACTGTTATTGATGTATTTGGCTCAAACTATTCTATTTCCGGTGTACGGTACTGTACGGTATTTTAAAATCGAATATGTTGTGATGCTTGACTTCCTCAGTCTAGACCGCAAGTCGTGAGTTGTTCTTCCTAGAAAAATGTGAAAAACCAACTTGAACGTTTTCAACAAATATTGTAGTTAGAAAAACCTATTAGATTACATTATCGGCTCATATAATATGTAAAGTGTACCTATGCTTTATTTATGGTGGACCAAAACTTACTTTTTTATATCTGATATTTTTCCTTTCTTAGATAGCAACTATACTGTTGGGGATTGAATAATTTTGTTCAGAAAATTTTCTTATATATGAGTTTTTATTTTAAATCTATTTATATTTCCAATGATTTCTCCAAAGTGTGCAAATTTTCTTCCTTTAGCATGGTGAGTTCTAAACGAATATTTAAAATCGAACAATCTATTTTCAATATTGAATAGTCAGGGATTTACTGCTTTAGCTAGTTCTTGTGAGTGATCCTTTTTTTTAGGTGATTAATTGTATTCATCCAGATTCTTTCTATTCTATTCATTCAACGTGCTTTTTGAAATATCTTTGAAACACAGAAACTATCGTCAGATTGAATTTTCGCTGTGATGGTTTTCATGACAATAGTTATTTATGTATTAAGAGCGTGAAGCGCGACTTTATCGCTCGAGCCAAAACATTTACTGCGCGACGCATAGCGGAGCGCAGTAATTTTGCGAGAGCGATAAAGAAGCTTCACGCGCGAATTGCATACAATATTTTTCCTACAACTGCAGTTCTGGATTACAACACAATAAAAACTTGTAGTTTGTAACATCACAGACCGTGCGCGGATTTGGTTAGCGTGCGCCATTTTGAGGTTATGTGAATTCACGGATTCCGCGATCTACCAATGAGAAGACATCAAAATCAAAACAGAAGCGTAAAGAAAACAGCTGGCGAGCGTAAAGTACTTTACCGCTTGCTGAGCAGTAAAGAGGTATTTTACAATTAGTTTTCAGTACGTAAAGAACGACTTTACGAGCAGTTGTAGGAAAAATACTTTATGAACAATCAAATATCAAAACTGACAGTGTATTTCTATTGAAATCATGATTTCTACTCACATGAACTGGAGGAATGCATTTCGATTCTGATAAGGATGGCAGGTTGATGAAGCTTCTCTTCAGAAGCGAAATGCATTCCCCCATTTAAGTGAGTAGAAATCACAATATTTAAATACAAATACACTGTCAGTTTTGATATAAGATTGATTTTTGTATGGATTTCCTGCCTTCATAACTATATGATTTTGAAAATATTGATAGATTTCAAAATAATAATTAATGAATAGTAAGACTTGAAGTTGCCACATTTATAAATGTGGTTGTGACAACTTTAAGTCTTATTATTCTTAACTTTTCATGTGAATCTAATGAACTTATTATTCATTACGGATATCTTCCACAATATCACCTTCACCCCACTACAAAGGAAAATAATAATCCAATGATACAGTTTCTACTGTTTATGAATCATATATGAATCATATCACTTTTGTTCTGAAAAAGTGATTTTTTTGTTTTATTATTTTTTGAAAAAATCTGAATTTGATGGAAATAACTCTGTCATAAGTTTTTTTTAATAATATTGTTCAATGATTGAATATTATAAACGTCTATTACAAATTATTCGGATTTCTACTGGTGGTACATCTTATTAATACTCATTACCACATGAAAAATATTCTACCTATTCTAAAATTATTCGTATATTGTTCTTCATTGACCTGTCTTCGTAATTCACATATCTTGAAAGAATTTATGAAGAAACCCTTCATTTTAAAATACACAATCATCTTGTCATTCTATATAAATAATTCTACCACAAAACTTTTGAAAAAATGTTCTCTGTCTTTATCTATATCTTACTGTACGTCATATTATATTGAACAAGTTCCAATTCTTGCCATTTGATAATATTAAAAGTTTGATTCATGTTGAAGATCAACTTTTCTGTCAAATAAACAATACTATTATATAATAGTGTATGCTGAATAACATAATACAGTATAATAATATTCCTGGATTTCTTGTTCCATGACGAACTGCGTTGTTAATATTAACTTTTCAAGTGAATTAAACGACTTGCAGTCAAATTTGACTGCAAGTCGTTTAATTCACTTGAAAAGTTAGTATAATAATATGAATATACTATATAGAGTGATCCAGATGGGGCTACAATAGTTAATCTATTTAAATCTAGAATGAGTTTTTTCTAGAGAAGAAGAGAAAGAAGAAGAAGGAAAAATGTACAATAAAATGGAAGAGATGAAAAGGGAGTGAAAAGAGTAGGAAAAGAAGGAGAAGAAAAAGAGAATACAAACCGAAAAAAGATAGGACGAAGGAGAAGAAAGAAACATGAATGATAAATTTGCATATGTTTAAATACCCGTGCAAACTACCAACATTCATTAAACGAAAATGCATCTTGCATCACCCTTTAGTTCCAAAAATTTGTAATAATCAGAATTTAGATGAATTGTTTCCACAGAAAAGCCGGAAATGTTTTTTTGTATTGACGGAAACTCAATCCTACAATGTTCAACTCAAGTTTCTATGATGTATATAATAAGAAGATTGGCTTTACTTCAACAAAATAATGTAGGTTTATCATAAAACGACCAAATTCTAGAACTATTGCTTATCGAGATCAGTAAAAACTGCATGAATTGTTAATTTTAGCCTGTAAGATGAATATAACCCAAAAAAACTTTCTTCTGTAATACAACCACATACTCACTTATCAACTATATATAATATTCTATACATTGATGTTTTAAAAGAACTCTATTTCTAAAATATCTTGATATTGAAGCACTTTAAAATGACTATATCTTTCTGACCCCCCTTTTTAATTTTTGATGTACTTGTACCCTTTTAATAATGATATATCACTGTTCCATATCACTGTATCCTTGTCAAATAATACTCTATCTTGCATTTTTCTGTCACTTGAAATTTTGCAAATTGATAACCTATATTCTCTGCAACATGAATAGGAAAATGTATTGTCTGTTTTTAAATGTTTACAACGAAATAATTACAACAAAAAAAGTGAAAATATAAATCTAGGATAGATTTTTCGAAATGTAATGGAGCAATTACCATAGATCAGTTAGTGGAACAATATATTTAAGATAAATAGGTAATAAGTGTTGTTGAGTTTTCTTCTACCTCATATTGAGGCTCTAAGTCAAGAGTATAAGATCCATATGTAGAAAAATACTGTCGAACACAAACATTAATTGTTTTTATACAGAATGTTTCAGGAGCTATACTGCACCAACTCATTTCTCCCACTAAAATGGATAAAAAAGATTTATAAACATGGGTTTGAGAACGCTTTCTCATAGCAATAAATATGAATGGAGTTGGCAGCTGTATCACAACTCTATATTATTATAATATGTTGCCACTTTCAATAATTTGTGTAACTCTTATTATTCGTGAACACTAAATTGTGATGTCACCTTTGCAAATTAGGCTTTATTGTTCACAAATAATAACAGTTAAAGAAATTTTAAGTGGAAACATATTATAATAATATAGAGAACATTTGATAAAAATAGAATGAATTAGGATAAAAAAGAGGATAAGTCATCACATTGTATCAATTCACTTATAGAAAAACCTCTGGAGTTTTCATTTAGGTAGGGGGTTGTACAAGTTTCATGTAAACGGAGCTACAAAATCAGATAAATCATTTATCAACTCTGTAACTATCGTTGTTTTTTCAGATATAATTAATGGAATCACATATAAAAACACGTTTTCCAAGTTCAAAGAGGATTAACTGTGTTACATTTGTTCATGTACCAATATTTTGTTCCAATTGTAGGAAATTTAGATCTGGAAATATATTTTTTTATCATCTAACAGCAAAATGCGGTAGTGATGGGAAGTAGAGAGATAGCCGCGAACCATGGCAGACATCTCTTCAGTCAGATAATATGAGCTACGAACTCCTGAGAGCCTCCTTGTAAGGGTGACCGATTGGATTGGCCAGCTAAAAAGGCACTCGGTTCTCTGCTATAAAATCATCACCCGGTGGTTCAGAACCCACCAAAAACTGTAGGTCCAATTCATCCATCACCATTATCCAACTCATTACCCACGCACAGGTATCAGACCTATGTGGGCTTAACCCCACAAAAAAATCTTGTTTATTTGTCAATAAATCAATATTTTGTTTCAACATGAATTGCCGAGAATTTAACTTGGGAGATGAAATGTTTTCAGTACTAATAGTAGGTAGCTGAAAACACACCCTGAAATCCTAAATGTATGGTTTTTTCGTCAAAACGCAATGCTTTTGCTTGAAACAGAATTTATTAATTTCGAATTCTGTTTCTGTATATTTGACAGTTTTTAAATTGTCAGATTCTGCTTGGTTGCTTTCAACTTGTATTCTTGTATGTTCTGATTCAACAAGACCCTAATCTATGAATTTTGGATACCGGCACGTTTAAGATGATTCAAAAATGATTTATTGCCAAAAAATAACCAAGTTAAAGTTCAAACTTAGAACCCTGTTTTAAGGCTATTTTTGCATATTTTGTGAAATATATTGATTATTACAGTAGTTAAAGACTTATAAGTTGCTTTCAATTTTTGAGCTCCTTTATGAAACCTGTTTGACCTATACATATTTTATTTTAGGATGAAGCCCACATAGGTCTGAGACCTGTGCGTGGGTAATGAGTTGGATGAAGTGATTGATGAGTTGGACCTACAGTTTTAGGTGGGTTCCGAACCACGGGGAAGTGATTTTACAGCAGAAAAGAGTGTATTTTATGCTGGCTAATCTAATCGCTCACCCTTACAAAGAGTGCTCAGGAGAACGCAGCTTATCTCTATCTGATTGAACAGATACCTGCTCACGGCTATCACTTCCCACAACAGCTCTAGAGATTTCTGAATGAGGGGATTCTTGCCAAATTCAGTCATTTTTAATTCTGTAAAGAAGTATTTCTGAACCTATATTGATAAAATTTTCATCTTAATTTTAATGAGAGGAATCAGTTAGCAGATTCTTCGTGGAGCACTCTGTATAATAAACTAGATTCAACTAATCAATTACTATATAAATTTAATATTACAGCTTTGTATATAAATTATTTCCAAAAAACGTGATTAAAATTTGTTTTGAGCGCTAGATTCGTGATGTATTTGATTAAAATACACTGCCTTTTAAACATCAAGTAATGTATTTTTATATAAGTACAATTTATTATTGCTTGATATATTATTATCATAAATCTGCCATGAATTTGTCATATTATATACTGCGCTAAGTGCAGATTCGTTTATGAATTATTAAATTATTGTTGAATGAGTATAATAAGACATTGTCATAAACAAACTCAACCATTATATTATGTATTTTGATGTAAATAGAAATGTAACAGTATACAAATAGTCATGAATTATTCTAATTGGTTTATAATTGAAAAATTGTAGAAACGTTTTGAATATTATTGAATAGGTGAACATAAATATTGTACATAAATATTATATTTTCATTGTAAGAGTTTATTTTAATGCATATTTTGAAATAAATTATTGAATTTATCGAAGAGAATACGGAATTTTTTATTGAATTTCAATTATCGCTAATTACATGTACTGCACAAGTGCACATTGCTACTTATTGCCCAGCATTCAATTTGTGATGTCTGACAAAATACTAATTGAACAATCTAATATTGAATCTGATACTGTATATGTTTATTGCAGGTTTTGTTTTTACTTGTTTGATAAGTATGTTGATTGAGTAAGCAATTTGGCAAAAACGCATAAGAAATATTAATAATAGTTCATAATCATATAACAACACTGACACTGTATTTTTATTTAAACTGTTATTATTATGTTTATCTACGACCATGTCATAATGTATACATTACAGTTTCACAATTGATGCCAAAACAGCTGTCTTTTCGAAATGCTTTTTGAAATCCGTTGCATAATGAGCTCATTATAGTACAGGTTCTACATTATAACACGGGTTCTGGACCAATCAGAAGCATTTTTGATGGAATCAATATCGTAATTCAATATTGTGAAACTATCAGCTGATTTGATCAAACTGCTACACCAGCTGCTTTAACCTAACAATCTACTATAACTTCTCGTATTTGAGATGAGAGGTTAGGTATCTCTGACAGTCACAGGTAAAATGAAATTGTTTTAATCAAATGTATACTAGTGGTCGTAGATAAAATAGTGTATGCAACGATTTTATTTGGCCATTAAGGCACTCGTGAGATATTTATAACACTCGCATTCGCTCGTGTTATAACTTACATCTAACTCGTGCCTTAATAAGGGTCAATATAAAATCGTTGCATAAACTACTATTGTAGATTACGTCTTGGAGACTCTATTCAAAGACAAGACAAGTCAGATCAACAATTGAATCGGCCTGAGGAGAAAGGTAACATGGTAAAAATCAGTGTTTTACAGGGGAGAGAAAAAACTGCATGCAGATAAAACTATTGGTTATTACAACATCTGTTTCTTGTCTAAGAGAATGCTGACATGTTCCTTTTCAACACCATTTTATGTATTCCAAGTAAATTACGTATTACGACTATAAAAAAATTGGAAATTTTGACATGCTCCCTTTCTCCTCAGGCCGATTCAATTATTATACAATCTTATACACTAGTTATCATAATAATTACTATATCAATTAGTTGTTGAGGTGAAGCTTAAAATTGATATGAAAGGAACTCTTGTACACCATAAAAAACTTTATCTAGTAAACATTTAGTGATTTACTCACTTGTACTGGAGAGATGCATTTCGCTTCTGAAGAGAAGCTTCGTCAGCCTTTAGAAGCGAAATGCATACCTGCGGTATAAGTGAGGAAGTGAATTCAATCCTTGGATTTCTTGTTCTATAACGATCTGTGTTGTTAATATTGACTTTTTATTGTAAATTTAACGACTTGCAGTAAATTTTTAATTTCGAATATATAGTATTTCTACTCACTCACTCACTCATCATTTGTTGTCAAAAAGGCTGCCAACCTTTGAAGATGAGTCTTCATGACTCGAAAACGTTTGACCTGAGTGAGTATAAATACAAATTTAGAGATTACTACTACTCGTTTTACAAACGTTATTGTAGCGGGAGATTTCAATACAGACTTTGCAACACAGAATAAAATGACAGAAGATTTAAAGGATATTATATGCATGAATAACTTGGAAATAAAAGTTCATGAATATACCAGAGTCACAAGAACATCACAAACAATAATTGATAACATCCTTACTAATATAGATTACTCTAAAACAAGATTAGGCGGCTCGGAACTATCTGATCATGACTATCAAATCTTAGAGGTGGGGTTGCAAGGTCATAAATCAATTAAAAAGAGTAGAGTAATGAAAGAAATTCAACAATGTGAACAGGGGAATATCGATTGTTTGAAGCAGAATCTGCTACAAGAAAACTGGAGTAGGGTTTACAATAGCAATAGTTTAAATGACAAATATGATAGTTTCATTAATATTTTAAGGTTTCATATTACTATGAGTTGTCCAGTTAAAAAAGTCCCTGTAAAGAACAAATTAGACAAGATTGAAGAGTGGATAACTGATGATATCCTTGCAGAAAGAAATAGGGTTAAAGATGCATATGATGAATTCAAACTATCTAGAAATATGTTAAGTGAAGATAATTACAAAGCTCTAAAGAAAAACTATATGAAAAAAGTGAAAAGAGCGAAATGTAAGAAAACAGCTGAAATTTTGAATAATAGTGTGTACTTTAACACAGCAGTGTGGGATGTAATAAACAAAAATAGGCAAGTAGCTCATGTAGATGCTTATACTAGTGTCCCCAGAATAATTAACGAAAATAAAAAATATATTGATGATAGTGTAGACATTTGTAATTTCTTTAACAGATATTATCAACTGGTTGCTAAGGATCTTCAAAAATCTCTTAATACAGGTATTAGTGATGCAAACATGAGGAATACTGAGGGGATTCAGAACGAATTAAAATTCCACCCAGTATGCCAAGACGAGTTGTCAAATATCATTGATAGTTTAAATAATAAAAAAACTGTAGGAATGGATGGGGTATCCAGTAAAATTCTGAAAGAATGTAAAGATCAATTGTTAGACCCTTTGATTCATCTGATCAATCATTCATTAGAACAAGGTGTTTTTCCAGATAATTTAAAAGAGGGGAAGATCTTGCCAATCTTCAAAAGTGGCGATAGAGAAAAGGTAGAAAACTATAGGCCCATTAGTATTTTAAATGTAATAAGTAAAATTTTTGAAAGAGTAGTTCTAAATAGGTTACTTCTGCACCTTCAAGAAGCTAACTTTATCTGTGATGAACAGCATGGCTTCCAGAAAGGGAGATCAACAAAAACAGCCATAGTTTCTCTAGTTGAAAAACTAATAGATATAATAGATTCAGGTGATAAAGCTACTGCAATCTTCTTAGATCTGTCAAAGGCATTTGATTGTGTTAATCATAGAACTTTATTGGAAATACTGCAAAATGTAGGTGTAAATGGGGTTGAACTGAAATGGTTTGAATCATATCTTATTGGGAGAAAACAATGTGTAGAACTAACTACAGTAGTTGGTAATAGTATAGTAAAGAATAAATCTAATAAATTAGAGGTGCAAGCTGGAGTGCCTCAGGGGTCAATACTAGGTCCATTGCTTTTTTTGTTATATGTCAACCGTTTACCTAAAGAATTAATTAGTGGTAGAGCCCTCTTATTTGCTGATGATACATCACTCATTTTCAGCAATTCCATTCTAGATAATTTAGAAATAAGTGCCCATATAGGTGTGCAGTCCATTGTCCAATTTTTAAACCAGTTGAAATTAACTATAAATAGTAAAAAATGCCAATACCTTCAATTCAAAAACAAACATAATTTAAATGAAGATAGGGCTATAAACGTGTTTGTAAACGATAATCAATTAGACCAGGAAGAAAAAATTGCATTTCTAGGAGTTACGTTGGATAGACGATTGACCTGGACTCCATACATTGAGAAAATATGTAGTAAAATTTCATCTGGGGTATTTGTCCTGCGACAGCTCGCTAGATTGAATGACAAAAAGTTACTTTTTACAGCTTACCATGGGCTCTTACTGTCACATATTAGGTATGCTATCTTAGTATGGGGTAATTCATCAAAACAAAATCTTGATAGGGTGTTTAAGATCCAAAAGAAAGCGGTTAGGTGTATAGAAAGAGTAAATAGATTAGATTCATGTAGGCCGTTGTTCAAGAGACTTGGTCTCCTAACTGTACCCTGCTTATATGTGTATGAAGCTACTTTATATGTAAAAACGAATGATATTAACCAAAATCTTGATGTACATGATTATAATACAAGAAGCCGAGGAGATTATCACTTGGTGAGTCACAATAGTAGCCTATTCAAACAAAAACCTAGTTATATTGGTAGGAAATTCTACAACAAGCTACCGCAGTTTTTGAAGAGTCTTGAAAATATAGAAATATTTAAAAATCAATTGAAGAAATATTTAGTTGATAAAGCTTTTTATAGTGTACAAGAGTTCCTTTCACATCAAAATTAAGCCTCACCTCAACTAATTGAAGTAATTATGGTATCTAGTGTATAATATTGTTGATCTGAGACTTGTCTTATACTCCTTAACTGGAGTCTCCAAGACGTAATCTACAAAAAAAAAAAAAAAAACTATTTATTCACAATTAAAAATTGACCAAGTCGTTAAATTTACAATAAAAAGTCAAATGATAATTAATTAATTCATGATTAATTATATAAAAGTAAGTAGCATTACTTTACTTCCAAAGAAATGCCGTGTTTTAAAGTGTTTTCACAGAAATCTTTGATACAGTCAATCTTAAAATCTATTGCACGTCTTGAAAAAAATTATTTTTTCAAGTGACCCTTCACTCTTCTCAGTTACCCTATTACGATTGATATTTTTTCATGTATTATTTTGTTCAAATTTCACAGTTTCGTGTTGATATCTTTGTTTTTCAGCCACTCAAGAATCATTTCCGTTCCCTCTCCATCGACAGCACTGGCTTCAATAACAGTGATCGATTGTAACGCCTCTTTCCTCAGACGCTTCGATTGCAGCATCAGCAGTGCTTCATTTCTCATCTGTCTGTAGGAGACGTCCATCTTTGTTAGCACCATCAATATCTGAAAATGAATTAATTATTTATCAATTTATTCACAGTAATGCTACTGCATACAGGCTGTTTGTTTTGAAACATAAAGCTCACATAGGTGTGAAACCTGTGCATGGGTAAATGAGTTGGATGATGGTGATTGATGAGCTGAACCTGCAGTTTTAGGTGGGTTCCGAACCACCGGGAAGTATATTACAGCAGAAAACAGTGTCTTTTTTGCTGGCCAATCTAATCGGTCACCTACAAAGAGTGCCCAGGAGAACGCTTATCTCTATCTGACTGAACAGATACCTGCTACTGCTCACGGTTATCACTTCCCATCTACAGATTCTTGATGGTCTTCAAATGCTTTATATTAGAAACAATGTTTACATAAATTAAATACCTTTTTGAACTGTAATACTAATCTACAGTACAACTTAATTCAAATTGTTAGCAAAATAGTCTTCAGTCTTCAGAAGCCTTCTCAGAAGCCTTTCTGTGACTGAATTATATAAAATTTGTTACTTTTTTATAATTAAATCGATTTCTTTGGATGGAAGAATAAATAAGAAAGGAATTAATTCAGAAAAAAACTTTCAAATATGTCAACTACAATATTAAACTGTTTAAAAATTCACATAAAGTAGATTTTTGTTTTTTAAGTGATAGCCGAGTGCCGTAGCAGGTATGCGTTCAATCAGAGATAAGCTATTAGACTCCTGGGCGCTCTATGTGAGGGTGACCGATTGGATTGGCCAGCAAAAAAGACTCTGCTCTCTGCTGTAAAATCACTTTCTGGTGGTTCGGAACCCACCTAAAACCGTAGGTCCAACTCATCAATCATCATTATCCAATTAATTATCCACGTAAAGGACGCAGACCTATGTGGGCTTCATCCTCACAAAAAATTGGGTTTCTATGAGGTGTATAGTTTTATATTTCAACTTAGTATATTCGTGTGTTTTATCCTTTGATGCTAAGACATGTTGTTTGCTGGCAGGGTCATTGTGACTTCCACCAATGATTTGGAATAAATAAATAAATATATATCTACCTTGATTTTCTGAAGTAACGGCTCAGCTAAGATCGTATAAAACAGGACTCCAGCAGCGGATATCTGGCACAGATTGCTTGTGTCGATCACAAACATAACTTTGTTGATGCCTTCGTAGTATTTGTTCCATATGGGCGCCATGAGGCCTCCGATTTCTCTTATCACAATGACCTTGTTCTTCTGGTTCTCCTGATAACGGATGGTCACCAGATCGATCCCAACTGTCGCCACTGAGGTGGATGTTTCATCTACGCTGTTACTCGACTGCAGCTTCTTCAGGAGCAGAGTTTTCCCTGAACCGGTGGGTCCGAGACACAGGCAGGTGGCTCGTAACTGATCTGCAGAGAAAGTACAGAATTCTGATCCGGTGCATGTGAAAAAAACTTGAAGAAATTTCCCAACTATCAAGAGTATCATACGCAATACAAAAAAAGAGTAGATTTTTGAAACTGGTTTAGCTTTTTGTTATAATTTCCCTATCTAATATTGTTATTGCTATCTTTTTTGTTTCTAATATTGCTTGGCTATGTTATTATTTTTATACGGTATATATATTTTTTTCTCTTACTGTACTGTGTTTTTTTGAATTCACTACTGGCGCTCAAATTTATCTTATGTCGGTAGTGCCATATTTTTCTTAATATACAGGGTGTTTCGGAACTCTCTACCAATACTTGTGGGCAGTGTTTCTGGACCACTAACAAAAGTAAATATTGTAGTAAAAATTTTCTAAAATCCCCAGTTACTCACACAGCCGCCATTTTGTTTTTTTCACTCATTAATTTTTTATTCGAACACCTCAGCAGTTTTAATATTAGAATGCTACTGTGCAGAAAGGTCTCCATGGTCTAGTGGTTAAGGCGCCCGACCGGCAATTGGGAGGTCCGTGGTTCAATTCCCGGTGGTGACTGATATTTTTGTACAATAGCACTCATCGATTTCCATCAGCTATTAAATACTGTTGTCAATATCCGCCATTGCGGAAGTCTTCAGTATAAACTGATAGCAATTAAAGGAATTCGAAATTAATAAATTCTGTTTAAATATTAGATTGTTCATTAAGTACTTCGTCATGGAAAACATCACAGATTCTCATTAGTCTTTAGTCACAACATGATTGCTCCCTGCCACCAACTTTTAAAAATCACCCGTATTGATAAATTATAATTTAAATAAATATTAATATAAAGAAACATGTAATAAATGTATTACACTCCTTGTAAAACTGAGAGTTCTTGCAGGATGAAACTTCTAATAATCCTGTAATAAAGGCTTTAGAGCGCCTGGTCACTGAAACTTGTGCTGCGCTGTAATGGGACAGCTTTCAACCAAAATATTGGTTGAGTTATTTAGGGGAGCCTTACCGTTTACCAGTAAATAGAATATATTTTACCAAACACCAAAAAAATGTTTGAATGTCTACGAAGGGTGATATTATTTGAATACTTACTGGGATCAGGTTGTGACATATCTCACTATTCATCTCGTCACAGTCAGAGCTTTATCGGTTTTAATTTCCATTAAAAAGTTCAGAAAATTCTTAGAATTCAAGAATATTAACCTTATCATATTGAATAACTTGTGAAAAGCTAACGATAACCATAATCGTAGAAGTTGAAATAATTATTCCACATTGATTGTTGTAGTTTTTTTGGGTGATGACATTGTTTCTACATTATAATTCAGTGTTTCAAAGTTATTAATAATTTTATTTGAACATGAACAATGTGGAATCTAATTAACAATGCTAGTCTTTCTCTTCTAACAGAGGATGCTTTGGAACAAATAATTGAGTGGACCAATAACTACATATGAATATTCCGTGATCTAGAAATAGCCACAGTGTCGGTGTTAATTAAAAATTGTTTAATGGTGACTCATTTCGTCAAAGATATACCGTAATAATATATAAAGATAATAATAAAGATAATTATCACATCAAGTTGAATGTGAATTTATACGTTTTCACCACAAGGAAATATTCACTAAAAATGTAAACACTAAACACCTGAGTAACTATGGGAGATGGGAAATTTTTTGTTACCTAGCAACACTTGTTTATTGAACAAATAATAGCAGGCTGCTAAGTCTTCATAGAAATACCCTGCTTACAACAATCTAATCTCAGATTTGAATTATGAATTTTAAAGAGTTATTAAGATTATTATTTCCAGGAAATCTCATTAATTTTAGATGGATTGGATTTAAAATTTTGAACCAAATTTAAGCAGTTTTTTATTGTCATAAAAATGAAACTGAAAACTTTTAAATATTCTGGAATGTATAATTCTCCATGCCAGATAATTAAGTCAAAATAATCCTATTATCATGTTGCTGAACTAATCTAATAAATAATTATCCTTTGATCCTTTCAACATTTATGGTACCGTACTTAATGACAAAGTACCTACTGTTACCGTGGGCGCTGTCTACTTAAAATTAATTTTATGTTAGACAATAGATGAATAATTAGCAAAAATACAATTGGAATCAATATAATATTATTTCACAAAGAAAAAATTCACTTTATTGCAAAAAATATTTTTTAAAAAGCTCATTTTCATCGTAGCAACGCAGTTGGGACATTCCTTCCGTTTGAACGACGCGGTAAAAATGAAAGTCTTCACACACTTTGTATAGATGGCACAGCACAGTTATATGAATTATATATTTATCAGCCATCAATTTAATTATTTTCAATGCTTATAGTGATTACCAACTTTCAATTTAGTATTATTTAAGATAATTATTAGTTTTTAAATCGTTCAAGGGGTCAGCACTCATGAACGTATTAGGTTGGCTGTGGCAAGAAAGTGAAAGTTGATCAGCTGCGTGAGTGTCATGCACATGTATCACAGACAGTGTGTGTGTGTATTCTATTATTCTAGTTTCTACTCAACAGCACGTCTGAGTCCTTGTATGTTGAATGTTGGATTATAATATAAATCCGAGCTCTGAATTTGTGGTTGTGAAAGTGAAAGTAGTCTAGATGTATTTTGAAAGCCTGGGGCGATATTTTTTAAAAATACCTTCGTCTTGTAAACGTGTCATTTTTCAATACGTCTCTAGCCATAATCTTGCTGTGCTTGACTTACGATTCGTTATTCCCGAAAACGGCTGAATTGTTTCAGTAATATTTGCTTTTGAAACGTTTTATGATGGGTGATGATGTGAGTATTGACATTAAGTTGAATATTTGTTTTAGTAATGAACCATATTACTGTTTTCATTAGAACTTGAAGTAGAAAGATACTGAGATATTGATACATATCGTTTGCAGACCGAATGTTTTTCCAAACAATACCAAAATTCTGTATACTTTAGCTTTATTTACATTGTTGCATTTCTTTCTAAGCAAGCTCAGTAATTTCATGTGTTATTTGTTGTCATTGTAGCAAATATTTGCAAATTTCTTCTTATCGCAAATTATTGGCAAATGGGTTTTTGCAATAATACCGGTTGGCAATAAGGTTATGTTGTTTTGTTATTGTAATGAGAGGAATAAGTTCACTTGAACTGAGATTTTTTAATCAGAGTAAATTGCTTAAATCCAAAATTTTGATAACAAATCGCGGTACATGAATGAACTGTGTATGATCTCTCATTATTGGTTTATTATGTAGGCCCTTGTCGGACGTTTAATTATTTTCTATTCAATTCAATTCAGTTTTTATTTATTCACATATATTTATAATACATCACGATCTTGCAAAATGAATAATAGAACCCGCATAGACTATGGCATCTGTGAGCGGGGGCGGTTCTTTCAGTTCTTTTAGATGTATATTGAACTTATACAAACATAAATTGTTATTTATCTAATGCCATTACAGAAAATAACAGTTATTGATTGAGAAGCATTTTTTGAAGAGATGAATATCAATTGAAATACTCATAAAAATGTTTATATTTCTTTCAGTGCAAGTTCTAGGTTACTCAACAACTTGAAAACACCACCACTATTCTACTTGTATAATTTCTCACTTCCAAGCTCCAATTTGGTGTTCCAAATTCGCTTCTATAGTTTGTAACTTAACTTTTTGAAAATCGTTTCTATTTTGTACAGGTGTGCACTTTTGAATACATTTACAAGCCGGCATTGCTGAAAACTATCGACATTTCAAAATACAAATCCAAGTTTTCGCTTGAGGTTGGCCCAAATATTGTGCCAGATCATCTTCTAATTCGACCAATGAGAAAGTGTGATTTCGAACATGGTAAGTTGTTTTCTTTTATGTTGCACTTTGAAAAACATTTTTTTATTCAGATTAGAAATAGTGCTTTTCTGTCTCTTCTTACTCCTAAAAAAGATGGAATTGATGATTAGTCATCGAAAACGAAAAATAATATATTTTTATATTTAGATTAGGATTAGTGCTTTTCTGACTCTTCTAAATAAGGTGGAATGAATCATCACATTACAGTAATGGAATGAATGATACTATTGTTAAAAAACCAATTAAATCTATCAACTGTCTTCGTAGCTGCATTAACCACTGACTTTTACCACTTATTAATCTTGACTTCTTCTTAATCAAACCAATAAACAATCAGAAATTTCTGTTTTGCGTCTATTTCTACTATCTCTCACCCAAATATGTTGTTTTCGTAATAGCATGATTGATTTGCATAAAATAAAATTAAATTCTTGGATTTCTTAAATAAATAATATTATTTCTTAAATTTACAACAAAAATTTAATAAATAAAATTAATTATTAGACTATGAAAGCGCATCCACTAGCTTCGATCGTTAATCTTACTTTTTCCAAAATCATTAACCAGTAAATAATCAGGGAATGTTGTCATGCATCTTTACTAACTCTTACACATAGCTAAAAAGTACCAGTGAAAAAATTATTAATTAATAATAAGAGGTGTGGCTTTTATTGGTGAGGAGACCCTTAGGTAGTTCCATCTCGCCGTTCGAGCCATCTTATGGGGAGGGAACATGGTGTACCTACTATTTTAGGTGGATTCCAAACCACCGGGTGAGTGATAATAGCGCACATGTGCAAGATATCCTATTAATTCAAAAAAAAGTTATTAGAATCATCACAAACTCTGAAAGATTGGCTCACTGCAGACCATTGTTTGTTGAAATAAGTATATTAACCATAATAAACTTGTACATATATACTGTTCTATTATACACAAAAAATAACTTGACTAAGCATCACCTTAGAAGGAATATACACTCTCATAACACTAGGGGCAACGGAAATATTGATACACCTTTCTGTAGACTAGCCAGGTCGCAGAATAGCTATGATGTTGTTGGAGTGAAAATGTTCAATAAATTGCCACAAGAGTGGATAGAAGCTCCATTTCAAGTTTTCAAAAATAGGCTGTACAGTTGGCTAATTAAAAACCCTTTCTACTCTGTAAATGAATTTTTAGAATTTCAAAATGTTATTCTATAAAATAGGCCTTGATTATTTTAACCTAGTTAGTGAGTTTAACCTTAACCTTAAGTTTAACCTTAATAATTGTAAGTTTCAGTTCTTAATATTACTATGTTCTGACTAAGCTATCTATGTTATGACTTTGTTATGCATGACTATAGCTAAGCTGATTTGACGTTGTCTATAACTGTAACCTATGTTGAATGACAATAAAATTATATTTATTTATTTATTGAAATAATTCTTTAAAAGAATAATAAATTATTTTAAGATTAAATATTAATTCACATTCACCAGCTCAATCACTTATAAATCTTTCTTTCTCAAAATTTGACAGCGTGCTTAATAGATTTGTGGCGTCAAATGTTGACCGTATTTAATAAACACGAAATTCTATTTTCAACATATAAATTTGCTACATCAATAAAAAAATTATGAATTAAGTTGATAATTAATTGTTCTTCTATTAATTGTTTGTTTATTTTTTGTAGGCTATTTGGAGCTTCTGAGCAAACTGACTACGGTTGGAGATGTTTCAATGAAAGAATTCAATGGTAACGTTGCTTCTAATTTCATTTTATTTCAGTATTTTCGTTGAAATAATGAACTCATCCATCTCATTTATGTGGCATTCGGCTATCATTTCCCTGGTGTATGTCCCGAGTTTCCTTCCTGGTTAAGTCTACAGCACTCTCATCGCCTATGCCCTAGCTGTAACCTGAGTGAAAATTCATGTATTTGAACAATACGTTGTCTTTTTGCTGGCCAATCTAATCAATCGGTCACTCTTACAAAGAGTGCCCAGGAGAACGCAGCTTATCTCTATCTGATTGAACAGATACCTGCTACTGCTCACGGCTATCACTTCGTTTTATCTGATCTGTAATATAATTTCCATAAAGTTTGAAAAAATGTATTCATAATTTTCAGTGGTTATTCTGTTTCTTGTTGCAGATCAGTTTGACAAGATGATGAAGTGTCCAAATACCTACTACATTACTGTCATCCAGGACAGGGAAACATGGGATGTGGTCGGAACAGGCACTCTACTCATTGAACAGAAATTTATACATAGTTGTGCGGCGGTAAGTTATCTCAATTGAAAATTAATACTTCAATTAATTCAATATTGTAATGCTACTGTAACCCCGGGTTGCAGAAATGCACTACTTACTGTTCGCCCACCACGAGAATAGAGGCGACGTATGAGGTGTGCGGGGAGGCTCTTCATCGCTGTCTCTATCACACGCTGTTTCTCTCTTTCTCGCACACTTCCGTCTACTACCCAACGTGGCTGTATTGGTTTAGTTGAGTTCGCAACGTCGCCTAGCAAACAAGCTGAGCAATTGTTTTACAAATGTTGATAAATTCACAGACCGGTTTACTGTGTTACCCCACTTGGCCAGCTCCTACATTCCTAGAATTCCTGCCAGCTCTATTCTCGTGGTGGGCGAACAGTAAATGATGTGTCCGTTATCCGTACTACTTTTATACCAAGCTGCTATGTGAAAGCATATGATAATACCCATCTATATACATGCTAGCATTCGTATGATCTATATAATGTTGAGTGGTAGAACGGATTCCAGCATATAAAATCTATATAGATGTTTCCTTTATTCTCGCATATGCGCCATGTTATAATACTGTGATAGCAGTGAGCCGTAGCAGGTATCTGTTCAATCAGATAGAGATAAGATGCGTTCTCCTAGGCACTCTTTGTAAGGGTGACCGATTAGATTGGCCAGCCAAAAAGACACTGGTCTCTGCTGTAAAATCACTTCCCGGTGGTTCGGAACCCACCTAGAACTGTAGGTCCATGTCATCAATCACAATCATCCAACTCATTACCCACGCACAGGTCTCATACCTATGTGGGCTTCATCTTCCAAACAAAAAAACAACTTGCCAACTCAAAACAAGCTTAATATCAGTGGGCATTATAGAAAAGACATATTAAAGAATATAGATGTTAAATACCAATATAAAAATTAAAAATAAATATTAATAATTCAAAAAGGTAATTCACTGTTCAAACTATAATTTAATAGTAGTTTATGCAACGATTTTATTTTGACCCTTATTAAGGCACGAGTTAGATGTAAGTTATAACATGAGCGAATGCGAGTGTTATAAATATCTCACGAGCGCCTTAATGGCCAAATAAAATCGTTGCATACACTATTTTATCTACGACCACTAGTATACATTTAATTAAAACAATTTCATTTTACCTGTGACTGTCAGAGATACCTAACCTCTCATCTCAAATACAAGACGTTATAGTAGATTGTTAGGTTAAAGCAGCTGGTGTAGCAGTTTGATCAAATCAGCTGATAGTTTCACAATATTGAATTACGATATTGATTCCATCAAAAATGCTTCTGATTGGTCCAGAACCCGTGTTATAATGTAGAACCTGTACTATAATGAGCTCATCATGCAACGGGTTTCAAAAAGCATTTTGAAAAGACAGCTGTTTTGGCATCAATTGTGAAACTGTAATGTATACATTATGACATGGTCGTAGATAAAATGTATTTATAAAGAAATTGAAAGTCAAAACTCGAAGGACTCTTGTAAAATAATTATATAGTCAGTGCAAGAGTCCTTCTAGTCAAGATACACTGAAGGAACCTTTAATACGGGTATAAGTGATGTCAAAAGTAACTTTGTTGAAAAATAGTTTGAAAGTAGCCCTTTGAAAAGCGTATAATATAAAAACCTATTAAAGTTTTGTATTTCTTCTACACTGGAAGAAACTTACTTCACCAAACTTGAAAAATTCACTTTTAAACTTAACTTTTTCTTAAAATTACTTTGAGAATTTACTATCTCTTAGAACCAACTCTACAAATGAGCCGTGTGTTTCATACTTTAAGCTTATTTTTTGAAAAATATCAAGTACTAGTGGTTAAAGCATTCATGCGAACTTAATTGTGGATAAGCTGTTTAAATCGATGAATTCCAATTTTTCCCCTTTAATTTTATTCTTGTCGATTTTAATTTGTCGACTTAATGCTTTTTGTTATTACAGAGAGGAAGAATTGAGGATATTGTTATAATGGAAAAGTATAGAGGACTCAAACTGGGGCAACTGTGAGTATAGAATGATTGCAATTAGGGTTGCCATAAGGTAATCACCAAAAAAGAGGAGATTTTACAATGTGTTGTAAATCAGAGCGTGAAGGGGGGGTCACCGTTGGCGGATAGGGACATCCCTCTATGAAAATTAACTGAGTAAAAACCAATGTTTTCAAAAATGTAATTGGTCTCTATACATTGCTGGTTGGAAAATTACAAATAGAATTGGTAAACTTACAGAAAATCAACCTATTATTAACCAGAAGACACGTCAAAATTTGAGTAGACCTGCATCATAGAGGATTCTTATAAAACACTTCAAAAAGAGGAGATTTCTTATTTTCCTGTGAAATCCCCCGGAGCCTCATTTTTGGCCTCAAAATCCGGAGATCTCCGGGGAAACCCGGAGATATGGTAACCCTAATTGCAATTGAATTGTGATAACTTCTGTTCTTTCATAAGTAACAACTATGCCAGTTTTAGTAACTAAGTCAAGTTTATCAATCTCGAAGTATCTAGTTTTCAGGACATGGATTACTTGATTTTTCAGCAAAGTTTACTCTAGAAAGGCATATTTCGAAGTTAATATTAGGGGTATAAAGATGAATTATCAAGATCACGGAAACTGACAGCTATCTCTATCAATTTACTCAATCAGAATTTTGTAGTCTCTTTATTTTACTTGTAAATTAATCTGTTTTATCATGTAAAATGAGTTGAAAAATAGGATAAACCCAGTAAGAAGTCTTAATTCTTTAGAACACAGTAATTCTCTCCTACAAAGCACAGAAATTCTTTTAGATGTACAACAAATTATAAAGCCTTTTAACAAACTAAAACTGTAGGTCCAACTCATCAATCACCATCATCCAACTCATTACCTACGCACAGGTCTCAGACCTTTGTGGGCTTCATCCTCCAAAAAAAAAAAAAAAAAAAAAAAAACTGAAGATATTCAACAAAAGATATCAAAGATATAGAGATATTCAACAACAATAATTATTATGGCGCAAAAATGGCCCTAGAAACAGATTTTTCTGTTGAGTAAACTGTTTAGTAAATTACTAATTAAAAACATTTATTACGTCTTCTAAGAATAATTAGATCAATTAAATTGGGTGCCTGTACAATAAACTTGCAGTTTTGTTTGACAAGACTTGTAGAGAATTTGATTCTATATGAAAAAGTTTGATTGACCAAATGGCTCAAACTGAAACTTTCTAAAAAATCGAATGTTATTGAATCAAAACACACTAATTGTACACAGTTTACTTGAATGTTCCGTATTTATAGTGTCTGATCCTATTGTCTAAATCCTAGTTTACGAAGTTTAGGTTTGTTTTTGGTACTAGCCAAACTTTTTTATAATTTTCAGTTGCCTATGCCTTGAATTTGTTTCGGTGGGCTTGGCATAGATACAACTCTGTTAGCTTAGATACGGAAGCTTTCTTTGTAGTGGTGAAGGTGATATTGTGGAAGACATCCATAATGAATAAGACGAAGTTCGTTGTCACAACCACATTTATTAAAAATAGTGAGACACTAGTTTCGGTTGTTATACCATTATCAATCTCAAAATAAACTGGTAAAAAACAAATATTATCCCACTATTTTTAATAAATGTGGTTGTGACAACTTCGTCTTATTATTCATCAGTGAGGAAAGTAATCGCAACCTGCCTCACTCCTCGTTTGCGTACGCTCTTTGTACCAACACATAATGTTGAGGTCTGAAGTCGAAGTTTCACCTGCAGTCGAAATCGTGTTGACTTTCATTCTCATACAATGAAACAATCTTAGAAATATTCAACTTGATTAAGGAATTATGTTTGTGAAGAATCGCTTATTTTTCCAACGATGACTTCAGAGCTGTGATTCGGTAAGAAGTTTCTGATAAGAGTACTGTAATACAGTATTATTGTAGATCGGTATTTTTACGTAGTGTGTCGTGTTACTTTAGTTTGCCCTCAACGGCTTTCTGTGGTCACTCAGGGACCACAGGGATTAATAATTTATTTTGGAAAAACATCTGATTACAACAAGGTTTTGAAATCAAATTTCTACTCTCTCAGCTCTTGTCCCTTAGACACTAATTCTTGTGGGTTTGTGACACTTTATCAGCAATTTTCAAGCATTTGCAATTCATCAATTTGAAGCATTTTAGCCTCAGTTTAAAGCTAAAGAAATGAGGAAGTTTTTTGTTAAAAACTTTTATTATGTCACCCTAAAAACAAATCGAGAAAAATCGCTTTGAAATTTCAGTGAGATCTCGGAAAATCCACTTTTTTGTACTTTGACCCCTAAAAAAACACCCTAAATGATGAGGTTACATATTGAAAATACCTGTATCTTTAGCGAAATGCTGTGCTCTTTCCAACAATGTCATCATAATTCCAATCCGATTACTAGTTTTTGAGTTATTGAGAATTTGAGCATGTCTCGAAAAAGTCATTAAATCGAGATATCTCGAATACAAAGGCCCCATTTCAAAAACGTCAATGAACATTTTTTGTCAGAAATTTGATGTAGAATCTCTTGTAACCGGCTTTTACATCTTACATGGGACACCCTGTATATCATTCCAAGCAACAGAACATTTAAACATTTTCCCAAACTTCAAAAATATTAATGATTTTTTCAGGTTGATAGCAACACTGTCACTCCTCGCTGAAAAGTTGGACTGCTATAAAGTGAGCTTGGATTGTAAAGATGCCATGATTCCTTACTATTCGAAATTGAATTTCGTACAAGAACCCAACAATGCCAATTTTCTGCAAATGAGGTTGAAAAACTAGTTGAAGGTATCTAGGTGTCAAATATACTCAAAATTGAAAACAAATATTTTTCTTTCCTTATTTGAGCTCGTATTTTTGAACTGTCCTTAAGGTTTCCTTATCTCAAGGGTGCCTTAATTAGGCCTTCCACTAAATGATTTTTAAGTCTCCCTTGGGTTGAGAAAAGCTCAAGGTCGTTCATAAATGAGGGTCTTAATACCTGCCATCATTTAAAAGTAATCATTTTAGTAATATAATACTGTATTCAGTAGCTTCTATAGATTAATTTATTAATATCATAAATCCCGCACAGTTAAGGTATAGTTTAGCATATGTTGTTAATATCACATGTTGCTAGATACATATATTAGCGGCCTTTGATTGCAGCCATTTCAGTTTTTACCAGAATATCGTTATCATGATCTCGATATTGTGGTAAGAGAAAAAAGTGATAAGAGAAAAAAAATTCTACTATCAATTGCCACTATTTATTGAACTAATTAGGAGAGGTCTCTGTTTCAAGTCGACCGTTTTGCATTTGTCTGTCTGTCACTCATTTACGGCTACGGCTGTGGTTTCCTAAGGTCTATTTGATGTAACTTCCAACTTGGAGGGATATGGGGGAGCAGCGAACAGTGGTGATAATGCTGGCTCGGTGTTGCCGCGTTGGCGAGGACAGCCTCAAGTACTGAGCGGGAGGGGGAGCGGTAACTTTCGCACAGAGAGACTTGTTTGTTTCTTTATAATGATATCCATATGAAGTTGTCACTGCCGCTGCCTTCGCAAAAATGCACATGTACAGTAGAAACAATTAGTGTGGGCGCGTGGCTCTGGTTTCACTACCTGCCGTCCTGTAAAAGTTGACTAGTTGACCTTGAAGACATCTGCAGCATCGCATGGGCAACATGTTTTTAGAAATGAGCGATAAACACTCCCCTCGCCATGGCTGACTACCAAACGGCCGTGGGTTCAGACTAAATGTTTCTACTGTACGTGCGGGCGTGGAGACCGAGTGCTATGCGGCAACAGTGCCTGTTACTATGGCAACCGCGTCAGGCGCTTCTCGCTTCTGTAGTGCTTATTGAACACGTGGTTCTCTCTCTCACTCTAACGCTAGTTCGCCCCACCACAAAAAAACGGAAGTAACATCAAATACAGTATAGACGCGTGATAGATGCGCTGCGTAAGCGTATCTAAGCCGCTGTACACTTGTTTAACGGAGATTTGTATAAGCGGTTTCCTAGGCTGCGTATCTAATACGTGCGCACTGGTAGCTGCGTTTTTCACTGACTGCTTTCAGAGCAGTCGAATCTGAGACTGAGACGCGCGCAACACACATGTCGAGTGCATTGGAGTTGGAAGGAAATGTTGCCCAGAAGGCGAAATTCTCAAACTACGACGATGAAGAATTGATTGAATTTGTCTCTTCCAATGACATATTATGGAAGTTAAGACATCCTGATTATAAGAACAATATGAAGAAGGATATAGTGTTAATTCCCCCATAAGATGTTATTTATATTCAAATTGCATACTATTACAATTAATTGGCCCTCATTATAAACCAAATTACCAATAATTCCCCATTATGTGTTGATATTTAATTCCCTTGTTACATGTCCCCTACAATTAATTTGCCCTCATAAAATGTGTTATTTGAATTATAATATGTTGCCTTGTGTCTGTTTTTCGTGTTTCTATAATTAAACGTTATTCAAGTCAGCACGCACAACCGTGTGTATTCTACACATTCTAGGAAACCACTGAACGGCGGCTGCGTTTTAGATACGCAGCGCATCTATTACGCGTCTAGGAAACCACAGCCTAAACGCGTGGACCAAATTCAATGAAATTTTGCAAGGATCTTCCTTTAAGGAATGCTCAGCGATATACCCCTAGGCTTGTTTCACACGCACCCGGCAGTCAGGTAACCGGCGTTGTTCATTCAGCATAATTACATTGAATTATATTATTTCAAAAATTGGGGAAGTGTGAAACGCTCCTTATGTCCCTACAGCTGGGTAGACAACACTTACTGCCGGGTATGTGTGAAACAAGCCTTAGGGCCGCTATTGGATCAATAGCTACAGAATAGCTTCAGACCAACAGGTCCATGTGAGTGTTGTTTCAATGACATTATGATTTGTACACAATTTGTCATGGTTCTTTTTCTCTAGATTATTATTTATTTTTTTCTTTCTTTATTCTCTAAAATTGATCTCTTAAATGTATATATTCTGTAGACTATTATAGTATTATTTAATTTGTTTTGTACCATTACGGGTCTCATCAGACCCAGTGGAAATCATCAACTTGTAAATAAATAAATGATGTATTTGTTATTTTTCTTTTTCATTGCATTTTTATTTGGAATGTTTTTGTATTATTATGCTGGAAACAGATAAATAAATTTAAAACATATAATAAGAGCGGCTTTGGGACGAACAAGACGATATCCTAGTAAACTGCTGTTTGATGAACTTGATGTATTCACTTTAAGGCAAACTTATGTTATTATAGGTGCATATTGTAGATAATAAAGAACAAACATTCATTTGACAATAGAAACGTATATTACAATACAAGACCGCTATTAACAAATAGATACAACATACAGTATACAAGATTGACAGTATGTAAGCGTCAGTTCACCAATTATTGCATGGTGCTAATAAACAAGATTCCTGCACACTTTTTAACACAAAGGTTTACACAAACTCTATTGAGAAATGTAGAGGAATGGGTCAAAAGTAACATATATTTTAAGTTATAGTAACGTTTAGGTTGAGTAATAGTTGCCTATTTATTGTATTTGATAAGTTTTCTTTTTCGTTCTTCTGTTGTTTTGCTAAAGATAATGATGATAGATTTTCTTTTTTGTTCTACTGTTTTTTTTTTGTTTTGGACTATTTTTTTGATTGGTTGGATGCTTGATTTAGTGAATTATTGATGAACATTCCAGTGTAATTTTCGGTAGTAAAGAGGAATAATTTTCATTTGTAATAAAGGAGAACTCGTCGTTAGCGAACAAGCTATGCTTTGCTGATGGCGCCAAAAAAAATGTATTAATTGTGTGTGATTGATTGTTATTTACAAGAGTTTGGCAATAAAGAATTCAAATTCAAATGATTCACCGATAGACTGAGAAACCGGGAAATAGTGTTACAAATAGATGTTGCTGTTAATGCTTTCAAAATGGCTAGTAACGCACAGTCAGCCATCAGGGAACAGTGTCGAAACGCTTTCAGCTCACTAGCCATCTCATGAGTCACGAGCATAAGTTGGTAGTGGATAATATCAATAACAGCCGTAGGATAGTAGAACCAGATAGTTCTAGGATTCTAGAACAGCATGGTTAATACAAAAATACCAGGGTGGAACAGGAATCGAACCTTAGACAGACGGTGTGGCATAATAATTGCTCTTGTCACTGCAAAATGAAATAAGTTATTACAATATATTGCTTAAATTGAACACTGTGTAGGCCTACTTATCATTTCCATTAATCACTGTTTTAACCTTCATTTTTTATCATTGTATACGTATTTTTTTAAAGTTGTAGTTTTTTATAAGTACTTTGTATAGGAGTTACATAAGGAGTAACCTGTTGTCTCCATGAATACATATTTTTTTAAAGTTGTACTTTTTATAAGTACTTTGTATAGGAGTTACATATATAAGGAGTAACCTGTTTTCAGTTTGAATAATGGTAATAATAATTGATGAAAATGATTGGAGATGCAAAGAACATTTAAGTTTAAATAATGTCCATATGTATTATCTTGCTGTGCAGAACTGACCTTTTTGAGTCGCGGCGGACGCGTTTCGAACTATTTTGTTCTTCTTCGGCGCTTGGTTGCAGACCAAGGTCAGTTCTGCACAGCAAGATAATACATATGAATAGTTCTACTGCAGTTCACGAAAAATGGATAACCACAACAATAATTTAAATAATGGTTATTGATGAAATTATTGGAGATGCAAAGAACATTTCAGTTTGAATAATGGTTAATGCATCTGTGAAAACTGCAGGTGTAATGTTGATGCAAGGTTAGTATATTGTTGTGATAAGCTGATAAAAGAAAAGAACCGTTTATTATATATTATGTAAAAATCTTGATTTTCTAGTTGATTTCCATGATTGACGAAATACTTGATGAACAATTTAATATCAAAACTGAGACTGTATTGCTACTTCTACAGTGTCAGTTTAGAGATTGAACTTAATTTCTTTAAATTTTCCTTGTATTTGAAGAAGACTGTATTTTTTATCACATTGGAAGTATTAATTAATTTAATTCTGAAGTTAGTTTTAAGTAACTGACAATTAATAGCACCTTGAGGAATTTGAAATTAATAAATTCTGTTTCTGTATATTGTCAGTTACTTAAAACAAACTTGTGAGATACAAGCCGATATGGCCAACTGAGTGCAGCTGTGCAGATGATCACTAGTGATTAAGGCAATCTGGAGGTCTGTAGTTCGATTCCCGGTGGTGACTGATATTTTTGTACAGTAACATTCATCGATTTCCATCAGCTATTGTCAAAATCCGCCATTGCGGAATTTTTCAGTATATTATCACCTTGAGAAATTCGAAATTAATAAATTTAATTCAATTTAAATATATTATCTTTTAATAAATTAGAATTGAATTTGCTGGGGGTGTCTATTTTTTACTAGTCTATTTACAAATATTTTTAAAAGCGCTTAACGCCTCCCATAACTAAGTAAAGTTATTTTTATTTTTCTATTTTGGAATTTCTGGGTGGATGGATAAATCCTCTTATAATGCATACATATCGTCGATGCTGCATATCATTCATAGTCTTATCTTGTTTAAATCGTAGTCTTATCTTGTTTAAATGTAAGGTGAAATGAGTGATAATGTGCTTAAAAATATCATAAATAATTCCAGACCTCACTGATCAAGTCATGTTAATTATTGCAAAATAATTGTGCACTTTGTGGAGATCTAAGCACCTTGGGCCTGTTTCATAACAAAAACTATAAGAGTGGTCCACAACGCTCAATTTTCATAAGATGTTTCAGTATCTACAATGACTAATTATATTATTTTGTACTTTGCCATGAAACAGGCTCCTTTATAGTTATAAAAATTATGCTGAAGATCCATCTTGTTTCCACTAATATATAATTAAACCTTTAAAACACTTTCCAGTGTAAATTATGACTCACGTTAAGGCGTGACGGCCGTTTACTCTGATGTTAAGAGTATCGTCAGACGACCCATAGTACACTCAGTGTTTTTATGTTTTTAAAGTTTTTATTATACAGGGTGGGGGAAATGTTTGGAAACGGCTTAATATTTCATATACAAAGGTGATTTTGCGGTAGGTATGATTGAGGATCCTACTCAAATTGAAAATACTATTTTACTGTGACTTTAAAAATCTGGTCCGCCATCTTGGAACCGCCATTTTGAATGTAACTTTTTTTTTTTAAATAGGAAGGGGGTCATGCGATACATGATTTCAATACGGAATTTTAAGACAAAATGAATGCCGAAAACCGCACATCGATATGTCAACCCGTTTCGGAGATATTTACATTATTAATCGATACCATGAAAAGCAGAAATGAAATAAATAAGTACATTAAAATCTTACCTATCAAATTTTTTGTTAATAGTGTTTGCTAATAAACATTAAAACCCAATTATTTTAATAAATGTTCAAACTGTTTTCCTTCAGCTGTTTGACAATGTGCTAATCTTAAATAATAGCCATCAAGCACATTTTGAATCATTTCGCGTGGAATTCTGTTAGCCACTTCAGTTATACATTCTCTCAGTTCATTAATTGTTGCTGGTTTCTTTTTGTACACATTGTCTTTCATGTAGCCCCAAAAGAAATAATCAAGTGGAGAGAGGTCAGGTGACCTAGCGGGCCACTCTATTGCACCTCTACGACCTATCCAGCGTTGGGGAAATGTTTGGTTCAATATATCCCGCACTCCTAATGCATAATGAGGGGGCGCCCCATCTTGTTGAAACCACAAGTTATGTAACTCTTGTCCGTTGATGTTCTGGATGGCTGGAACGATCAAATTTATTAACATGTTCTCGTAAATGGCACCTGTTAAATTATTCTCGATAATAAATGGTCCTACAATGTGACCATTTACCATACCAGCCCATACGTTTAATTTTTCAGGATACTGTGTATGACCCTCCTTCATCCAGTATGGGTTGACATCGGTCCAGAAACGATAGTTTTGCTTATTTACATTGCCGTTAAGCATGAACGTAGCTTCATCCGAAAATACTACATTATTAAAGAAGTTTGGATCATTGTCATACTTGTTCATCATTATGTCACAAAACTCTACCCGGCGGTCGAAATCATCCTCATTCAGTTCTTGTAATACATGAAGCTTAAACGGATGGAAATGAGATTCCTTAAGAACTTTTCTGACAGAACGAGTAGACATACCATGTTCCTTGGCAACGCTTCTAGTTGATGTATGCGGATCTTCAACAAATGATTGCATTACCTCTAAAGATTTTTCATTGTTGGTGGCAGTATTTGTTCTTCCAGTGCGAGCACGATCAGTCACTTTGCCCGTTTCTTGAAACCGCTTTACTGTCTTAAAAACAACACTTTTACTAATTGGATTTCTGTTGGGAAATGTTTCGTTAAATAAATCAGAAACTTCTTGGTAAGACCGTACTCTATCTCCATAGCCGCGCATCATTAACAAAGTTATTCTCTCGGTTTCATTTAAAAATGCCATTGCGAACGACTTTAAACACACTCACTACTTCATGATTGAAAAAGAATTCATTAAATCAGTTGGATTATTACAGATGATTTTAGGTTGATAGGTTGATATCATGATTATTGTTGATATTATGATATCCAGAGTCAGATGTTCATCACGCGAAATGATTCAAAATGTGCGGTTTCATTTAAAAATGCCATTGCGAACGACTTTAAACACACTCACTACTTCATGATTGAAAAAGAATTCATTAAATCAGTTGGATTATTACAGATGATTTTAGGTTGATATCATGATTATTATTGATATTATGATATCCAGAGTCAGATGTTCATCACGCGAAATGATTCAAAATGTGCTTGATGGCTATTATTTAAGATTAGCACATTGTCAAACAGCTGAAGGAAAACAGTTTGAACATTTATTAAAATAATTGGGTTTTAATGTTTATTAGCAAACACTATTAACAAAAAATTTGATAGGTAAGATTTTAATGTACTTATTTATTTCATTTCTGCTTTTCATGGTATCGATTAATAATGTAAATATCTCCGAAACGGGTTGACATATCGATGTGCGGTTTTCGGCATTCATTTTGTCTTAAAATTCCGTATTGAAATCATGTATCGCATGACCCCCTTCCTATTTAAAAAAAAAAAGTTACATTCAAAATGGCGGTTCCAAGATGGCGGACCAGATTTTTAAAGTCACAGTAAAATAGTATTTTCAATTTGAGTAGGATCCTCAATCATACCTACCGCAAAATCACCTTTGTATATGAAATATTAAGCCGTTTCCAAACATTTCCCCCACCCTGTATAACAATTAGTGTAGGAGCGGTCACAGCAGATCGGGAATTTGAGGGAGGTCACAAATGGGTTTATAGAAACCCCTTTTTTGCCCCTCCTTCCTACCCCTGTAGGTCAAGGCTGCAAGAGCGGTCCCAGCTCGAGTTTTTTTGGGGGAAGGGTGGTTGTTCACTGCATGATCCCCCAAAATCGGAACTTTAATGAAGGAGATGCAATTTCGCAAAAAAGGTAGAAAACATCCTCCCTTAAACTTTTCAACTGAGGCCACTCTTGCAAAAGGCAGTGCAGCCATGGTCACCCATTCTACCTTGGCTGCAGCGTTTGTAACTCAACAAAGACAAAAGACGAGCGGTCCCAGATCGAGAGTTTTGGGGGGTCACAAACAGAATTTTTTGGCTTTTTTACAAGATTGCCTCTCCTTCCTACCCCTTAAATGTCTGATTTAGTGGGGGATCATGATTATGATTCATGACCGCCCTTAATTGTAGATTCTAATTAGAAAATCAATATTGTTTGTTATTTCATTTGTAACGAGCAAACTTTATTTGTATTGATTGTAATGGGTTCTTATCAATCATTGAGCTGCGTTCACACATGGCATTGCCTTTTACTCTTGAACTCGTATTGCCTTGAATATTGTTCCTAATAAAAACAACAGAACAGACAATAACAATGACGGCAAACTATCGTATTTTGGTAACGATGCCGTGTTGTGCAGGTTCTACTTCCGGCTAATTCACGTACGATGAGTCATCACCATATTCGGAGAACTCGACGATCACTTCGTTGAATTTCGGCTGTGTTCGTGTGAACTCGTGACGTCAGTCACCAGGTCTGCAGGTCACTCATGACTTGACCGATCTTTACTGCTCGTAAAAATAATCTACAGTAGCATTTTGAAATCGGGTATTGAATGTTATGTCACAGGGTTTGGGTTCAGGTTGAAATGTTTCATCGGAACAGCGAAATAATTATTGCGATCGATATTCAACGTAAAGTGCATTGATTGAAGGTGACCATAGTGTTTATTACTCGATTACAAAATAGATCTACTGAAACGACATGTTTTCGAATTCGACGAACGCAAAAAGAAAACAGACGGAGAAAATCTCCGTCTGTGTAACCGATTTTATTACGAATACCAGCGGCGATTTACAAGTTACGACTCCGAACGGACTATGTGTAAGTAGAAAATAAGCATGAAATTATAACCTTAAATTCGTATTCGTATTGTTTACAGCTTGCACTAACCTACAAATTCTCAACTGTGTATGTTTATTGAAAAATGGAATTTCCTGTGATTTAACTCAATAATATACATGAATTGAGTTAGATGTCATTAGAAAATAAAAAATCTCAACTTATTTTGTCTGAAATTTTGTCAAAGTTGTCTTAGTCATGTTACGTTGCTCGCTGTTGCTCTTGAATGTTTGATCTTTTAAATTTTCTACTGACAGATTGGAGATAACCAAAGTTCTAAATGGGTTTAAATTGCCGAAGTTAAATGAATAACATAACCTGACTGAGCTTTGACATTCAATTCAAATTTATTAAGTATGCACGAATTATCTATCTCTAGCTGTAGTCCATTTCTACGAGCCCTTAGTCTAAATAAGACTTATTTAAGATTTATGCAGTCATTATGATTTAATAGTGGTATATTCCCATTTTGCTTATTTATTAACTAACATAGGCCTAGGTATAAAAATTTACTGACTAGAAAAATTGAATAAATATCAATATGTGTTAAGAGGAGTACTGAAGTTTGAAGGTAGGTTAGGTGATATAATAGGTGCCGTACGGATGAAATCACAAGGATGGTAGATCCTTCTTCTGAAACATACAAATAGGCCTACAGACTTGTAAAATGTTCACGGTGCTTTAGTAATGTTATTTTATTGTGATGTATACTAGTATCAGGCACAGGCATAGGCCTACTAGTATACAGCTTCTTACATTTAGAGCAAGTGAAGGAATAGATTGGTCAGGTTGGAATCATTGTCATCTTTAGCGTAGTCTTGCTCAAACTACTAAATATTATTAAAACAACAGTGACTACAATGTAGTTTTTATAGTTCAATTGTCTTTTGATTAGTAAGTTATTACTAGCTACTATTTGAAGAGAGAGCAGAAAATCAATTCGAATTTTATTACCCTAGTAAAAATCAAGTTACAAATTCTTTAGCCTAGGCCTATAAAATAACTTGAGACAGAATGTTTTTTAACAAAATTCTCTTATATAAATAAACCTCACTATAAAAAGTATGAGTCCATTTAATATTATTTAAAAAATTGAAAATACTGGTTTTTTTTTTAGTATGAAGTAAGACAAGAAAATATAATAATAATGAATGGATTTTCACAGAGATAGGAATAAACTGTTTATTATTTAAAAAAAAATACTAATTGAGCTACTTAGAAAATGATAACTACCTATAATTATACAAAATAGAATACTACCTAGCAATAATAAAATTATTAAAATATAATAATTACACAACATGAGCTCCAACTAAATTTTCACATTGCGTTACCTCTTTATCTATAATTCAATTCATTTATTTTCTTTTAAAACTAAATAGGTCTTCCTTACAGGTTTCATGCTTCTTTGAATCTTGGATTAAAGATTTTTGGTGCTATGTAAATGAATGATTTCTTTCCAAAAGCCGGGTTCATTCTAGGAATAATTATAATAATAATAAGCTTATCGTTTTAAATTATTGGCTTGGGATGGTTCCACCTCGCCGTTTGAGCCATGTTATGGAGGACATGGTGCACCTACAATTTTAGGTGGGTTCCGAACTACCGGGTGAGTGATAATAATGCCTATAGCAAGGTAGGGTCACACATCCAAACGCAGTCTTAGGAACTATATTCACATTTCTTAGATTTTCTTCCAATTCTTTACATTTCCAAATAAATTTATATTTTACATTGCAGAAAGAAAGCTGCAGAAATTGACATTTTGTAGCTCATTTTTATAACAAAATTTGACGATTTTTTAGTTTTATGTCTATTTTAATACTTTTAGTGAACTCTTATCGGTTGTTACATCGCGCCTAGTTGAAGATTTTCGAGCAAATGTAATTTGGCAGAAACTAGCTCCGCCAAGTTCGAGGAAGCTATTTTAGCGAACTGTCTGTTTGGCAGAGAACCAAAACTCACTCGAGACTGCAAATGTTTCTATTTCAAATCCTCATTTTTCCAACCTATCATCGTTATTTTTATTTACTATCGATTTTTCTCTGCTGAATGGTTTTTTGGATTTTCCAAGTTCACCGTTGCTAGATTGGTTCATTTTTTATTTGAAGTGATAGACTTTGTTGTTATTTTTTCGGAAATAGCTAGATTAATTGTAGCTTTAGTAGCTCCATTTTTCCAATTTCTATTCAATCTATTTATTCCAAACACACATACATTGTATAACAAGACGAACAAGACGATATCCTAGTAAACTGCTGTTTGATGAACTTGATGTATTCACTTTAAGGCAAACTTATGTTATTAGGTGCGTATTGTACATAATAAAGAACAAACATTCATTTGACAGTAGAAACGTATATTACAATACAAGACCGCTATTAACAAATAGATACAACATACAGTATACAAGATTGACAGTATGTAACCGTCAGTTCACCAATTATTGCATGGTGCTAATAAACAACATTCCTGCACACTTTTTAACACAAAGGTTTACACAAACTCTATTGAGAAATGTAGAGGAATGGGTCAAAAGTAACATA
The DNA here is from genome assembly GCA_948455865.1 of Conomelus anceps. NCBI lineage: Eukaryota > Metazoa > Arthropoda > Insecta > Hemiptera > Delphacidae > Conomelus > Conomelus anceps. The sequence goes on from OX418219.1 coordinate 72,238,006, forward strand.
TATTTTAAGTTATAGTAACGTTTAGGTTGAGTAATAGTTGCCTATTTATTGTATTTGATAAGTTTTCTTTTTCGTTCTACTGTTGTTTTGCTAAAGATAGTGATGATAGGTTTTATTTTTTGTTCTACTGTTTTTTTTTTGTTTTGGACTATTTTTTTTGATTGGTTGGATGCTTGATTTAGTGAATTATTGATGAACATTCCAGTGTAATTTTGGGTAGTAAAGAGGAATAATTTTCATTTGTAATAAAGGAGAACTCGTCGTTAGCGAACAAGCTATGCTTTGCTGATGGCGCCAAAAAAAGAATGTATTAATTGTGTGTGATTGATTGTTATTTACAAGAGTTTGGCAATAAAGAATACATTTATAACGAATCATTTACAGTAAAAGAAAGTAAACAACGAAAATAACAAATAAACGACCGGCTCTGCGAAGGGGTGTGCTGGAGGGAGGAAATGGTGGATTATACCTAGACCAACTATGATTTCCTATTTAATAGGTAATTAGTGCAGTATGAGAGGGTGTGATACTGAAGATGGGTAGAGGGAAAAAGAAGAAAATTAGAGAAAAAGAACTGAGTTTTCCATAATTTCTTTGAATAACTGTATTAATTTATTATTCACTCACAGAAATTGCAGTGTAGCAAAAAAAAAAAAAAAAAAAAAACAACTGACTGTGTTGTTGACAAACCATACCACTTCTAGTGTTAGACTAGTAGACTAGGCAACACGGTACCAGTAGTGTTGTCAATTCTTGCATTGAGGTTGTTTATTCTCTACAATTAGCTGCTGGTATGGTCCCATATCTGTCAACACCGCAATTTTTCAAAGGCGCCTAATTTGGTGTAGTGGTAAGTGATAGGAATTGATGGCGGATTTTGCTCGAAATTGCGTTTTTCATAGATCTTTTTATAAGGGTTTACAATATAGTATGTAGTCTCACTTCAGGGAATTAGTATCAAATCAAATGTATGATTTTTATTCAGGTGAATATTGCTGTTCTTATTTTAGCTTGCAACTTTTAGTTTATATTTTTGTTATAAGCAAGTTGCTCTATAGGTGTCAGAGCATATTGATTCGTGGTAAATTCCCTCTCTACAAATCATCTCTGTGTGCGATGTTTGGTCACGTGCGTTCGGTACTGCCCTTCCACGCACAAGTCTCAGACTCATGTGTGTTTCATTAGCAAGAAAAAAGGTTGTTTAACAAAAGTTTGTCTTTCTCCTAACTAGAATTTATGCGAATTCGAAAAAAACAGAGACTGCCGCCTTGGGTGACCCAGTTTTGGCTCTTAGCGTAGAAGAACAAGACACGCGTACCACTCGGAAATCCCGTCCAACATTCTTGGAGGCGATTCTTGGAAATACGCGGCGTGTTTCCTGTCTTGCGGCCATTTTCTGGTTTTGCCGCTTCCACGAATTCTTCTTCTTCACTCCTTCATTCTTCTTCAGTTTACCTGTCGCCACCTTTCGTTTAATTCATCCTCCTCCTCTTCATCTTCCACCTCTTTTTCTTTTTCTTCCTCCACCTTCTTCTTTAGCTGTTTCTTCTTCTCTTTTTTATTTTTCCTCTTGTATTTCTTTTTCTTCTTTCTTTTCTCCTCTTCAACTTCTTCTTTTTTCTGCTTCTCTTTCTCTTATTTATTCTTCTTCTTCTACTACATCTTCCTCTATTTATTCTTCTTCTCTCCTTCATTATCCTCCAATTTAACTGTCCGCACCTTTCATTTAATTCGTCGTCCTTCTCCTCTTCATCTTCCACCTCTCCTTTTTTTTGCTTCTTCTCTTTTATCCTTTAGATAAAAATAAAACTTCCCCATTTGAATGTGGCTTTATCTCATTGTTAAGGAGGTAAGTTACCTATTTTTTTTTTTTTTTTTTTGTAGATTACGTCTTGGAGACTCCAGTTAAGGAGTATAAGACAAGTCAGATCAACAATATTATACACTAGATACCATAATTACTTCAATTAGTTGAGGTGAGGCTTAATTTTGATGTGAAAGGAACTCTTGTACACTATAAAAAGCTTTATCAACTAAATATTTCTTCAATTGTTTTTTAAATATTTTCAAGACTTTTAAAAACTGCGGTAGCTTGTTGTAGAGCTTCCTACCAATATAACTAGGTTTTTGTTTGAATAAGCTACTACTGTGACTCACCAAGTGATAATCTCCTCCGCTTCTTGTATTATAATCATGTACATCAAGATTTTGGTTAATATCATTCATATGGAGAAAATGACTGCGTCCGTCCAACCCTTGAGCAACTGCATGACAATAAAATCTAGAAATAGCAATCTCAAAATTATCCATTAACTTTGTAAATAATATGCTTTTATTGTAGTCTATAGCATACTGGAAACACGATTCAACATTCACCTCAATACATTAAGAATACCTGTACAAAAACATTATCTCTAATTACCATCCCATCATCTCTCATCATCATTCATATCATCATCATGGGTTAAGTGCTGGTTTGATAGCCCAAAGGTCCCGGGTTCGATCCCAGTTCTGACCGAAAGTTTTTACCTCGGGCCACTCCCGTGTTTCGGAGGACACGTTAAGCTGTCGGTCCCGGCTGCCTAAAAAAACAGTCGTTAAGTCACGTCAGAGGCCCTGAACTTATTCAGGTGCGACCTGATAACTCTGACACCAGACCTGAGCCAGCCAGGTCACACGATATTATTATTATTATTATCATGATAATTCTATATATAGTTTTATTTTTTTTTTTAATCATCTTTTGTCAATCTTTCCTCACTTTTTGTCTCATTTATTAGTATAATACTGTACACTTTATGGTATATTCTCATTATCTTAATTAGCAATTCATAATTTAATATCACTCTACAATCTGAAGTCAATTGAATTAACTCAATATTTTGCTGAATTTAAAAATAACGAAAGACAAATGTTTTTAAGGTTAAGTGCTCGAATGGACGAATTTTTGTCCAAACTTCGCCTTTTCATGTAAATGCGTCACTTAGAATTTCATTTCATTAGCTCCACCCATTAGATCACTTTTAATATTTCCAACAACATGTAAATAGTATCAACCAGGTCTACTTTCTATGTGATATTTAAATATTGTATGTAAGTACACATTTGAAAAAAAGTTGTAAATTTAACATGAATAAAGTAATTTTTTTTTGTAGATTACGTCTTGGAGACTCCAGTTAAGGAGTATAAGACAAGTCAGATCAACAATATTATACACTAGATACCATAATTACTTCAATTAGTTGAGGTGAGGCTTAATTTTGATGTGAAAGGAACTCTTGTACACTATAAAAAGCTTTATCAACTAAATATTTCTTCAATTGTTTTTTAAATATTTCTATATTTTCAAGACTCTTCAAAAACTGCGGTAGCTTGTTGTAGAATTTCCTACCAATATAACTAGGTTTTTGTTTGAATAAGCTACTATTGTGACTCACCAAGTGATAATCTCCTCGGCTTCTTGTATTAATTATAATCATGTACATCAAGATTTTGGTTAATATCATTCGTTTTTACATATAAAGTAGCTTCATACACATATAAGCAGGGTACAGTTAGGAGACCAAGTCTCTTGAACAACGGCCTACATGAATCTAATCTATTTACTCTTTCTTACACCTAACCGCTTTCTTTTGGATCTTAAACACCCTATCAAGATTTTGTTTTGATGAATTACCCCATACTAAGATAGCATACCTAATATGTGACAGTAAGAGCCCATGGTAAGCTGTAAAAAGTAACTTTTTGTCATTCAATCTAGCGAGCTGTCGCAGGATAAATACACCAGATGAAATTTTACAACATATTTTCTCAATGTATGGAGTCCAGGTCAATCGTCTATCCAACATAACTCCTAGAAATGCAATTTTTTCTTCCTGGTCTAATTGATTATCGTTTACAAACACGTTTATATCCCTTTCTTCATTTAAATTATGTTTGTTTTTGAATTGAAGGTATTGGCATTTTTTTACTATTTATATTTAATTTCAACTGATTTAAAAATTGGACAATGGACTGCACACCTATATGGGCACTTATTTCTAAATTATCTAGAATGGAATTGCTGAAAATGAGTGATGTATCGTCAGCAAAATTTAATCTAATCCTTCTGTATCTCTGTTTTATTCTTTTTCTCGCTTTATCTTCTTCTTCTCTCCTTCGATTATCCTCCAATTTACCAGTCGCCGTCTTTCATTAAAATTCGTCGTCCTCCTCATCTTCATCTTCCACCTCTTCTTCTCTTTCCCCTTCTTTTCCTCCTCCTTTCCCTCTTTCCTACTGGTTCTCCTTCTCCATCTTCTTCTTTATCCTCTAATTTACCTGTCGCCGCCTTCCATTCAATTCGTTCGCCGGTCTGGAAGAACCTAAGGTCGTTAGACTGTGTGTCGTGAGCTGGGCTAAATGCTCAAGACTCGCGTAATCGTTTGCTCAAACTTGGACCAACTGTCCGTGGCCATTAATCATGCAATCGTGTCCGTAGATAGCAAAATTTAGAACTACTGTATATCACATTAACTTTGAAGAGTGACCAGTAGCGCTATACGCATTACATCCGCATCATTATCACTTACCCGTTGGTTCGGAACTCCTAAAGGAAAGAATCCAAAACTTCCTTAAAATACGCCCAAACACAATTTTTTTGAAAATTCCGTTAATTGCCGTTTCTCAAGAATCACTTGGCCTAAAATGTTGGAATTTGATGCTCAGTCATGTTTTGTTCAGGCGCTAGACACATAATAAAATTGGGGTTTGAACATTTTTCAAAAATATATATTTTTTAAATTAATTTGACGAGTTTTAAATTGTCAATTTGAGCGTATCTTTGAAAATTTAGTTGATCACCGTTCCTCAAGAACTACGTGGCCAAAAAGTTGAAATTTTGTATACATCAATTGGATTGAGTTGATTAATAAGAATCATTTATTGAAAACTCTGTATAAATTGCATAAATTATTGCTTCTATGAATCGTTTGCCTAAGAACTTGAACCCACTTTCGTATATTGTTAGTTCATTAATTAGTTGTGAACAAATTTTAATGTATGAAATATAAAAAAACCGCTTTTAAAGTTCCAATTTAACAAGTTCTAGTGGTTTCTAATTATTATTACAATCAGAGCCACCCAGAGACATTTTAGTAGCCCGGGGCAGAGTTGTGGCTGGAGGCTCCCTTACACTTTTACCTTAAACACCAATTTTCAATTAATGACTCGATTTCCCAACGAATTGAATAAGTCTTAGTTGCCTACTGTACTGTACTGTACTGTACTTAGTGCCTACTTAGTGCCTAGTTGCCTACTGTACTCAAAGGATTCTGTGTAACTAATTTGAATCATTTTTTCAATTTAAATATGAAATTGGAGTGGAGGCTAACTGGAAATCATTCCATGAAAAGCTGTGGAAGCTAGGGAAAAGGGAGAGTGGCACCAGAGAGAGCAATAATCTTCTCTTCTATTTTTGTGTAATTTCTTGAATTCGCATCGAATTATTCACAAATACTGGAGTATGTAAAATGTGTAAATATTATTATGACTTTGAATGAAACTTGATTCAACTTGCAAATGAATTGATAACACATCCAATTCCAAACTTTTAACCAACAGTAATTTTGTAATAACATAGAGATGGTGACAGAACACCAAAACAACTTGAAGTGCGACTCTAAGCCATGTTTGTGGTTATCAACCTCTTCCCTCATATTATGAATTTATTATTTATTATTAATAAAAATATTATAAATTATGAATTATTGATTATTTATTATTAATAGAGATATTATAAGTTATTATTATTATTATTATTAATTATTAATTTTGTTGATTGATTCATGGCGTGACAGATTTAACGATCACTATAACCTCTATCAGATCTGAACAGTAACAGAAATGAACATTTCAAGCCCGTCTGCATAAATATTAAGAGACCTTTCTCCTTTCAAGCCTACTGTGTCAACTTCATTCAAGTATGCTGGGGGACCTTCAAACCCATGTTTGGGGGCTCTGAAAATACTGAGACTCACCAGCATCGTGGGGCCTTCGAAGGCCCAAAGCTGAGGCAATTAGGGGACGTTGGTGCAGGGGCGCACCCAGACTTTTGGTTTGTGGGTTTGCCTATCGTACTAGGTAAATTTTGGCAGAGAGGAGGGGTTTATATTGGGATATTGTAGACCTTTTTTCATAAGATTGTTGCCCAATAAAGTTACTGCGAGTAACTGTCGATCCACAATTCGGTGTCATCATTCACCTTATTACCACGAGCAAGTCTCAGACTCATGAAAGAAAAAATTGTTACAAAATATTATCGCATTCAATGGGATCTTAGACCCACATGTCATCCAAGCGGGATGGCGGGCCGCTTAGTGCAGTTGGTTGAGGCGTCGTAACTTCAACTTGCTGTCGTTTAAGCGGTCATGGGTTCGATTCCCGCTCCTCCGTCTGGCATCTATGTGTTATCATTTACCTCATTACCCACGCTCGGACTCATGTGGGCATCATCAGCAATAAAAAAATTACAATATAGATAATTGTCTGCAACCAAGCGCCGAAGAAGAACGACATAGTTCGAAACGCGTCCGCCGCGATTCAAAAAATGTCAGTTCTGCACAGCAAGTTTATACACATGAATAGTTGTACTGCAGTTCACGAAAAATGGATATCTACAACAATAATAATAGTAGTTTATGCAACGATTTTATTTTGACCCTTATTAAGGCACGAGTTAGATGTAAGTTATAACACGAGCGAATGCGAGTGTTATAAATATCTCACGAGTGCCTTAATGGCCAAATAAAATCGTTGCATACACTATTTTATCTACGACCACTAGTATACATTTAATTAAAACAATTTCATTTTACCTGTGGTCGTTCAGAGATACCTAACCTCTCGTCTCAAATATGAGAAGTTATAGTAGATTGTTAGGTTAAAGTAGCTGGTGTAGCAGTTTGATTAAATCAGCTGATAGTTTCACAATATTGAATTATGATATTGATTCCATCAAAAAAGCTTCTGATTGGTCCAGAACCCGAGTTATAATGTAGAACCTGTAATGAGCTCTTTATGCAACGGGTCTCAAAAAGCATTTCGAAAAGACAGCTGTTTTGGCATCAATTGTGAAACTGTAATGTATACATTATGACATGGTCGTAGATAAAGATAAATATCAAGAATAACCTTAAAACCGACGAACAGCCTTTGTAATGTAATGTTGAGAGCGCCCGACTAATACTGTGATTTCAATATTATTACAAAATATATTACTAACAATATTAAGGTCCCAAAACTGCTCATTGTATAATGTAGAATTCTAGTGGGGCCTTGGCCAGATGGTCACAAGCTCGATCCCCGTTCCAGGCTGGAATTTTTGTGTTTTTTTTTCATCTCATTACCCACACACAATCTTGGACTCAAGTGAGCATTATAAATAAACAAAGATAAAGTTATAATACATCATATATTATACCACTGTAGTTTATATCGTCATGCTATTTGTGAACAAATCTACATAAAATTGCACAGCTCACATTTTCTTCTAAAATTCAGATTATTCACTATACTTCTTTCTACAATTTCTTTTACTTATTTCTACAACCTCTTTAGTTCTTTTCTCCTGATTTGTAACCACCACTAGATTGTAGATATAGTTGAGCATCAATGCTTGTAGCTGATTGGTTAATTTGGAGAATTGAGAAATTTTGTGATTTGTTGTGAGCTGTTTCTAACTGGTAGTTGTTCGAAATTGTGATTGGTCGAGGTGGTGGTTACAAATCAGGAGAAAAGAACTAAAGAGGTTGTAGAAATAAGTAAAAGAAATTGTAGAAAGAAGTATAGTGAATAATCTAAATTTTAGAAGAAAATGTGAGCTGTGCAGTTTTTTGTAGATTTGTTCAGAAATAGCATGTCGATATAAAGTACAGTGGTATAATATATGATGTATTCATTTTTATATAATTAATATTAGTCTATATATTAGTCTAATATTAATATTAGACTAATATTATTAATATATTAATATTAGACTAATTAATATTAGTCTAATATTAATATTATCTAATATTAGTCTAGGCCTACTATAACTTGATATTTCTGTATCAATTCGAACAATCGTGTTATGGACAAGGGCGGATTAGAGGGGGGGGGGGGGCGGAGGGGGCGACCGCCCCCCCCCCCCCGAGGGCTTGCACATTTAAAAAAATTAAAAAGGATAACACATGCGACACGTCACACAAATAAATTTTAATTGTCCCGCCACATCTATGACAGACGGAATACCTCCCACTTGTCTTACCACTCGGGTATTGACATACAGTATTATCACGGTATTTTGTCTTATTTTCTATATTACCTGTACTTTATCTTTAACTGTTGTTATCTACATAATTATAATTCAATGAAGAATTCACAAATGACAGAGAATGAAGGAAATCTTATATAAAGTGAAAAAAGTTTAAATAAGATTACTTTTTTTTGGAGAATGAAGCTCACATAGGTCTGAGACCTGTGCGTGGGTGATGAGTTGGATGATGGTGATTTATGAGTTGGACCTACAGTTTTAGGTGGGTTCCGAACCACCGGCAAGTGATTTTACAGCAGAAAACAGTGTCTTTTTTGCTGGCCAATCTAATCGGTTACCGTTACGAACAGGACCTATGAGAACGCAGCTTATCTCTCTGATTGAACAGATACCTGCTACGGCTCGCGGCTATCACTTCCCTTTTATAGAATAGGTAGGGGCATATAAGATACATCTCTGTTTTTGACCTAATACGTATTTATTGTATTACTGGTATTATGAAACATGAAAGAATGTTGAAAGTAATATGTATGTATAAATGTAGATAGGTTTGAAAATCATCACGATCATGAATAAATTGCTTAGACTCTGTTCTCTGTTATTTTTGATAAAAATTAAGCTAGCAAAGCAATTTTTGTTCGACATATTGTATTGTATAAAACAATTTGTATTCATAATTTCAGATGAATATACAGAAATAAACTACTCTAGTTAAGAAATATTTGATTGTTCTTAAACACAAAAAGTTATATTTCTACTACATTTTAAGTGCTAGAATGGTGTAAAATGCGGTTAAAGGCTACTAAATTTTCAACATTTTTATTCCATAGCCAACCCCCCCCCCCCCCCAGAACCCGAGGGGTTTATTCCATACCCGAACCCCGGGTATTTTTAGGGTATGTCGCCCCCTCCCATAAAAATTCATTAATCCGCCACTGGTTATGGAAGCAATATTCTTTTTTTTTTTGAGGGATGAAGCCCACATAGGTCTGAGACCTGTGCGTGGGTAATGAGTTGGATGATGGTGATGGATGTGTTGGACCTACAGTTTTAGGTGGGTTTCGAACCACCGGGAAGTGATTTTCAGCAGAGAACAGTGTCTTTTTTGCTGGCCAATCTAATCGGTCACCGTTACAAAGAGTGCCCAGAAGAATGTTGCTTCCCTGTAATTTGTAAAGAATAAATAAATAATGTATGGTGTTAAAATAATAATAATTTCCTTTTTTTGGTGAATGGGTAAACTGAGGTACATCACCGGGAATGATCATACCATGAAATTCAATTAGCCGTTAAAATATTGCGTGGCTATTCTCAGAACTAAAGAAATTGTCTTCTTTTTTTAAATTCGTATTTCTCCCTGAGTAGATGGAAATTGGGTATGTAACCTCTGTAGCAGTTCTGATCTAAATCAAATAAATTCCATACATTCATTCACTGCAGTCTGTTTTAGCTTTCTTCGGAGTGTAAAAAGTGATTATATAGTGTGGTTGGATCAAAATCAGCTTAATTAAACAATAAAATTATATTTGCTTCTTAGGGGTCGGTCAGTATTTGGCATTAATTGATAAAGCTCTGTATCCTGTAATGGAATGCAACTATGCATCCAGAAGTTTTGCATGTATGTCAATAACTAACAACATTTAGAAGTCTTGAGGAAAATGGTATTTCAATTAAAAAATTAATGAAGCAATGCTTATTAGTGCTATCAAACTTTTCAATAAACTCTTTCAAATATTACGCGTAGATAATAATTAGTGTAGAAATTATTTTCAAAGGTCGTTGTTCTAAATTGATGATCAGTCATTCAATCTCAATAGTATAGCTCTGTATTTGAAATCTCTTCAATTGATAAAGCAAGCCTTGATTATTTATCATTGCAATTGATAAATTTTAATTAATTTCATGAGTGAAAGTTTAAAAATTAATGTCTACTGGTCGCCTAGTCTATTTTTAGCTTGTTGGTCTGATAAATGAATCATTTTTGACTTTGTTGAATAATTTTAATGAATAGTAACTATTTTTTTCTAGTTCAACATTGAAAACATGAAGGCTTCTAGTTATTGTAAAGAATATAGACTTCCTAGTAAAATAATAATAAAATTAGTCGGATTTCCGTGAGTAATTGAATATTGTTCATTTTAGATGAAAAAATATTTAAAAGATTACTTGCTTCTATCAATAAATTACTAATAATTATTTATTTCACTTTGCTCGAAGATATTATTATACTATAATAGTAGTTTATCTACGACCATGTCATAATGTATACATTACAGTTTCACAATTGATGCCAAAACAGCTGTCTTTTCGAAATGCTTTTTTAAACCCGTTGCATAATGAGCTCATTATAGTACAGGTTCTACATTATAACACGGGTTCTGGACCAATCAGAAGCATTTTTGATGGAATCAATATCGTAATTCAATATTGTGAAACTATCAGCTGATTTGATCAAACTGCTAACCTAACAATCTACTATAACTTCTTGTATTTGAGATGAGAGGTTAGGTATCTCTGACAGTCACAGGTAAAATGAAATTGTTTTAATTAAATGTATACTAGTGGTCGTAGATAAAATAGTGTATGCAACGATTTTATTTGGCCATTAAAGCACTCGTGAGATATTTATAACACTCGCATTCGCTCGTGTTATAACTTACATATAACTCGTGCCTTAATAAGGGTCAAAATAAAATCGTTGCATAAACTACTATTATGCAACGATTTTATTTTGACCCTTATTAAGGCACGAGTTAGATGTATCTCACGAGTGCTTTAATGGCCAAATAAAATCGTTGCATACACTATTTTATCTACGACCACTAGTATACATTTAATTAAAACAATTTCATTTTACCTGTGACTGTCAGAGATACCTAACCTCTCATCTCAAATACGAGAAGTTATAGTAGATTGTTAGTTTAAAGCAGCTGGTGTAGCAGTTTGATCAAATCAGCTGATAGTTTCACAATATTGAATTACGATATTGATTCCATCAAAAATGCTTCTGATTGGTCCAGAACCCGTGTTATAATGTAGAACCTGTACTATAATGAGCTCTTTATACAACGGCTTTCAAAAAGCATTTCACAAAGACAGCTGTTTTGGCATCAATTGTGAAACTGTAATGTATGTAACTGTAATGACATGGTCGTAGATAAAAATATGCTATTATCATAGATTTGGCTATCTATCTCAAAGTTGTTCCATTTAAAATTCAAGTTATTATTTCCTTACAAATAACCTCACAACTCACAACTTTAATCCTACTTCCTATATGTCTTTTGATCCAAAAGTCTTATTTATTTATTTACAAAGGCAACTTTGAACAAGTATTTTAAGCCTAGGTTATGGCGAGGCTTAAAACAAATACAAATATATAACCAAATTACCTATTACATAGTCTTTATTACATAATGTTTAAAGAGAAGCCATAAATAAGAACAAGGAACTTATAAACTGAACTTTTACTACCAGGTCCTCACTGTACTACTGTAAATCACCATATAAAAAAATGAAAGATGCTCGTCTTACTACCTTAGACTATCATTATCTTTAAGTACCATCACTATCAATGCCTCTCATCAGCGTCAGATGTTATTAGCTTGTTTTTAGAAGACAATCTAAAATATTATTATTGTCTTTGTTACATGGTACTTCATAATGCTGTAAAATTTAGTAAAATAATTAAAATTCTCAATATTTATCACAGCTATTACTGAATTTTTTTAGCAGTCTGTATGTTGCAATTGATTTTGTTGATTAACTGTTGTAGAAAGATGAAACTCTAAAATTCAGAGAATTGGAAAATAACCTATAATGATCGAATTACTGTATTTGATTTATTTTATTGATTACTACTTGATGTATTTATTCTTGTTGCATATCACAACAATTTTGATACATGTTTGTTCTTGATGTTTTAACGGACTACACCATTAATTCTTGAGAAAACAAATAAATAAATAATCAATTTATTTATATATTCAACAAATAATTAAATAAGAAAACAGTACAAAAATATAAAATAGCAATTATAAATTATTATCAAACTGTCAGATAATAATAATAATAATAATTTTTGTTTATAATATAATGCAGCAAGATTTCGGTGCGATTCGCACTTAAAACCATTAAAATAACTTTGGAAAGTCAGTCGCATGACAAAAATCAAGTAAGAATCAATAATTGATTTCTTTTTTTTAATAATAAATTGTATTATTCAATGCTGGCGATTTCTTGATTTTTGCTCCATCTAGCAAGTGTTGTGTTAAGTTTTGCTGATCTACATTTCAAAAATGATTGAAACTCATGGGAAAATGATTATTGAAAGTAATATTAACAGACCTTGCTCTCACGAATTTCAAATTTCATCATCCCAAGCACAACATTTTTAAAGTTCAACCTTAATGATACTACTTCTGCTGAAGGTGGAGGTTAAACTTTAACTTTTGAAACAAATTGAATAATTTGATTTAATTTTCGTGTTATGGAACTTTTGGCAAGTTACAGAACGTGAATATTCATTCATAATATTCTATTTGTTTCAAAAATAATTCAACACATGTACCACAATGTATAAACATTATGTTGTATAACACAAGTATAATATTTTATTAAGTTTTTAAGCTAATATTTTATTAATTTTGTGATTTTCACATATCTTTGCCTTCTATTATGGAATCACACCATTGTATCAATATTGATTCTACTAAATATATTTTTTAGTGTTATTGTTGAACTTACTGGCATATTAATGATCAAAACGATCACCCCACTTTTATTGAAAATGTGCTGTTCAAATATTTATTATTGGTGGATTTCCACCAATTCTATAGTTATAGTAATTCTATAGTCCTGGGTCAATATTGACTGGTTATGTACTGTATAAGTTTACTGATTGCGCACATTTATAATGTTCTATTGTTCAAAACAACAAGAAGAGTCTTTGTCAGCTATCAGCTGGTTTCAAGGTCAAACTGAACACCGTTATTGGGCCGGGCCATTATTTGTATTGAAATGTGTCAGTCTTTGTTTCTATTAGTGGGACAATGAAAATTGATTAAATTGACTGGAATAACTGATAAATTGAAGGATTAACTTTGTATAATAATTAGCCTATTTATGGACAAACTATTATGTGACACACTACAACTTGAACGAATTTATTGAGAAAAAATGAATTTTGACTTTCATACCACTACCGTAAATATCAATGTTTGAAGGAGCAGCAGACGACAAAATGTGTGGATGTAACGTTTTATTGAATTTTATTTTAGTTTTTTATGCTTAAGAACATATTTTTGTACATGTTTGTACTTATTATAAATATGATGACGTATTCATGTACATGTTCATGTATGTTCTGAATAAAAATGATTGATTGATTGATTGATTAAAAGAGACAGCTAGCAGTGTTAATATTAAAATTAACTAGACTAATGAAATAACTAAATCATTAAATCATAATAACTAAATCATTTTGTACAATGATTGACCTATTTATGGAAAAAGCATTGAAAGAGATTGCTGGCATTGTTAAAATGAAAATTTACTAAAAAAACTAAATAACTATAATAATTAATTACCGTAGCTTATTTATGAACAATATTAATTGAAAGAGTTTGTTGGCTGCTTTTATTTTAATTTATCTGCATTCAATTAGTTTTCTCTTTCCCACACCCAACCCAACTTGGGTTCTTTCTCTTTGAAGGTCTACAATAGTTGATTAGACTGTTATTATGCCCTAACTTCAACGATACCGTTATTATTTTCAATGCAATAATTTTTTAATGAAGCAAATTGTGTCACTGTTTCTCTATTTCACTCAAAAGCGAAATCTGTTATAAGCTCTTTATTGTCATTACCTAGTGGTTCGGAATACACCTAAAACTTTAGGTCGACCAGATTCCCCATAACTTGACTCAAACGGCGAGGTGGAACTACTCTTAAGAGTCTCCCCAACAATAAAAGCCATTCGCTCATTATTATTATTATTGTTATTATTATTATTATTGTTGTTGTTGTTGTTACTTTGTTATTATTATTACTATCATAACTATTATTATTTTTTTTGAAATTATTATTACTTCACTATTTCTTTCTTCTTTATCCTACTTCCTTCTACCCTATTTCTATTTTATACTTTATACACTATTTATTTATTCTACTTCTTTCTACACACTACTTCCTCTTATCACCCTATTTTCCTGTGCCGTATCACTTTTAATTCCACTTCTTCTGTTTTCCTGGAGTTTTCCCCCCTTTTTTATCCTTATTCTTTCATTTTTCTTACCTCTTTTCAAATCCTTTATTTTCCCTGTTTCTCTCTCCATGCTTTATCACTGCTTCCCTGTTTTCTCCTATCGTGTTCTCTCTTCAATACACTATCACACATTCTCTGTCTTTCTTGTTCCCTTTTCTGTCTGCTCATTTTCCATTATTTCTCCACTCTTTCTTTATTCTTCTCACAGCATCCTTTTTAGCTTCCACATCGCTCTTCTCGCTCTGTTTCTCTCCTCAGTATATCTCTCACTATCATTTTCTCTCCCTCTTTCTTGCTCTGTTTCTTTCCTCCGTATATCTCACACTCTCTCACTCTTTCTCCTTTTCCCTCTCTCTTCCTCAGTTTTTTTTCGGAGGATGAAGCCCACATAGGTCTTAGACCTGTGCGTGGGTAATGAGTTGGATGATGGTGATTGATGAGTTGGACCTACAGTTTTAGGTGGGTTCCGAACCACCAGGAAGTGATTTTACAGCAGAGAACAGTGTCTTGCTCTGTCTTTCTCTCGTGTCTTTCTTGCTCTGTTTCTCTCCTCCGTATATCTCTCACACTCTCACTCTCTTTCACCCCCTCTCTCTTTCTCATCAACACCACTTTGTCTTTCACACTCTTCTGTCTTCCTTCTCACTCTTCCTTCGTCCTTTTAGCCACACTCTCGCTCACTCACTCTCTCTCTCCCACTCCTCCCCCTCTCCTACTCTTGTTCTTTGTTTATTTCTGTTCGGAATGACTCATAATATAGTTCAGCTTTCAATTACACAAAACTATAATAACTAGTCGTAATTTTTATCGGTCTTTGTTTGAATATTTAAGTTGAACCCAGTGTACATAGTATTATTATGTTGTCCTCATTGATTCATGTACTATATCCACAATGTAAGATAAGCAAATGCGTTTTTAGGTCTATTTTTTCCCATATTGTAATATTGTATTGCTAGTGCTCTTGTACAAATGATGTCCGTTGAAAAGTTGTTTATCTATAAATGGAAAACAAGATAAAGCATGTCTGCTTGCCTAGTTCTACTCTTGTTTTCTCTACTATTTTAACATTTTCTCTCTTTGTCTGTTGTTAACAAAGGGTAGTACACGTGGTTGGCTCTAGCGTTGATAAGTATTGAGAAATATTAAATTGTGTATTGTTTCTTTTTTACCGCACTGTTGAAATGTTGGAAATTTTTATACCGGCGATTTGCTATGATTCATTGTTCTGCTCAGTGGTAAGCTTCAATCTTCATTTTATTTCAATTTTATTTCTTGCCATAAATGTAATCATTACAGTCATTACCTACTTATTCCCCCCCCCCCCCCCTATATTCTCCATGTTTTATGGGAATCTCGTTCCATGATAAATTTCTACGCATTGTTGTAAACTGATCAATTCGTCTACTAAAATTTTTATTTATTCTTCTTTGTCTGAATTATGTCTTCTAATTCATTCTTAATTCTTCTTTGTCTGATAGATTTTTCTATGATTGTATGCTTTCAATAGGTTTATTTACAAACCTATGATTTTTCTAATGTTTTTATGGATGCAACCCATGTGCTTTATATTCATATTCAACCTATATTCTCTATCATGTTTTTGTGGTTTTTATTTTGGTGGGAAGTTTGAAATTGGTTCTTTGAATTGTTGTTTGTTTGTTTGATGAAGCCCACATAGGTCTGAGACCTGTGCGTGGGTAATGAGTTGGATGATGGTGATTTATGAGTTGGACCTACAGTTTTAGGTGGGTTCTGAACCACCGGGAAGTGATTGTGTGTTCTATAGACAGAAATCCTATGATTTTTGTAATGTTTTGTGGTGTAGGCTTCCATATTCGCCATAGAATATTCTCTATTATGTTTTTATTGGTTCTATTGTAGTGAAAAATTTGAGATTCGTTCTATGCGTTGTAAGTTGACAATGTATATAAACCCTATGTTTTTGTTACGGAATACAATAGATAAAAATCCTAGGATTTTGTTATCTTTTGTAACGGAGGCAACCGTATTCTCTTACAATATTCTGTACTATGATTTCCATTTCGGTGGAAAATTTTAAATTGTTTATTTCAGCTGTGTGTTTAATGTATAAAACTGACTGAAATACTAGAATTTTTTACAATCTTATTGAGGCAGTTGCTACTGTTAGCTCTTGAACTTGTCTCACAGTCTCTGTTATTGCTCATAGTCAACTTTTATTCTCTACTATGTTTTTATGGTTTCTATTTTGTTAGAAAATTTTATATTGGCTCTTTGAGTTGTATGTATACAATAGACTGAAATCCTAGGATTTTTATAATATTCCTGGATTTCTTGTTTCATGACGAACTGCGTTGTTATTATTAACTTGTCATGTGAATTTAACGACTTGCAGTCAAAATTTACTTACTCTGTAGGCCGAGCGCTTTCGAATCTTTGAGATCAGTTTTCAGAGGCCCCTGAAAACGGATCTCAAAGATTCGAAAGCGCTCGGCTTACAGAGTAAATAAATTTTACTTATTCTTAATCAATTTTTATAATATTTTGTTATGGAATACAATAGATTAAAATCCTTATGTTTTATCATGGATATAACCCGCTATTCTCTTTGTAATAGCCTACTCTTTACTATGTTTTCATGGTTTTTATTTTGGTGAAAATTAGAAATTGGCTTGATGAGTTGTAGGATAGGCTACAATAGACAGAAATCCTTTTTGTAATACTTTGTTATGGAATACCGCAATAGACAGACATTATTGGGTTCTTGTAAAGTTCCTTTATGGAGGCAACCCATACTATACAATATTCTCTACTGTGTTCTTATGGATTTGATGTTTATTATATTTTACTTTAACTGAAAAATCTCAATTCCTTATTTACCGCACACAGGCTTCGCCTTGCAGCTATAACTATTATATTAATCATAGCAAATAAGAAAGTACGGTACAAACCTACGAAACCTATTTATATTCGAGTTTTGTACTAAGTTGTATTATTGTATAAATTTGTATTTGTTCCTCTGAGTTGCTGTTCAATGTTCAAATTTTTCAATAAAAAATTTCAATATAGGATTGCAAATACAAGACATTATAAACAATTTCCAAGCTTCCAAGTAGAACTTGTTTTTATACTAAACTGATCTTTGGATGACTCATTCTTGAGTCGCCAACTGTTGGTTATTTTTATAACGGCAGACTTTTTTTCGATTATGTTTGAAAAACGTTACTGTTGGAGATAATTTACGAATTCCAAGAGCAGAGCAAGTTGACTGCAAAGCGTGTGTAGCTGTGGCCTAGGACACGTTTTCGTGGAAGAGAAGTGAAGCTGTGCCTAATTTGGTTCATTGATGAAAAATGTGGTTTTGGTTGTGGTGGGGAGAAGTGCAAAAATATCGCACACACACCTGCACTTCATCATAATTTCTTCTTCACCTCCTTCTTCTGCTTTCTCCATCTTCTTATTATTACTGTATTATCATAATGTTGTCCACCATCTCCTTCGTTTTTCTTTCATCCTTCTCCGTCGCCCTCTTCCACCCACCTCCTCTTTCCGCATCCTTTTTCCTTTTCCTTCTCAGTATTATTATTCTACCTTCTTACAATAATAATAATATTGTTACGGGTTCTATGTCTAAAATAACGCTGGCATCACTTAAATTTATCACTCGCACTTTATTTACACAAATAATCACAACACTCACTGATCAGTAATGTCTTACAGAAAAATAAGCAATTAAAAACAGATAAATCGATATTGTTCAACGGATAATGAGTTTTCAATAAATTGTACAAAAATCAATCACTAAAAGTTAAAAGGCCGATCTAATATTAAATACTAACTGTACAATAATATTGAAAAAGAATCAATAGCCTCTGAATTATTTACTGAATAACTAATACACCAGGCATAAATTTTATTTTATTCACTCAATCATTCAATTTTTTCTATTTATATCTTTTATTGCTACTATCTTTTGTTTTATACTATGTCTTATAATATTGTTACGGGTTCTATGTCTAAAATAACGCTGGCAACACTTGAATTTATCACTCGCACTTTATTAACACAAATAATCCACAATACGCTCTGATCAGTAATTTCTTACACAAAATAATGAAATCGGAAACAGATAAATCGATATTGTTCAACTGATAAAGAGATTTCAATAAACTGTACAAAAATCAATCACTAAAAGTTAAAAGGCCGATCTAATATTAAATAATAACTGTACAATAAACTGTCCAATAATATTCAAAAAGAAACGCCGAGGAAGAACAGTTAACTTACGTAGCACAAGTCCGTAATACAGTATTATAAATTATTATTATATACAGTATTATTATAACACAGTATTAGGAAAAAGAATTATCACTATAGAACTGTCAAAAGAATTATCACTACTGACAACGATTGTTCATCAGATGGTTTGTAATAGCACCAACGGGATCGCACTGTCTGTATTAACGGGAACTGTCACTACTGCCACTTATCAACGTAGGACCATTGATCAGGGATAGTAAGATACTTGATGGTTCGTCTATGGTTGGACAACAACTGAACTACTTGTTTATCACGACGAACTTCAAACAAGACTGAACTAACTTACAAAAGTCTCCCTCTATTTATATAATTTTTCATAATTGAGATATCTCTCGATTTTTCAATTAACTTCTAAATAAATAGATAAGGAAGCTCGCACTTTCCACAATATTCGATAAGATTTCAATCAAACAACTAGAACATTCTACAAAGGTCCAAGTAAACACCATAAAAGTGTCAAAAGCAGAGTAATTAATTGCTAAGAAGTAAACATTTACATAGCAGATAACACCGAGAACCACTGTCCCTTCTTCCTCTCTATTCTCTCCATTTTCATATTCACTGCATTATCATAATGTTCTCTACCACCTCCTTCTTTTGTCTCCTTCGTTTTTCTTTAATCCTTCTCCGTCGTCCTCTTCCACCCACCTCCTCTTTCCGCATCCTATTTCCTTTTCCTTCTCAGCATTATTATTCTACCTTCTCACCCTCCTTCTCCCTTTTTTTTCTCTCTAAATACTGCCTACTTTCTTCCTCCTCTTTTTTCTTCTCTCCTAATTTCGTTCTTTAACTCCTTTCTTCACCACCTCCTTCTTTTGTGTTATTCTTTTTTATCCAATTCTTTTCCTTCGCATTCTTCTTCACTGCCTCGTCTTCCAGCCTCCTTTTTCTTTTCCCTCCTCTCCATTATTCTACCTTATCCTGCCATTTTTTCCTTCCTCCCTTTTCCTTTTTTCGGTATATTGCCTTCTTTCCTCCTCTTTTGTATTCTCCTAATTTCGTCCTCCTTCAACTCCTTTTTTACCTTCTGTTTTTCTTTCGCCCTTATTTTGTCCTCACCTTCTCTTCTTCCTTCTGTTTTCTTCATCTTCTCCTACTCTTTTCTTCTTTTTAAATCACTCCATTCCTCACCGTCTTTTATATTTTCCTCTTTTTACGTTTTCCAACACCTTCTTTGTAAGCTTCTTGTTCTTTCTTCTCTTCACCTGCTTTCATGTTCTTCCTTTTTCTATTT
This sequence comes from Conomelus anceps, assembly GCA_948455865.1. Taxonomy (NCBI): domain Eukaryota; kingdom Metazoa; phylum Arthropoda; class Insecta; order Hemiptera; family Delphacidae; genus Conomelus; species Conomelus anceps. Next base: position 72,258,094 of record OX418219.1, read on the forward strand.
CTCTCATCTTCTCATTTTCTCTACCTTCGTTTGCTCTTCTTCTCCTCTGTTCTTTCTATCGTCGTTTTCCTCTTCCTGATTGCTACCTGCTCTTCTTCTTCCTCTATTCTCTTTCTAATCTTCCTCTCCTCACGCCTCTAATTTTTCCTTTTCTTCCACCCTCTACTCCTCTCTTCTTCTTTTATTTCTTTTTCATTCTTCGCCCACAGCACTTTTTGTATTGTAAAGTGCGAAATAAAGACATTTTATCTATCTATTTTCTTTTCTCTTCATCACATATTTTTTCCTTTCTTCTTTCATTTATTATTTTAATTCTTCTTTTCTTCTCTTTTTTGTTACTTCCTCTGTCTACTTTTTATTAGTCGACTTCTTCAATTTTCATTCCTCTCTCCTTCCCTTCCTTCTTCTTTTATTAATTTTGAATTCTCCTTTCTTTTTTTTTTCTTATCATTCTTTTTTCTATTGTTCTGTTCTTCTTTTCTCTACACTTCTTCCTCCTTCTCCTCCTCCTCTTCTTTTTCTTCTTACTACTCGTGTTCATCTTTTTCTCCTTTCTACTCTTCTTCTTCCTGCTCCTATTATTCCTTCTCCTCTTCTTTTTTTCTTCTTACTACACGTGTTCCTCTTTTTCTCCTTCCTACTCTTCTTCCTGCTCCTATTATTCCTTCTCCTCCTCCTCTTATTTTTTTCTTCTTACTACTCGTTTTCCTTTTTTTCTCCTTCCTGCTCCCATTATTCCTTCTCCTCCTCCTCCTCCTCCTCCTCTTCTTTTTTTCTTCTTACTACTCGTTTTCCTCTTTTTCTCCTTCCTACTCTTCTTCCTGCTCCAATTATTCCTTCTCCTCTTCCTCCTCCTCCTTCTCTAGTAGGATTCCTCCTCATTCTTCCCTCTTGTTGTTCTTCACATCCTCCATCACCTCTTCTTCTTTTTCTCTTCCTCCCCCTTCACCTCTTCATCTTCCTCACACTCCTCCTCGTCCTTTTTATTGTTCTTCTACTCATCTCTTCTTCCTATTTTTCTTAACTTCTCTTTATCAACCAGAGTAGACACAATGTCTTCAATAGTCAAAAGAGAGTGCCTCTTCCTTGCATAGTGCCTGTTGTATTGTATGGGTGGTATCCTGTAGGACGACCTAACAGTTTGATCGACCTACTGCTAGCGCAGCCATAACTGCATAACCAAACCTAACCTGGCTAGATGTGACTGAATCACCTTTGTCTACTAGGTCGGTCAAAACGACAGTCGTACATATTGTGTCCTCCCGTATTGTATACATCGGCGCCACAGCCAGCCCACGTTCTACTGTCTTGTACTGTGTAGTGTGTTAGTGTTGGTGCTGGGGCAATTGGGAGTTCCTAGAAGAACTTTCACGCAGCGCAAATAATAGGCGAATGACGTCATTCTCACACTGTCCGAATGACGTCAGCCCACCGAGTGACCTTCAGCGGCTCCTTTGCTATAGACAGGAAGCTCGTTTGGTTGCGTTTCTTGTGTCGCGTTGCATGAAAGCGTATCTTCTGGAATGACTATGTTATTCTGTTTGTGAATCAGCAGAGTTCAATGATCGCTATGCGAGTAATTTTTTAGGATTGATTTGATTTGTCCTGTTGATATCTCCGCGTCGCCTATTGAAGTCTAGGGGGGTCAGAATCTATTGGGTTCATGACCACTGTGGAAGTTGATGGGTTTTCTGTTGGTCAGACCATTTTTATTAGTTAAAATATTAATTAACAAGTAGTTCTATGGACAGTTAGTAGACCTCACGCCCAAGAATAAGGCGGCATGCATAGAGAATTAAACTCGTTTTACTCAATGATGATCATCATCGCAAAATTAAACACAATCATCACACCTAAAACCATTGATTAAATTTGTGTAGTCAATTTTAAGTCGGTTTTCCACAAAAAGACACTCTGTTTCACATCAGCAAGGTTATGTTTCTATTTCGAGACAGCTGATGGTTCAAATCAGATGATTTTGTGTCTGATAAATGGATTTATTGAACAGTATTAATTGAATTTGTTGAATTAGCATTTGTTTTAGCATTGAATTAGTCACTTGTTATTGTACTTGCTTGGGATATTAGAAATTATTTGGTTTCTCGCACAAATATGTTATTTGATGAATGATGACTTAATTCATATAAAGGTTCAACCAGATTAATAAGAGGGCCCGAGGGCTATCTATGAATCTAATTCCAATTGCATATGATGGAGAAGCTCATTTTCAAAAACACATTTATGTTCCTATAGAACAATGATAGCCTTACTTTTTCCCCTTTAAAATATCCTTTAAACGCAAACAAATTTCGAAAATCCTCACTCATACATTGCTGGGCCTTCCTTAAAAGGAGATCCATGCAAAGTTTCATTGATTTTGGTCCGGGCGTTCAGCCGTAGATGCGTTAAAAACAGACAAATGCAAAATGGGCGGCTTGAAACAGAGTTCTCGCTTAGTTCGGTCAATAACAACAAATATAGTCGTAGGCGTTGCAGCCATGGTTGAGGTGGATTCTGATCTGATGGAGTCAGAATTCATAAAAGTCTAATTGGTTTTAATTAGAGTTGTAAATGAGAGAAGTTTTTCATTTGGATGAGATTATTAACATTGATTTTCAAACTTCAACCTACCGTTCATGACCAAACCAAACATAAACCAAAAATGTCTGCTTCATCATCACGTATCTTCGTTTGGAACCCACCTAAAACTGTAGGTCCACCTTTCACCGTAACATCATTATATTCACCTTATTAACCACACCCAAGTCTCAGACTCATGTGGGCTCCGTCAGCAATATTAGAGAAATGGTAGTCGTAGCAAGATAAGTCGGATGAAGATAAGCTACTAACTTCTGGGCCCTCTTTGTAGGGGTGACCGATTAGATTGGCCAGCAAAAAACAGCAGTTCTTTACTGTAAAATCACTTCCCGAGGGTTCGGATCCCACCTAAAACTGTAGGTCCAACTCATCGCTCACACACAAGTTTCAGACCTATGTTTTTTTTTTATTTTTTTATTTTTTATTTGAGGATGAAGCCCACATAGGTCTGAGACCTGTGCGTGGGTAATGAGTTGGATGATGGTGATTTATGAGTTGGACCTACAGTTTTAGGTGGGTTCCGAACCACCGGGAAGTGATTTTCAGCAGAGAACAGAGTCTTTTTTGCTGGCCAATCTAATCGGTCACCCCTACAAACATGTGAAAAATGAAATGGAAAATGTTTCTATTAGGCGGAGTTAAAACTATATAGTCTTTTCTATCATTCTTCCTTAGCCAAATATAAATATAATAAAATTCACTCAGTACCATAACCATATCAATGAAGCAATATATCATCAACCACTTAAAGTTTCAGACTTATGTGGGCTTCACCAATAATATAATTAAACTTTGTAAATCTGTAATTAATACAACACTGTGTTGCCTATCAGATCATAGTTTTCATTGTGTATCTTTATAATAATTTTTGATCTGATTCGACTTATTTTATACTCCATAATGTAACCAAAGTCTTCAAGACAAATCTTGAAAAAAAATTTGCATTGTGTGTCAAATCAGTTCCCGTTGCCAATCTTGTCATCTTTCGTATCAAGACTGGTGAGCATCCTGTCTATTAGTAAAGACACCGACTCATGAGCAAGTATACCAGCGCTCAACCATTGAGAGGCGCATAGCTGGATATTTGTTCAACGTTCGAAGGTGTGTTGTCGTCTGTTTGCTTATTTAATTGACGAAAATCACACATCCGATTTTCAGCAGAAGTTTTCGCAAGTGTTGTTGAAGTTGAAGCAGTTGAGAAGAGTTTTGTTATAGTGCGCGAAAGCAGGTGTTATTCTCTATGTCTCAACTAGTGCCTTTACTTGGTAAGAGCTACGAGAGGGAAGACTACCAATTCGCTACTATGTACACTGATTCGGACACTACGACCCATGCACGCAGCAAATCGCTAATGGCAAGTTGATTTTTAAATATTCATACTAGTTGTTTCATAATGTTTAATAGGAACAATTTAATATTGGTTTGCCACTAGATTTTTGGAATGATGGGGGTTGATTCCAGAGATAGTTCATCATCTGTTGAGATAGGACCAAATATTGGTTAGTTTACTTTGGAATGATAGATTACTATAGTTTTTATTTTGGCCGTCTACAGTACAAAAGTGGCGTCTTTTGAACTTTAACCCCGCATTTCTTAAAAATTGTCATTGAACAGTTGATTCTATTCTGATGGCAATATATATCTTTGAATATTTTATCAAACAGGTTAGGTTAGGTTAGGTTAAACTTAGTTGTAATATGAACTCTATAGAAAATTTTTAAGAAATGCGGGTTTATAGTTCAAAAGACCCTAAAAGTGTATTGAGTTGTGGGTGAAGCTGAAGCATACAAGCTCCCTCCTCCACTCAACCCAACTCTCTTGCGGTCAAGAGGGGTTGTGTCCAATCCTCTATTGTATTTCACCTTTATTAATTAATTTATCTTTCAGTAATTTTACTAATTATTAACAATGTAATTTTGATATTGTATGCATTTTTTAGACAACAATTTGGTTAAGAAAATTACAAAATTAACGTCCACTCCAACTTTGAAAACTTGTGGGAACTTTAAATTCAAAATTTTCTTGTGGAAGAGTGCAGAAGCTCAATCCCCTTTTATATTTTACTTCATCAATTTATTGTATTACAAATTGCCAATGTAATTTTGATAACTAATTCATTTTTTAAACAGAAATTTTGTTTCATACAAACAATACATTCAAAATGAACCTCCACTCCAACTTTAAAAAAAATTGTGGAAACTTTTTCAAAATTTTCTGGTGGAATAGTGCAGGAGTGAAGCATAATATTAGCTAAAAAATTTTGAACCCAACTAAAGAACAGCATCTTGCCTACATAAGTGTTAGGGTGCTTGCACAGTGGAGCACCCAATACTCGATGATAAGGCTTCTGGGACTCTTCCTTCCAACAAGAATTAGTGTCACAGTAGGCCTTTCTGTTTGAAGTGAATAATAATAGGAGTGAGTATCCTATACTGGATGATAATCACCATCGCAAAATCAAACACATGCTGTGGAATGGCGTATTGCTGATTGGATCAGTGTGAATACCACCATTCCTCACCATGTGTTTCTATTTGCGATGGGATCACCCTCAAGTGTTGTATGATCCACTATGCAAGCACCCCAATACTGATAGGGCTATTATAACAATAAGATTCTTGTAGGTCCAGGGAAGAGTGTAGCCATTCCACAATATTGAGATCAAAGTGAAATGTTGTCCTCTTTTATTTGATAAAATTTAGAAACAGTAGGGTCCGACTCCAAGACCGATCCTTTGCTCGTAGACGCTCGTAGGACCTGCCGTTCGTGTGTTCTAGCCTCACAAACCTTGTTTTTTCGGGCACTACATCATTTGTGATCCAATTCCAATAAACATGATAATCCTTCCACATAATATGCTGAGAGCTCTCAGAACTGTCACTCTGATACCGCGTTGCCCGTTCAATCAGATAAAGATAAGCTACGAACAGCTGGGCCCTCTTTGTAGGGGTGACCGATTAGATTGGCCAGCAAAAAAGACTGCTGTAAAATCACTTGCGGGTGGTTCGGAACTCACCTAAAACTGTAGGTCCAACTCATCATCATCATCCAATTCATTACCCACGTACAGGTCTCAAACCTATGTGGGGTGGGCTTCATCCTCAAAAAATAAAATAAAAATATCAATTTCGAGATTGGTTTATAGTACATACAGTAATCATTTTGCAAGAATTAAAATAACGATCTTATAGAATTGATATGCAACAATTGAGTTCACTTCTGCATTAAGTTCTAATTAGTTAGTGTCAAAAGTTCAAGAGAATTGCCATGTGTTCGTCGCCACTTGTTCTTGTCCCAGAGCCCCAGACAAACTAGCAAACAAGGTCATACACTTTGAAAAAAGGGGGAACGAATTTATTTTTTGCCCCGGGGCACCCAGAGTATAGTTTATACTGAATAAGATATACTGTCAATGAGAATAATGCAAAAATAATCTAAACCAGCTTCCATACTGAAATGTTATTGCTCAATTATGTGAAGATATTTTCGTAAAGGTTGAACTACTGCTCTGACACATATTCAAGGTCTTCTACTTGAGTTGAGAAGTGTTATAAATTAGCACGGATCACATTTGTGTATAACATTTAAGCCATTAAGTGTATCATTATTTGTCGAAGTGTGTCATATCCAAGCAACGAAGTGTATAATTCTTTGTCGATATGTATGATATTCAAGCAACGGAGTGTATCATTCTTTATCGAATTGTATCATTCTTTGTCAAAGTGTATTATATTAAAGTAACGAAGTGTATCATTGTTAGTTGAAGTGTATCAGTATTCAGCTACTGAATTTGATGTCAGGTGGTTATATTTTCGTAATCAATTGAGGATTTGCGGTAGCTAGGGCATTTAGTGGAAACTATTTTTAGATTTCAGGAATCGAGAATATCTGGGAAATCCAGAAGCTCTTGGGTTGTCTGGAATAAAATTGGATTTCCCCAGTCGCCATTGTTAGGCAATACAAACGAGTTTTGTGGCCTGTTTATGTAACACGGCTGATGATTTTGTAGACAGATTTACTTGAGACTAGTAAACCCGTTATAACCTGAAGTTACCGAAGTGCACATTATGTATTTAATTGATGTTATTTCAGTATAATTTATTATTGGTGTGCTAATTTTGTTTATGACTGATTATTGTCTGTCAAGTGTTCCTGGAATGGAGTCCAATCTGACTTTCTGGATTATTACCCCCCCCCCCCCATGATACCCACATGAGTATTGAGACTTGTACGTGAGTAATGAGGTAAATAATAAATATAAAAATTTAGGGAGAAAACAATATTAATAGTCTCATTTGTTACAAAAATAATGAAAATGTAAGATGAACAATGTGAAAACATCTACACCTGAGTGAGATTCGAACTGTGAGACACTGTTCTCTGCTGTAAAATCACTTCCCGGTGGTTCGGAACCCACCTAAAACTTTAGGTCCAACTCATCAATCGCCATCATCCAATTCATTACCCACGCAGAGGTCTCACACCTATTTGGGCTTCATCCGCCGAAAAAAAGAACTCAAGACAGCTAGGAACAGCAGCCAGCCGGAGTCGTATCCAATCAGGAACAAGCGCTCCAACTAATTGAGCCACCAAAGCCGACAATTGTAAATTTTCAGATTTATTGAATGTTGAATAGATTTTTGAAAACATATGCTTCTTGAAATTCCATGAATTTCTTTTCTTTTTTTTGAGGATGAAGCCCACATAGGTCTGAGACCTGTGCGTGGGTAATGAGTTGGATGATGGTGATTTATGAGTTGGACCTACAGTTTTAGGTGGGTTCCGAACCACCGGGAAGTGATTTTCAGCAGAGAACAGTGTCTTTTTTGCTGGCCAATCTAATCGGTCACCTTTACAAACAGGACCTACGAGAACGCAGCTATCTATCTGATTGAACAGACACCTGCTACGGCTCGCGGCTATCACTTCCCTATGGACGTGTATACATACAGGCTTCGCTTCAGTGGGAGAGAGGGCCATGAGTCCTAACTTCGCCCTTGATAAAGGCAGTCTATCTTTTATTAAGTAACATTTAGCATGGTGATACTGTTTGGAATTAATCCCATACACTCTAACCATAAATATAAAAATATAGGGAAATGAATACAACATTAATAGTCTAATTTGTTAAGGGAATAATGAGAATGTTTGATGAACGAGAGTAGTGAAATTAATCAAACAATTGTTTTGAAAATTAGATCATGTTGAATTTTTTTTAACTTATATAATTATATACTCCACGCCACGAAATTAGGCGGATTAAAGAAATTGCGGTGTAGCAAAACACCAAATTACTGTGGTGACAAATCATGTGACTGCTAGCGTCAGACTTGTATACTGCTATAAATTATGCCTGAGACCTCTGCAGTACTGTGAACATTGACAACTGCATTAAGGTTCAGAGTAATAGAGTGGCAAGTGATAGCCGTGAGCCGTAGCAGGTATCTGTTCAGTCAGATAAGATAAGCTACTGAGCCCTCTTTGTAAGGGTGACCGATTGGATTGTACAGCAAAAAAGACTGTTTTCTGCTGTAAAATTACTTCCCGGTGGTTGGGAACCCACCTAAAACTGTAGGTCCAACTCATTACCCACGCACAGGTCTCAGTGCATCCTCCCAAAAATAGAGAAAATTGAATAATAATACTTGACAACAGTGGCGGATTTACGGGTGGGGGGGGGGGGGGGGGGGGGGCTTTCGGGCTGAAGCCCCCCCCAAAACCTCCAGAGTGTAAATATTTTTTCCAATCAAACCTCCAGTTTGAAGCTCGTAAAATATTCATTACAGCAAGAATTACTTAATACCAGTACTAAGTCTTCAATTGTAACATTAGATCCCATATTTCTATAAGAGGAAAACTAATCATCAGATAAAAACATCTCTTTTTATAGTGTGGAATTCACACTAAGTTTATACATTAAATCTTGATGAAACATTAGTTCATTGAAAAATTTGTATCTTATTAAAGCTCCCACATTGATTTTCATTCTTAAAAATTGAATAATATGACCGTAATACCATAATAATACTAGGTCTATGTTCCTTGACAACTGTTGAACACACCAGATTCAGCCATAATTCAATCAAAATTTTCCAATATACTTTAAATTTAAGTTAATTTTATCACCGATATGGTTCAAAGCACTAATAAAGCTATTTATTATTATTATTATTTTTTTTATTTCCCAATCATATGAATAGCCCCCCCCCCCCCATCGTCAGTAGTAAACCAGCCACCCCCAAAAACATTTTCTGGATCCGCCACTGCTTGACAACAATGTATTGGTATCAAATCATGATTTTTTTGTTGCGTAATGTAAATTGATATATGCCACAACACAAACATTTTATCCCTTTAATTCTAAACCAGATGCTTCTATCTTCATCTGCATAAGTTACAAGTAACAGCAAAAATTATTCAAAAGCATGCTCCTGTTTTCCCTCTCTCTTCCTCTAGTTCAATAGCCTTCATCGCTCATTGTCTGTCTCACTTTTAAAAACAGTGAACGAGAAACATCATTAATCCATTTAAACGAGCATGTTGACACTAAAAACCAGTGCTCTATTACAGTGAAATGCTCTTGCAAATAAAACTTGAGTGATAAAGTGATCGGATTTTCCTCTTTCATTTCCACGCACTGTTTCATTATTATCGCGGCTCGTTGTGATAGTGTTGTCGGGGCGGGAAGGGGGATTGTCGGGGGGGGGGGGGGGGTGGAGGGGAAGGTCGCAAATGACGTCACAACAGGGAACACCGACTGGAGGATTTAGGTGGAATGTGGTGTGGAAGCGAAGTCGAGTTTAGTCGCTGTGCGCATTTCCTCGCGTTTCCTCCAAGTTGCTGTCTGTCAGTCGGTGAGGAGACTTGTTGCCTCAACTTGTGCAATCTTTTGCTGTTTCTAAAGTGCCGGTTTTTTCTATCCGGCATTGTTATATGCTGTTACATCCGGATTTGTGAGGATTCTTGTTGTTTGTTCAGGTAAGAATGAAATAATGAGATATTGTTGGCTTCTTTGTAGGACGAAGCCCCCTCTTCAACAAAGGTAGAAATTGTTTGTAGCTATCTACTACATGATTTCATATTTTCAGGAAAACTATTGAAAAACCTGAACCCTGAGTAGTAAAGTCTTTTTTCAAGAAACGTCAGTCTGTGTTGTGGATACTGGAATCAAGTGGATGCTTTCCCTCTTGTTCCTTAAGACTGTTGACATTAAAAATGACAATTTTAAATACAAATTTTAAATATTTGCCATGTGCTACAGAGATTTGTAAATTCTGTTCGGGGTGGTGAGCGTAGTTGTCATGCGATCGTGATGTTTAGTCACAACCGCTCAAGATTGTGTTTGGATGGATGACCGTGCTTCTATGACTTGATGCATTATTATCACACCCGTTGTAATCAAGATTTGTAAATTCTTTTCGGAGTTGTGAGCGTAGTTGTCATGCGATCGTAATGTTCAGTCACAACCGCTGACTGTGTTTGGATGGATGACCGTGCTTCTATGACTTGATGCATTATTATCACACCCGTTGTAATCAAGATTTGTAAATTCTTTTCGGAGTTGTGAGCGTAGTTGTCATGCGATCGTAATGTTCAGTCACAACCGCTCAAGACTGTGTTTGGATGGATGACCGTGCTTCTATGACTTGATGCATTATTATCACTTACCCGTTGGTTCGGAACCCACCCAAAACTGTAGGTCCACCATGTTCTCCATAACGTGGCTTAAACGGCGAGGTGGTAAGGGTCTCTCCACCAATAAAAGTTGAAAGTTTATTATTTTATTAATTATTTTAGTTAGTTCAGGATGTAGGACTATTCGTAAAGTGTAGTGTGATATCGGGTTGGTGTACATTTCTGTAGATTACATTCTTGTACATTTCTTGTAGTTTTTTTTCGAGGATGTAGCCCACATAGGTCTGAGACTCATAGGTCAATGAGTTGGATTACGGTGAATGATGCGTTGGACCTACAGTTTTAGGTGGGTTCCGAACCACCGGGAAGTGATTTTACAGTAGAGAACAAGGAGTGTTTGTTCAGATAATAAGGAAACAGTGGAATCCTGTCAAGTTTTTCTTACATGTTGAATGTAGGACTATTCTAATAATGTGCAGTATGATATTGGAATTTGTGAAAACGTTTGTAGATTCTTTTATTTTGTGCAGATGAGAAGAAAACAGTTGAATCTTGTAAAAGTATTGTTTCATGTATAAAAGTAGATTGTGGGTCAATCCTTTCTGTACCTTGTTCACCTATGTGAGTTGTTTTCATAAAGTATGTCGCATTCTATGCCTCACTTCATAATTATTGTCATTTTTTACGAGTTATTTCCTCAGTTTCTTGTGCAGATTTCTAGATTCTGAGTTTCTGTTTGTTAGTGGATATTGAGATTGTAAGAATGTATGTTAATTATCTAATTAAGCAATACTGGAGCTTTTACAGGCATCTCTTGAAATATTACAGTTTATATTGTGATTAATTATAATCATTTATGCTTCCGTGAATCCTGATGAACTGTTGCTATTAATTGTGGATGTGAATTGTGTTGCTGAAGTAACAAAGTGTCTATCAACCAACATCTGCTTGCTATTTTTTAGGTTTATATTTGTATTGAATAATAAGACGAAATTGTCACAACCACATTCATTAAAAATATTGAGAAACTAGTTTCGGTTGTTATACCATTATCAATCTTAAACGGTTTGAGATTGATAATGGTGTAACAACCGAAACTAGTTTCTCATTATTTTTAATAAATGTGGTTGTGACAATTTCGTCTTGTTATTCATTATGGATACCTTCCACAATATCACCTTCGCCGCTATAAAGTTATATTTGTATTTTTTTAATGAAATGTATGGCTACATTTTTCATAGTGTTTTAGATTCACAAAAAAATGATTATTCAGGCATTTTATCGAAACTTTTTGTAAGACATCGCATAGTAATGATTCATTGAAACACTTATTCTTATCTATTTAACTAATAGTATCAGTCACCTTCCTTTCTAGTATGACTCATACGACAGTGTGATTAACTGTTTATGCTCTAAAACCAATTTGACACTCATTTTTCAATGCAAGTTTTCAGTCAAGATCCGTTATAAAATGAATAATTTTTCAAAGCAAATTTTTAGTAATAAGATCCATTGTAAAATAATATTCTTGGATTTCTTGTCCCATAACGATCTGCGTTGTTATTATTAACTTTTTATTGTAAATTAAACGACTTGCAGTCAGTTTTAACTGAATGCATATTTCTACTCAAGTTTGACCAAACGTTTTCGAGTCATGGAGTCGAAGATTGGTCTCCATGACTCAAAAACGTTTGGCCAAAAGTAAGTAGAAATATTATTAATTCACAATTAAAATTGACTGCAAGTCTTTGAATTTACAATAAAAAGTTTGTAAAATAATATAAAAGTAGCTGTAGTGCATACCCTTTATACACTTTATATCCACGCTAAAATAAACAACAATTACGTAAAAGTGTGGGGAGTCGTAATTCAAAATGTCTGCCGTTTTTCTGTTAATTTTTTTATTCTCATGTCAGCTGCAATGGCAGACTGAGGGTGTAGGTGTAGGTTCAGTTAGTTGTGGGTGTTATCGATTTTGGAATTACTCTCCTACGCTCGTTTCGGGACCTCATCCCTCACCACCCCCCCTACAATGGTCACCCTCATTGTAACAACAACTGGCGAAGTCGGTGATAATATTGATTGGAAGGGTCTGGCTTCTTACTGCCCTTGAAAAGTACAAGGGGTGTCTGAGAAGTTCTAACACCGCGTGCAGTACCTTGTTGAGGCTCTGTTTCCATATAGTATAAGTAACTTAGACATCTCTCTTCATTTTTTTAAGAAGGAATTCGTATTCATATTAATTTATTCACAAAAATGATAAAGAATAATACTCTCTAAGTAAATCTGGACAATCTAACAAATTGTTGCACAATTTATGAAGTATACAAAACAATCAACCTTTATTCTAACTCTAAAGTATCTAATTTACAAATATCTCTCAATAACTTTGTTGGATACTCTCTAGCACAACTTACTCCATTCACTTTAAAATATATATATATCTCAAAAAATAGTTTTAAACTTTTTCAATTTTAAGAACAAATTTCTTCGTTGTTGGGAACCAAATAGAGCTAAAATATTCAAGCTCACTCCTAATAAAACTATTAAATAAAATTTTGATTGATACAACACTTTCAAATGACCTTGTAGATCTTTTCAAAAAACCTATCAGTTTAAAACTTCTATTAACAGTTTCATTAAAATGTTCAGAAAAATTCCAGGTAGAATTGAAAATGATTCCCAAATCTTTTTTATTAAGAATGTATTTAATTGTTTTATGATCTAATTTTTATGAGAAATCATCTCTAATGAAATATATTGATTTCCCTTGAATTACAGTAGTATTATAATGGTAGTCTAATAATAATAACTAGTAGTTCTGTGAACAGAAGACCTCACGTCCAAGTATAAGGATGCTTGCACAGAGAAACATACTCTATGTACTCAATGATAATCACCATCGCAAAATTAAACACAATTATTATCAGACCTAACCCTTGATTCAATTCGCGTAGTTTTGTCTCTTTTTTACAAAAGGTCACTTTATCACATCAACAAGGCTGTGTTTTCAATTTGCGAGACAGCTGATTGCTCAGATTATATTTTAGATGTGATGAATGAGTTTATAAAACAATATTAATTAAATTTGTATATAATTTCTTGTTAATCACTTGTTATTAAACTTAATTGAAATATTATAAATGTTTTGTTTCTGTCAAACAAATATGTTATTATTATGAATAATAACTATATGAATAAGAGGGCCCGAGGGTTATCTATGAATCTGATACTAACTGCATATGGTAGGGAAGCTCATTTTAAAAATAATATTTTTCCTATAGAAGAAGGCCTAAGAGGCTTACTTTTTCCTCTTTAAATGTCCTTTATATGCAAGCAAATTTCAAAAATCTTTATACATCATCAAAATACACATAAATCACTGGAAATTCGTTAAAGGAAGTTCCTTGCAAAATTTTATTGAATTTGGTCCACGCGCTTAGCCGTAAATTCTGTACAGACAGACAAATGCAAAACGGTCGACTTGAAACAGAGACCTCTCTTCGTTCGGTCAATTATTGTTATTGGTTACATAGAGCCACAAATTTGAGCAGAATTCAGGTGTCTTGTAACTTGTTATTAGAGTCAATTAGGTTAGGCCAATTGAAAACATTCAAATACTCGTCTATAGTGTAGAAACACATGTCCACAAGAGTCAGTGGCGGATACAGAAAATGTTTTTGGGGGTGGCTGGTTTGCTACTGTAGATAGGGGGGGGGGGGGGGGGGGGGGTTATAGGAGAACTGAAAACAATTATTGTGTGAAAGCTTTTGAATTTTTCATAATCAATCATACCCGAACTATAACTATTCATATGATTGGGAAATAAAAAATAGCTTTACTAGTGCTTTGAACCATATCGGCGATAAAATTAACTTAAATTTAAAGTAGCCTATATTGGAAAATTTTGATTGAATTATGGCTGAATCTGGTGTGTTCAACAGTTTGTCAAGGAACATAGACCTAGTATTATTCCGGTATTACGGTCATATTATTCAATTTTTAAGAATGAAAATCAATGTGGGAGCTTTAATAAGATACAAATTTTTCAATGAACTGATGATTCATCTAGTTTTAATAGATAATAAACTTTTTGTGAATTCCACACTGTAAAAAGAGATGTTTTTCTAAAGTTTTTATCTGACTATTAGCTTTCCTCTTATAGAAATATGGGATCTAATGTTACAATTGAAGACTTAGTAGTGGAATTAGGTAATTCTTGCTATAATGAATATTTTACGAGCTTCAAACTGATTATATTGGAAAAAATTTACACTGGAGGTTTTGGGGCGGGCTTCAGCCCGAAAGCACCCCCCCCCCCCCCCCCGTAAATCCGCCACTGACAAGAGTTATGGTCAAAAATGATAGAAATTGCTTGTAGCTAGCTGCCACGTGATTTCATGTTTTCAGGAAAACTATTGAAAAACCTGAACCCTGAATAGTAGTCCTTTTTCAAGAAAAGCCAGTCTGTGTATTGGATAGCGGTACTGGAATCAAGTGGATGTTTTCCCTCTTGTTCCTTAAGACTGTTGACATTAAAATAACAATTTTAAATACAAAACTAACAACCTCAAAAACGTTTATAGCTGGAATTGTAGGAAGTTTATGCCTCCTGGAAATAGGCTTGCATGAAAAAGAAGATCTTACTGTATTGTTAATTTTACTATAGTAGAACTGGAGATAGGTTGAAGTGGTATAGAAAAATATCGGCTACTGTTCTTTTCCGAGAAATGTTTTTTTTTTGTGGATGAACCCCACATAGGTCTGAGACCTGTGCGTGGGTAATGCATTGGATGATGTTGTTTTGATGAGTTGGACCTACAGTTTTAGGTGGTTTCCGAACCACGGGGAAGTGATTTTACAGCAGAGAACAGAGTCTTTTTTGCTGGCCAATCTAATCGGTCACCCTTACAAAGAGCCTCCAGGAGTTTCGTAGCTGATCCCTGATTGAACAGATACCTGCTACGGCATTCAGCTATCACTTCCCTGGTGTATATGTACAGAGTTTCCTTCCCGGATATGTCTACAGCAAATACATCGCCTATGCCCTATCTGTAAGCTGAGTAAAAGTTCATTTATTTGAACGATCTGCTCTCCTGATCCATATTCATAATTCCATCCATTGATTAGTAAATATTATTTGTCGGTTAAGTGTAAATAAACAATAGTTGTTGAAAGGATTATTACAAGAAATTAATAGGAAATTACTGCATTCCAACTAGGGATGGGTATCGATTAGTCGATTAATCGATGTTTTGCTGAAATAATCGATTATTTTTTAATCGATGTTTAAGAGCATCGATTAATCACAGCACCGATTATTTCATAACGATTAATAGATTGGTGGCATTTCTCTGATTATTCAATATTACAAGATTTAGGGACATAAATATGTAAATAATTATTGTTTCAAACATATTTTAAGATTAATTTCTGATATTAATGACAGAGCTTTTCCTTTATTTTACGTTTTCCGCTTTTTCTTAGTTCCTTGCCATCTTTCACAAGCCCTGTCTAATATAACCTCCAAGTCATAGGGTGGTCAACCTGCTGACAGTTGACAGGCTTGAAATAATTTGCCTTTTGCGATAAACATGAGCAATAACCTGGAACCATCATTGTTTCTTGTTTTTCGCCAAGATGCCTCCACAAAAAGTGTTGTTTGGGACGCTATTTGGTATTATTTTGGCCTGTTTTTGCTATTTTCAAAGACTGAATTAATCGATGTTTGAACACCGATTAATCGATGTTTTCAGTACCGATTAATCGGTGTATCGATTACTCCCTTACAAAAAATAATCGATGTTAATAATCGATGTTTTGTAGTTCGATACCCATCCCTAATTCCAACCGTAAACGTAAACCCCGGTTCATATTAATAGTTAGATCCGTTCAATAGTAAAAATAAGACTGTCAAATATAATCATTATTTCTTCGATCTTGATGTCTGAGATCCGAGTTTCTGCTCTGACTGATGTTTGATGTTTGCCATACCTTTTGATTTTGAGTGTACTGATATGAGATTGTGGGCTCACTTATTCTTTTCTGTCTTCTCCCTCTCTTTTCTTCTTTTCCGCCCTGTACACATCTTCAGGATCTTTCCACTACGTCTTCTCCTTTTCCTTCCCCCCTGTTTCTCTTTCTACTACATGGGAAACCATAGTTTTTTATTTTTAAATCATTTATTCCTCATAGAAAAAAACATTATAAAATACAATACAAGAAAATAAACATAAAACACTGTCATATAAAAAAAAACAACTGAAAATGTAGGAATTACTCCCCCAAAAGAGCAAGCTCGAGCAAGTGGTTGGGTATTCTCCTTCTCTTTCCTCCCTCTAGCACACCCCACCACAGAGCCAGTTTTTTCTTTTAATATTGTAGTCTTGTTTTTATTTCTGTCAACTTCAATTTTGTATTAATTTTGTGTGTATGAATCAATTGAAATAAATAAGTGTACAGAATTATTGGTTGAAGGATAATAATGGTTTTATAGGATAATAGGAAATTAATGAATTATTGTCTATTAAATAGTGACGCTATCTATTTATGAGCGACAGATTTTTGACAATTGTTGTAGTATCAGTAGCATTAGTGGAATAATAGCATTTTATCAGTTTCAACGAAAAGCGGTGGTATTGCGTCATCGTTAGTAAAGTCACGAATCCGTGTACAACAGAATCGGCGATGAGTCACGAGGCGCGCGCCGGCGTTTAAATCGCGCGGCGGCATTTCCGTTTGTGTATCATTAGAGAGTGAGAGAGTGAAAGAGCATGTGAGAGAGGCAATGAAAGAGAGAGAGTGTGTGTGTGTGAGTTTGATGAAGTGCTAACCTGAGCCAACCTAACCTAGGCCTCTTTTCTGTTCTTGATTGCTCTCTTCATGCCACTTGAAGTTTGTATTGCAGGCTGTAATACTCAAGTTGAACATTGTTAACATTTTTCCGTGTATGAGTTGTATTATTTGAATTTGATTGATTAATCAGTGGCATGAAATGGTAAGCTACTATCATTTTTAGCTTGGCATTTGAATACATGTGCTTAATCAGTGTACTGTGGAGCATTTTTAAACAATTTATTTATAAACACAAATGCATATCATTTTATAGATATTTAGAGAGAATCTCTACTCAAGAAACTGATAGAAAAGTATTTTTTGCATTAAGTTATGATACCCCACTATAATACTATGTGTTGTTGTGATCACAATTTTTTTTAAATATTCTTATTATATAAACATCTAGTGCATGACAAACGTGATCTATAGAAAAGTCTTAGGAATATCCTTTATCCTAAATATTTTATTTTTTCTTATAAATTTTTATTAGGGAAGTGATAGCCGCGAGGCGTAGCAGGTATCTGTTCAATCAGATAGATAAGCTCTCGTAGGTCCTGTTTGTAACGGTGACCGATTAGATTGGCCAGCAAAAAATACACTGTTCTCTGCTGTAAAATCACTTCCTGGTGGTTCGGAACCCACCTAAAAACTGTAGGTCCAACTCATCAATCACCATCATCCAACTCATTACCCACGCACAGGTCTCAGATGTATGTGGGCTTCATCCTCAGAAAAAAAGTCATGAATATTAATAAATTAATACAACATCGATAATTGTCACACTAAAACAAATAACTACTTAAAAAAAAACAACAATAATCTTCAAACAATATTCTTAAATCCTTGCCAAACCTAACAGAAATATTATCTATACTACGTTACAGATTTAACTCTCAAAATACTTGAAAAATAGGCAGAAATATTCCTCTATAAGCCATTCTTTCAACCAATTTATGAAGAAATCCAGAGATTAAGCATTCCTTAAATTAATTTAAATACATAAATTAATTTAGATTAAGCATTCCTTAAATTTCTAGGTAGTGAACTGAATACCTTCTTACAATATTGTAATCAGGATTCAGTTCATAAAAGTTCTAATGGTAATCTTTGTTTCAGGTTAAAGTCTTCCATATTTGACTTACCCTCAATAATATTCATGTTTTCTTTTAATAATACTTAATACTATTAATACTAATAATTACCCTCAATAATATTCATGCTTTCTTTTAATAATTTCTGGTAATTATTTTTTCACTGTGTTTTATTTTGTGTTCATGCTTATCCATTTTTAGGTTGAATTCATCATCCATATGTGACTCATCCACAATAATATTTATGTTTTCTTCCAATCATGTCACTTTGTTGTATTTTTGGTTGCTAATTATTGTTCTGTTTTGTGCAGTTGGACGGTCTAAATTGTGGCATTCCGACGCGCACGACGCCCACTTTGACGCCGACCACTCTGCGCAACATAGAGCAGACGTTCATCGAGCTGCAGGGTCACACTCACGCTGTAGTCGATAGCGAGCCGCACCAGGCCGGGTTCATGCCCCCTGTCATACAACCGCTCAACACGCAAGGTGAGTGCAGGCAAGACACAATAATAAAGCGTTTTTTTTAGAGGTTAATCAAGAATCAAGAATCTTTATTCGCCGTAGAAATAATGGAACATTACATTAGGTGTCGTCAAAATACATGTAAAATATACATAAAACATTAAAAGAAGCACAACTTACATGTTCAGGTGCATAAGTCATAGCCTACGTATTACAACAAAAAACTCATCAATGGAGTAGAAAGCATTTTTTTAAAGCCAAGTCGATACAGTAGTCTTCAACTTATCTGGAGGTAATTTCCTTACATTTAATGGCAGTTTATTAAACAGTTTCAGTTGAAAACTAAAATTTTTCAACGTTTTACACAGCCTCACGCTGGGAAGTGTAAGATTTGCCTATACCGTGTATTATAACTGTGAACGTTTTTATTCAACACAAACTCATTTTTGTTAATTCTTACATGTACCACATTTTTGAAAATATAAATGCAGGTGAGGGTCATAATTTCAAGTTTTTTAAAAGATTCTCTACATGATTATTGTGGTCTTATTGCCTTTTTCTGCCATACAAAGGATTTTTGGCAGTACTTAAATTTCCCCATAATCGGGTACCATAACTAAGGTTTCATGTACACCTTAGTGTACAGTCCAAAATATGTCCTAATAAGACGTTAAAGCTAACACAGTATTTGAGTTTGCGTAATAAAAAAACTATTCTAGAAAGCTTTTTGCAAATACTCTCAATGTGAGTCTTTCAAGTCAATTTCCCTTAAGAACTTTCAAATGATTTTAAAAACTAATGACGTTAAACAATGCAATGAAATTGGTTTCATGTGGTAGATAAAGGGTGTTTTAGAGGTATAGAGGCTATACTAAGAATTCTATATAGAACTTTGAATATTTATTTGCGTAAAGAGCGACTTTATCACTCAAGCTAAGCGGTTACCGCACGACGCGTAGCGAAAAGAAGGAAAAAGAGGAGTTTGGGGAGAAAAAGGAGGAAGGAGGAGGATGAGAAAGAGGGGGTGGAAGAGAGGAGAATGAGAAAGAGAAGGGGGAGCAGGAAGAGTTGGAGAAGGGGGTGGAAGAGGAGGCGCAGGAAGAGGAGGCGCAGGAAGAGGAAGAAGAGAATAAGGAGGAGGAGGAAGAAGAAGGAAGAGGAAGAAGAGAATAAGGAGGAGGAGGAAGAAGAAGGAAGAGGAAGAGGTGGAACAAAAAAGAAGAGGAGGAGGATGAGGTCTCAGACGAGAAGGGGGAGGAAGAGGAGGTGCAGGAAGAGGAAGAAGAGAATAAGGAGGAGGAGGAAGAAGAAGGAAGAGAAGGAGGAGGGGGTCTCAGACCTATGTGGGTTTAATCCTCCAAAAAATTCTTATTTTTGACTAATCTTCCTGTGTATTCTTGTTTCAGGTAGCAGTATTTTTATGAACCTGGTCGACACGAAGAGCTGGCAAGGCGGTACAACAGTTGTGTCGGAGGCACCTCCCAACCCAGACATGCTCAGAAACATTACCTCGTCATCAGTGAACACACCAACGGTCGCCTCCTCGGCCTCACCTAGGAAGAACGTCGGCGGTCGCAGACCCAATAGGGATAACTCGGTGAGTAAACAGTTTCCAAATTAATTGGAAGTTGAATAAACTTAAATTCAATTTGTTCCATTTACTCATTTGACACACATAAAACATGTAGAAAAATATGAATACGGAACAAAAAACAAAGTAAGGCCGAAAAAACGCGTCAAATGTGCGTGGCTTTTATTTCCCATGTTATCTTATTATGGGTGACACTGTGTGGACCGAAATATAACGCCGAATTTGTGAAGCAGAGAAGCAGAATTTACGCCTACCGATGCGACCGTAGCGGCTATACTAAGAATTCTACCTATTTCTGAATTTCTTTATTCCCCCAAAAAATGTATGTAAAATTACATACATTTCAATAAAAATCATTAAAAAACAAATGTTTACTACAATTCTACCTAGTATGTGAGATCTGATTGATAAATTCTATAAACTTGACTATTTTCAAACTAAAACAGCATTTCAATTCAACAATTTATACATTTTATTAATTTTTTACTTCTATAAAGTATAATTTGATCTTGAAAGCAAAACTGTACTCTCAGTAGCTCTTTTAATTAATTCTATTTTGTAATGCTTACTTTTCAGTTCGGTCAACCTAAAATGTATCTTTTTTTGAGGATGAAGCCCACATAGGTCTTAGACCTGTGCGTGGGTAATGAATTGGATGATGGTGATTGATGAGTTGGACCTACAGTTTTAGGTGGGTTCTGAACCACCGGGAAGTGATTTTACAGCAGAGAACAGTGTCTTTTTTGCTGGCCAATCTAATCGGTCACCGTTACAAACAGGACCTACGAGAACGCAGCTTATCTCTCTGATTGAACAGTACTGCTACGGCTCACGGCTATCACATCCTGAATATGTATATGTAGGCCCTACATATATGTCTTGATATGTATACTGTATTAATATTATCAACTTGCAGCGATTCTGTTATTTATTAAAGAAAAGAAGTCATTTTAGAGAGATTAGAATTGTTCCTTAGATTGTTGTATCAACAGTATTATCTTATTTTGATTTTATAAAATAACATTCATAGTTCAATTTTTGTTAATTTTAGTCATTATTGAATCATTTAAATGATTCATTCTTCGAATTTATCCTATTTTTCTTGTCGGTGACTACTTTCACGCAGAATGACAAAACTTCAATTCATGCTACCTTGCAATTTTTTTAACAATAGGCAGATGACTCATTAATTCCGATTCTTTCATTGCATATGTCCGCTAGAGTCACTCACAATTAATTAGCTCATCTCTATTTATGTTATTGCGCATTGGAAATGAGACATTTCACTTTAAATATACATTCTAATGTCGTATTGCGATAAAAATGTGATTATTTTAATCAGTTTTCACAATTTTATTATGATTCATAGTTTATTACTAGTCATGTAATTGTGATTGTACATGAGGCCTTATCATTTTTCATGTCAACAGACAGTTTGATAAAATACGAAAATAATTAGTATGAAACGGTTTATCATGAATAATTCTATTTGAATTGTCTCTTCATTGAAAGATATCGCTGTTTCGATCCAATAAATTCATTTCATTAAAAAATTGTAATTTTTTTTGTTTTTCCATTAGTTTTTTATTTGGTAACTTGAATAACCGTTGGCTGCATTCTATCTGAATTCGTTATTTTAGTCTATAATATACTATTGGTATTTTAGTATATACTGTATATAATAATATAATAGTAGTTTATGCAACGATTGCATTATGACTGCCTTTGTGCCGTGAGTGAGATGTGTCTTAGGGCACTAGCGAAGCGAGTGTTTTGAACATTTAATGAGTGGCTTAAAGGCAAAATACAATCGTTGTATACAATATTTTATCCACGACTACATTAATTACATTTAATTTACCTTACCAATCATGCTAAGCCCCGGCTGCCTGAAGCTGTTTTTCCTATCTTTGTTTTTTTTTTGCGAAGTGCACTGCGCACCAGTGTTGCCAGACACAAGCTAAATAATTGTGGGGGATTGGACTCAAAACTTTCGTATGTAACAATTAAACGAACATTACTTACCGTACGGACGGTAATTTTGAACCAAATCCCCCACAATACTGTAGCTCGCATCTGGCAACACTGGTGCACAGTCTGTTACACGAAAAGTACTGAGCTAGGAAAGCCCAGCTTAGGAAAAGTGATAGCCGCAAGCCGTAGCAGGTATCTGTTCAATCAGATAGAGATAAGCTGCGTTCTCGTAGGTCCTGTTTGTAACGGTGACCGATTAGATTGGCCAGCAAAAAGACACTGTTCTCTGCTGTAAAATCACTTCCCGGTGGTTCGGAACTCACCTAAAAAAACTGTAGGTTCAACTCATCAATCACCATCATCCAACTCATTACCCACGCACAGGTCCCAGAACTATGTGGGCTTCATCCTCCTCAAAAAAAAAATTAATAATTTTTAATGAATTCTTCTGTTGAAATTATTTACTATACATTTTACATTGAAGACTTCTAAAAGACATGTTTAACGTCTGTTTTTTATTTTCTGTGCAGATTTCTCCAGAAGAAGAGGAAAAGAGAAAACAGCGCAGAGAGCGTAATAAGCTGGCCGCAGCTAGGTGTCGCAAGAGACGGCTCGATCACACCAACGAACTTCTTGAGGTAAGTTATCATTCGTACTTCTAGAAATATAATATTGATTGAGTTCATGGGAGCCTTACCGTCTACCGGTAAATGCAATTTTACCAATAACTAAGGCGTCTGATTGGTTTACTCAAATATTTGAACGTCTATAAATTTGAATAGACTAATCAGACGACTTGGTTTCCGTTAAAATACCATTTTCCGTTAAACGGTATGGCTCCCATGAACTCAACCTTTATCATTTTGGGAAAGAGCGGTGTAGCTTGTCAACTCATTCTTGGCAGTTGTATGAATTTGACTCGAATGATGCTCCACTGTGCAAGCACCCTAATTCAATACAATCATTCCTTTTTTATTTATTTTTCCATCCAACGGGACGTTACAATTTTTTCTTCAATAGAAATTCAAAGTCTCTCTATATAACGAGACGTAAAATGTTCGCTAGAAGGAACTTCAATGACAAATGTAAGTTCGAATATCACATAGTTCAATAATAAAGCTATTCTGAAGTAAGAGCAGATTCAAAATGTTTTAAACATTACAAAAACAAAGCTTTTCAATACTAATAAATCTACAGTATTCTATAAAAGAAACTTAGGAAAACAAAGCTTTTCAATACTAATTAATCTACAGTATTCTATAAAAGATCATTGCACGATTATTTTTTTCTTATTGATTTGTTGAACGAATTTTCATTGAACTGAAAATTCATTTCAATCACTTAGCCTAACGAAGTCGTACAAAATTTATCGTCACTATAATACAATCATATGTATTTTGTTATGATTAAAAAGTAGGAATAAATAATATTATTACAATCTAGAAATAATAATGAGCGTATGGGTTTTATTGGTGAAGATACCCTTACCGGTAGTTCCTCCTCGCCATTGGAGTCAAGTTATGGGGAATATGGTCGACCCACAGTTTTAGATGTATTCCGAACCACTAGGTAATGATAATAAAGAGTTTATAACGGCTTTTGCTTATGAGTGAAATAGAGAAACAGATACGCAATTAGCTTCATTAAGAAATTTTTTGTATTGAAAATAATAAATATTAAATAAAAATAATAAATATATCCTTGACATCTGAGCCATATTAAAGATTTTTTTTTGAGGATGAAGCCCACATAGTTCTGGGACCTGTGCGTGGGTAATGAGTTGGATGATGGTGATTGATGAGTTGGACCTACAGTTTTAGGTGGGTTCCGAACCACCGGGAAGTGATTTTACAGCAGAGAACAGTGTCTTTTTTGCTGGCCGATCTTATCGGTCACCGTTACAAACAGGACCTATGAGAACGCAACTAACAAGACGAGATAACATGGTGTGCCTACAGTTTTTTTTAGAATAGAATAAAAATTTATTTCTGCAACACGGCATACAAATATACATTTTGTACTGTTTCAATTTCTATAATATAATTAACCTGACAACTATTCTTTAAACAAAATTAATTTAAGAAATTACTGTTATAAACAGAAATATCAGACACCCCTGTAGTATAAACTATATTTTTTATTTATTTTTTCGGAGGATAAAGCCCACATAGGTCGGAAACCTGTGCGTCGGTAATGAATTGGATGATGGTGATTGATGAGTTGGACCTACAGTTTTAGGTGGGTTCCGAACCACCGAAAAATAAACTATTTGGGTTACCTAGATAAATAAAGTAACCAGGTTTGTAGGTGGGATCCGAACTTAAATATTTTGATTCATTGTTTGTGTCTTTTGCACAGGAAACCGAAGGTCTTGAATCAAAGAAGATGAGCTTGCAAAGTGAAATCCAGCAGCTGCAGCAGGAGAAAGATGAGCTGGAATTCTTGCTGGAGTCTCACAAGGTCGTTTGTCGGCGGCTCAACGGAGGGCCACCTTCTCCAGTTGACGTCAAACCTTTCCTGGAAGTCAAACTGGAGACGGCTAGACATGAGATGAATGTCAGACAACAGGTTCCTGTTAGACAGGAGATGCCAGTTAGACAGGAGATGCCAGTTAGACAGGAGATGCCAGTAAGACAAGAGATGCCAGCTCCTCAGCAGCCGGGTCCCCGGCCTCGTCCAACCACCCTCCCCGTGGTCCCCGCTTTTTCGGGGTCCCGCCACAAGGAGGCAGTTCCCATTTCGACCCCCACATCGGGTGTGCACTTCAATTTTGACTCCCTTATGGAGGGTGGCACGGGGCTGACCCCTGTTTCGGGCCCCCTCGCCCCCACCTGCTCATCACAGCAGCGCAGTCAGGCGCCCGATCTGTCCAGTCCCGATTCGGTAAATGCGAAACTGGTATCACTGTGAATTGGGTAAAACGAAACTGAGATCACTGTGAATCGGGCTGCAGATCACTGGTGCCATCACATTCGTTGAGTTTATGGTAGCCTTTTCATTTATCGGTGGCGTCTGATTGATATATTCAAATTTCTTATCGTCTATAAATTGAAATAAACCAATCAGAACCCACCAGTAAAATTTACCGATTAACGGGAAAGCTCCCAAGAACTCAACAATTGTCAATTTGTAGGCTAACTCAGTTGTAGCATCAATGTCAAAATTATAAGGAAAATAGTTTATTTTATTGAAGACTATATTTTAAACGTTGATCACCTTTGTGGGATGAATCAGTTGTGGCGACGTCAATGTTAAAACAAAGAAAGTTTATTCTATTGAAGATTGTATTCAAAAGCCTAATTGTTAATCAAATTCAATACCTTTTAAAAGCTTAAAAGGTAATCAATATTAAATTATTTAATTTTAATGTTTGCTGCAGTGAAACCACAAATTGAGATTCTTTCTTTAATAATTATCAGCAATAACAGTAGTATTATTTACCCTACAATCTATTTTGAGATAATCCAAATACATATAGTGAATATAGTATAGTACTGTGAAATTCGATTATATCTGATGAGCTCAAATTTATTGAAGCTCTCTTGCAATAAATTCAGTTAATTACAATTTTATCGCTTCTAGTCCTTCAGAAAACCTGGAGCTTTTTGCAATTTTAACAAGCAATCCATATTGATTACGTTTTTAATTTTTCAAATTTCTATGTATATTGATGCCGAACTCCTGCTAAACCATTGTGCCTGTTAATTGATGCATTCATTTTTCTATCAGTCAACATTGATAACTGTCTAATTGAGCAGTTAATTGTAGAATTTGGAACCGCAATAATTTGACATATTATTTTTTAATAATTTCAATCCAAATAGGTTTTATACATATTTTAGTATTTTATAGTCGTACTTTTTTGTAGTGTTGAAAAAATGTGTATGTATAGACATAACTAATTCTATTTATTGTAAATTGTATTTAATCAATGAGTTGGAAGTTTCTCAATTTATCTGTGATCATAAATGTAATAACTAAATGTAAGAGTATAAGAAAATTAATATATAACTATTTTATATATTGTATTTCTGTAAATGCAACAAAACGTTACATAGATTAGAATTTGATAAGGATGTGATATTCCTTATTTGTATTTTATAGTAAATTGGTCGCTTCTAAATCTACTGTTTTATAGGAATCAGTTTTCTTGAATGTGAAATTTCAATATGTATTCTTTTATAATTACAATCTTTTTAGTATTTCAACCAAAGTGCACTTTTAGAGACTTGTCTCTAATAGAAAAACAATATTTGAATGTTTGTATTACCCTCCTTCTATTGATTACTCAATACTTCTTGAAGTTAGAATTTAATGCTTATAATTCTCATTCGTATTATTTGAATGAACTATTATATTGATATTTGTTGACAAAATAATCATCTCTTTTGTACTTTCGTATAGCAAATTTAATGGCAATACTCCAGCAACTCGAGAAATTATACTGGCCTATTTTGTAGCTATTTAATAGTATTGATACCTAGTTACGAAAATGATAATGTGTCAAATTAATTTTAAAGGCATAATAATTGTTTGAGTTGTGTCTTATTGAAGTGTATTTTTGGAATCGAATAAAATCGTTCAGTATTTTGTAACTACTTTTAAACGTTGTTTTTTTATTCTATTGGTGTTTTTGAGAATCTTATTAAATAAATAGTTTATTGCTGGAGACAACAGGTAGAAACCATTTTTGCCTCCTCTACAGAATACAATTCACACTTCAAAGAAGTTATATAAAAACAAAAGAATACAATTAAGTTACGTAGAATTTTTATTTAAACTGTCATGAAAGAATGGAATGATAAGGAAGGAAAGTTAGAAAGGAGAATATACATATTATATTGAAGTTTTTAATAACAAAACACAGGTAAAATGAACCACGAATCACTCAACTACCAACTCACTAACACAAAAAGATACATCCTTGCTATAAACTCAAGCAAATCATACAGTTAGGAGAAGTGATAGCCGCGAGCCGTAGCAGGTATCTGTTCAATCAGATAGATAAGCTGCGTTCTCGTAGGTCCTGTTTGTAACGGTGACCGATTAGATTGGCCAGCAAAAAAGACACTGTTCTCTGCTGAAAATCACTTCCCGGTGGTTCGGAACCCACCTAAAACTGTAGGTCCAACTCATAAATCACCATCATCCAACTCATTACCCACTCACAGGTCTCAAACCTATGTGGGCTTTATCCTAAAAAAAAAAAAAAAAAAAAATACAGCACTACGGAACCTAGATGGGGAGAACCAAAAGACTTCTAGGCACTCTGAATAAAGATTGAACGTTCTTTGCATTCTATTTAAAGGAGAATTATAATGACTTACCATTCTAGAGAAAATAATGTTAAAAGAAAACCAGAACGGCGAGCAATAGGATATATATATTAGAAATCAAATGAGATGAATCAATTTTATTATTTAACAGTTGTAGAGAAACATAAGTGACCTGACATCTCGTCTGTCTTCTTGTGGTCTAATGTTGAATATGTTTCTTAATGAATTAGTTGGAACATCAAACAGACAGTAAACATTGAACTTTTGTAGTACATACATCTTAGTAATTTGTTCTGCAAACGCTCCAGAATATATATTCGGTCTTGACAATAGGGACTCCAAACCTCACAGACTTACTCTAACAAACTCCTGACGAGCAATTTATATATATATATATCAGAGGCACATCACTGAAAGGCGCACATATTCTCAAAACAAAGCCCATCTGTTGATTAGCTATATTATATATTAGATTAGCTCTATCAGCTGCATAGTCAATGTACAAATTGAAGGAGAAATCAGAGCTGAACTAATTCGTTCAATCCTTGAATTTTTTTAATTTATTTGGATTTTAACAAAACTTACTACCGTATTTATGAATCTACCTTAATTCCAGGAAGTCTTCTAAGCTAGGTTTTTCAGGTTTCCGTTGAGTCGAGGAGCTCTTCAGGCTGGTTTATAAATAAGGGCTTTGATAACTGAATAAGTAATTATGCTCGTGAGTCTTGAGCCTGTATTTTTGAACATACAGCCCAAGGGTGACTTGAAAAGTATTCAGCGGAAGGGCTTTTCAAATCTCAAATCTGAAAGAAACAATCTTGTTCAAAAAGTTTGAACAAAGCCACGATAACACTACTTCTCTAGCCTGACCACTCTATGTCACAGCTTGCTCTACAGCATAGTACATTTTCAGCAAGCAGAGGCATAGAGTGGTCAGGTTATAATTAACGTTATCGTAGTTCTGTTCAATTCCTAACGGCTCACTGGCCATTATACAATGAATATATGATGAAAAATGCAGCTTCAAATTAAATAATCTTTCAAATTTTCATTTTTTCAAATTGTTTCAATATTATCTTTTTCAAATTTCTTCTAAGCAATTGGGTGGTGGTTACGTCCCCAATTCCCCCCCCCCCCCCCCATTCTTTACGCTTATGATACTGAGAGCGACCGGCCACTGAAAGCTGTGCTGAGTAGGCTTTTATAACCAAACTTTGGTACCGTACTGTAAACGCCCGGCAACTGTTACAGCAAAGCTTTTGGTGGCAGACAGCTCCAAACATTTCATCACTTATCGAGTGAATATTCAGGATCTCGTTTTACTTAGGAGAACAAGTGATTAAAAATTAATAAATCAAGCTAATTGCTAATATCTCTCCTAGCCCCTAAGCAGGGGTGCCCACCCCCCTAAGCCTCATGACGCACCCCCCCCCTAAATTTAGCACCAACCCCCCCCCCAAAATGCGAAAAAAGCCCTCGTATTCTTTCTAAAACTAAAAGAAGATTTTTATAACTATTGAAAAAATTCAAACCCAGTCGATAATATACAAAATGTATGTATATTTCTTAAGATTCTTTAAATAGGTAACATTTTTTGTAAAGGTAAAAAAGAAATATCAATGAAATGAATATATGAACTTCTGCTCAATAAACTTAATTGCAAAATAGCAAAAAAAGAATTTGAACCTAAATGGTTTTTAAACAATAAAATATTATTACAAATACACAATGTTCAATAAAAATTAAATACCTATAAGTTTATGTTCGGTGTAGCAATTACATTAAGTTTAAATAATTCTACAAAGTTGTTCTTTTAAAGGAAGTGAAAACAATGAGTTCATAACTTCATTTGTAAAACAAAAATTCAAAATACTAAGTCATTTATTGGACAGTAGTTAAACAACAGGTTATTTACTTAGTGTAGTATCTTGGGAGAATTTATGTATGGATGAAGTACATAAAAGACACACATTTCATGTATAGTTATTTACAACACACAATCGAAAGAAGTGTCTTTCAAAAACAAAATGAAGACATAGTTATGAAAAATTACTGAATTTTTAGTGTTTAGTAAGTTTAGCTTTTTCAGTTCTTACTCATTAGTAAGTAGTTATCGTAAAATACATGAAAAAAATCAACAGTTTGAAGTCAAACATTTTAAATTTGTAGGCTGTGACCATCTACAAGTTAGCTAGGCATCTTCTAAATCTATCTCTCTAAACCCCACATAGAAGTTTTTGTCTTTGGGATGAGGAAACAGAAAACCTTTCAATTATTTCTTCGTTCGAAATAGACTCTAGTACATAGTTTTCTGCAGCTAGAACCATTAGATTGGACAACCATGAGTCTCCCATAGCTGATCTGAGTCTGTTTTTGATAATTTTAAATCGACTTGTTGCTCTTTCTGCTGATTAACTAGTAACTGTTAAGGAGAGTAAAGTTGTATACCACTTTCAGAGCACTCGCTTAGCGTCTTGCTAAGTTTGAATAATAACTTCCTGCACAAATCATAAACATAACTATTTTAGCTAATTCATATTCATATATTTTCATTAATTGACATTCTATCTGGTAACTTCGTAGTATATTATTTTTGAATGTTGTCACGTTAAACACGGTTTCAATTAACTTCACGCCCCCCCCCCAAAACGTTTTTTGGAACCCCCCCAAGAATTTCAATGACGCAGTCTGCGTCATAGCCCCCCCCCTGTGGGCACCCCTGCTCTAAGGCACTATTAAGTTCAATCAATCAATCAATTTTAATCAGTTTTATTGTAATTTGTAGCCGTACGATAAAACTGTCCCTCTCCCTAACATCCATCACTGCTTGCAATTTTTGGGAACTGTCAAGTTGAAAATTAAGGATTTTAGAGCAAGATACAATATTATTGTTATAGGTAAAACGTTTTATTAATCTAATAGTATAAACTTATCTTGAAAAAAATACACTTCTTAGCACTATGTATTTGTTCATCTGATGTTCATTCTTTTTTCACTTTATTTTCAAACATAAATAACTGTTGATACTTTACTGATGAATATAACACTTATTTGTGTGAAAGCTATTTCGCATTGGTGTTATGCTTCGTAAGACACGGTTATGGCTCTACTAAATCAGGTTTCTGGTTCTGACGGGATTCTGAACACAGCCGTATAAAGCCATGAATAATTAATCATAAATAATTTTTGATAATACTATACTGGTGAATTTAACATAAGTTACATTACTCGTATGACAGCTATTTGGCATTTTTTTTTCGGAGGATGAAGCCCACATAGGTCTGAGACCTGTGCGTGGGTAATGAGTTGGATGATGGTGATTGATGAGTTGGACCTACAGGTGTAATGGTGTAATGCTTCCTCAGACACGATTGGAAGTCTACTGAATCAGGTTTCAATAAACCTGAAAACCTGGTGACCTCCAACCGTGTCTGAGGAAGCTTTACACCAATACGGGATAGCTATCACACAAATAAAGCTCCTTTTCAAGAAATCCAGGAATTTGACTGCAAGTCGTTGAATTCAGTTGAAAAATTAATAAATAATAAGTGTTAAACTCACCAGTAAAGAATTATCAACAGTTATTTTTATTTATTTATGGCTTAATCAAGCAGTGTTCGGAATCCCGTTTTCCTTATGCTTATGGTTTTTCAGTCGTTCAGTAAATCATTCAGGAGCTATTGATTCAATAGCGGCCCTAAGGCTTGTTTCACACATACCCGGCAGCCAATACTGTTTACCCGGAGCATGGTATCATATGAAACGCTTCATACTTACCCAATTTTTAAAATCATATGATACCATGGAAATATAAGAAAGTGGAGGGAGTATAACGTATGTCACTTAAAAAAAAGTGATACCAAAATTGGAAGCAAGCATGGCCCTACTGCTTGGGATCGACGCCATTCGCGTCTCTAGAGCTGTTGTGGGAAGTGATAGCCGTGAGCGGTAGCAGGTATCTGTTCAATCAGATAGAGATAAGCAGCGTTCTCCTAGGCCCTCTTTGTAAGGGTGACCGATTGGATTGGCCAGCAAAAAGACTGTTCTCTGCTGCAAAATCACTTCCCGGTGGTTCGGAGGCCACCTAAAACTGTAGGTCCAACTCATCAATCATCCAATCCATTACCCACACTCAGGTCTCAGACTTATGTGGCTTCATCCTCCGAAAAAAAACAAAAAACATAAGAATATATTTAATGTCTGTGACGAGACGGATAGCTCGGAACTGAGACGCGCCGTGACTGATGTGTGTAAATCGACCTTTACTGAACGACTGAAAAACTATAGGCATCTAGTGGAAAAATTGGTAACATCCATGGTTTAGTGGTTAGCGTTCCTGACTTCTAGCAATCATTTACCGAATCTGATAAAATATCCAAAGCCAGCTGACTCACTCTAGTTCGAAATGTCAATTTTTGAACCGTGCTCATTTGCTTCATTATTGGCAAAAAGCTCACAAGAAAGTTATAGTCGCCATTTTCCATAGTTTCCCTTTCTATATGAATGTAGGGCTCGTCAACTGCTTTCCTTTTGATAATTTTCGCAGACTGAGAATTTTTTTCGATTACTGACCACTCAAAATCGACTTCCTCATCTTGCTGTTCTAAAGGATCGATATCTGGTTCCGCTGTCACACAATCCACTGAAACTTTATACTTCTTGGAATTACTACTACTTCCTGTCGTTGTTGTTACTGGGGACATAACATCAGTTAAAAAAGACAATTGACTGAGATAAACCCACTTCCTTCTTTTGCCCGTGTCGGATGAGTCTTCTGTTGATTCCTGGATTTTTTTCAGCTCTTGTCTAAAATTATCCCTTAGACTTTTCCATTTTCTCATGACATCAGGTTCTGCAATGAAAAACAGGATAGAATAAGGCTAGTTGAAAGGGAAATTAATGTTCATTTTTCTACATCCTAATCAACATTTGTCATCCTACATCCACAGAAAATTAAGGTTCATTTACTTATGGTATGTATTATAAAATTCTTGCATTTCTTGTTCCATAACGATCTGCGTTGTTAATATTAACTTTTTGTTGTGAATTTTCCAAACTGACTGCAAGTCGTTAAATTTACAACAAAAAGTTAGTATTATACAAGTAGTTCTGTGAACAGTAGACCTTACGCACAAGAATACGGCTGCTTGCACAGAGGAACATACTCCAAGTACTCAATGATAATCACCAGAGCAAAATTAAACATCAAATCAAATATGGTTTTATTTCTCCTTCAACAAATACAATATGTATATCGGTATATTCGTATGAAATACAAAATAAACAAAAAAAAACCCGTATACAAACTATTTAATACAAAATATAGTAAGAGAACAAAAAATTCCTCACATGGGCCTTACGCCTGTGAGTGAAGAAGAGTCCGCATCATAATTACAAAAGAGAAGAATAATAATTATAAAGGAATAAAAAATCTGTTGAAAAAGAAATATTACTATAAGCTAAAAGTAAAAAACAAAAACGGCGGGGGAACTTAAAAAAAATGCTTCTGGAAGCAGGAAGGGTCCCCCATCAATCAAACACGCGAATTATGGGCACAACTGGGAAAAAGTAGTAATTAAAATGTGGTTGAGATTGAATCAATGATAACTTGTGTTTTGAACACAAACCTAACATATTTTTTTATAAATAAATATTATGGGGAGTAAGTAGAGATCCATAAGTGGCCTTTCTATAAGCAAGAGCGTTTCATCGTTGTCAGTAGTCAATAAGTCGATAGAATAAAAATGTTGAAAAAATTGAAATATAAATGCTTTTACAACTAGTACAATAGAGACAAATACAACAGACACACGCTAATAATAAGTTATCCCAAAAAAAAAAACACCAGCAAGGATAAAAACAAAGCTTCCTCACATTCACTTAACCCTCACATTCAGAGAATTTTTCAGATCTAACACAATTTATTAGACACTCTTGCTGAAACGAACCCTTCAGGAGTTTTGGAGGAGCACAACTTTAAAAAAGTAATGGAGACGGGTAACCACCTGAAAAAAGCTTCTCATCCCCATTATAAGTGTCACAATAGAAATGACTGTTACGTCAATTTCTTGATTAGTATTACTTGAAAAATATTATTAATCATTTTACTTTCTGCAGCAGTTACAAAGGTACAATTTTTTGTTGGTATTTGTAAATTTTGTTTTTTGGTTATTATTTTATGGTTCAGTTTGTCAATTAGGTCGTGTTTGTAGCCGTTTTCTTGTGCTAGGTATTTTATTGTGTTTAGTTCAGTGTTGTAATTTTCAGTGGATAGTGGTGTGTTGTTCAATCTGTGTAGCATTGATCTGAATGCTGAGTGTTTGTGTTGTGTTGGATGATTGGATGTGCTGTGTATTAGGGTATCTGTCATTGTCGGTTTTCTGTAAATGTTGAAGCTGTGTTTTTGGTTTGTGTTCTTTGTGATCGAGAGGTCTAGGAAATTTATTAATTTGTTGTGTTCATATTCTGCTGTGTATTGAATGTTTTTGTGTATTTTGTTTATGTGTGATCGGAGCTGTTCACATTGTCTTTTGTTCTCTCTGTATAGTAGTAGAATGTCATCTACATATCTGTGCCAGTATATTATGTTCTGTGAGAATCTGTTGTTGAAGAGTATGTGGGTGTTTTCGCAGTGTGTAACAACTCGAAAACGTTCGGCCTACAGAAGTAAGTGAAATACTACTTATTTTAATAAAAGTTTGACTGCAAGTCGTTGAATTCACTTGAAAAGTTAACATTTATTTTTATTTGCCATATGTACAAAAACTATTAACAATGAAACAAAACAACGAACATACATACTTGAAGTTAATATCAAATCCAAACAAAACTATACATTAAATATGGCACTACTGGCAGAAGTAGGACTTGATCGCCAGCAGTGAGTACAAGATTTTTAGGTAAGTTCAGAAAAGCTAGAAAGTGAACAAATAAGAAAGAAAATTCAGGAAAAGGAAGGGATACATGTTATTAAGAATACATTAAACTATTTTGTAGTAAATGTTAGTGCTTATCCATTCATCTATTTCATTGCTGAGTTTCTTAGTAAATCTACTATTTATGAAGTGATTGCCTATTGACAAGGTACTCCATGTAATATGTGAATTTTTGTTTATTTATAGTTAATCTGGTGAATGATCTATTATAAACATTGAAAGCAGATGGACGTATATTATGTAAGTTAATATTTAATGTAAGAAGATCTTTGTTATTATTAAGAGTGATAATTTTTTTAGCAAAGACCTGTCTGAGCGAAGGAACTTTAAATTCAACAAATAGAAATTTTCTGGGTATAATTTGGGTCTTCTTAAAGCTGCGCTAATCAAATGCTTCTGTAAAGTCTTATTGAAATGTGTAAGTAGGAATGCAAATGTGTACATTGTGTAAATGTGAATTATAAGTTACATACAGTTTATTCTACAGACGGGATCAGTGATATGTGATGCAGAATGAATTTTTGTAACACAGAGACGAATACGACCTAACCCTTGAATCAATTCGCGTAGTCTATTTCATGTCTGTATTTCATAGAATAGAATCGTTCTAAATAAACGTTTCTTTATATTTTTCGAAGAACGTCAGTCTTTATAATCAGACAAATTAATCCCGAATTTGTTTAGTTAATGCTCCAATTAAAATAATCTAGAAATCGTTTTGAGGGACTGACAATTATCAAACTGCCAAATTAATGTAGCACTGAGAAATTCGAAATAAATAAATTATGTTCTAGTATCAAAAGACTTTTAAATTTTTTCTGGGTGCTCGAAGATCTCCCAGATATATTTTCTGCAAATTCCTTAGGGAATTGCTGAGTCTTATAGGGTGAAAATGAGCAACAAAGTATCTCTCTATGGTTGTAATAAGTAAGTGAAAATGTGATGCGGTATGGAAATGTGCCTATTAGAAAGTAATATCTGGTGTGCTAAAGTTAAAATTACTTAGTTATTTTGAAGATGTGATAAATGCATTTTTTCCAACTATTGCTTTGCTTTTTATTCAATTTTCTGTGAGAAGCATCTTTATTTAATCTAGTGTTACTTATTTTAGACTCTTCTCTCTAGTATTTTAATAGTTTTATTGAACGTGTTACTGGTACAGCGGTACTGTACAGTACGGTTACAGCTGTACTGTATATAAGGTTTCTCACCAGCTGTCTCCATTCTAATAAAAAGAATTTTCGTTTTACCCACGTTGGGGTGCGTTGAATCATTCATGATTTTGACATTGTCTTCATGAATTCGCCTCTTTCCGTCTTCTCCAATACTCCTTCATTCTTTCAGTGGTTTTTTTTTTACTTCGAACATCCCTGTACCTACTCTACGCTTGGACTTTACCTGGAACCTTTGATTATAGTTTTTCAAAATATTCCTGAGTCCTGACGCGTCTTGATTACAGTATTTCATCTGTTATATTAAGTTCATTTAAATAATTCTGAACTTTACTAACCCAATTGCTTTTTGTTTTTCTATTGCAAAAGAAATTAGGTACCGTATTTGTTTTGTGAGTCTGTTGTTGTCCATCCTGAAGATGTGGAAGTAGAAACTTATTCTTATTTTTCTCATTGTGTCTTAGTTTTTTATTTTTTTTGTACTAGTTTTTCTTAGATATTAGCTTTAGGTTATTAATCTTAAACTTGAATCCTATTATTTTCCGTATTAATTTTCTGTTTCCCCAAATTTTTCATTAGTCCTTTATTATTCAGTGTCAGGGT
Source organism: Conomelus anceps (assembly GCA_948455865.1). Lineage (NCBI taxonomy): Eukaryota > Metazoa > Arthropoda > Insecta > Hemiptera > Delphacidae > Conomelus > Conomelus anceps. The sequence goes on from OX418219.1 coordinate 72,294,271, forward strand.
TTAAGCAGAATATAACGCTTCTGGCTTAATAACTGTGCAGTAACGTTTCGATTTGAAATTCCATGATAGTGACTTGTATTTGTTATTGGTTGTTTCTTTAGTAAAGCTGGAAAGCAAGTTCCATTTTGTTGTACCCTAGACTCAATTCCTTTTTTTCTCAAGTATTACAACTGATTCATTCACCTAAATACTTGTGATCAACCCTCTCTATTTTTTTGCATTTTCAGATATTTCGGTGAGTTTTTCATGTTACTTAATATTTTTGCCTTTTTAAACAAAATCTTGAGTCCAATTTTTGCCGCTTGTCTTTGCAGTTCTTTTATTTTACTTCCTGCTTCAGGGCAACCTGAATTAATAAATTATTTTACTTATTTAAAAAATAATTAACTTTGTATAATGCTGATCTGTTTTTTTTAATATCTGAAACAAGCTAATACAAGAGTCTGTCATTATTTCTTTGAAATATCGCATTCTCCTTTATTCTGGTTGGTGAATTCTTTTCTGTTTTTATTTGTGGGGCGACCCTTATCCTTGCTTCACACATAACTTTATTATTCGGGTAACCGGCGTCGTTTACCCGGCATAATTACATTTTGTTTCATATGATTGCGAAAGTGTGAAGCGCTTCATATGATGCAATGCCGCTACAGCTTGGTAAACAATATCAGTCACCCCCGACTGCCGGGTTTGTGTGAAAAAATCAACTATCGTATTTTTAAAACTATAAAGACGTCATAACATTTTGAAATTGCATGCTATACAATCTGCGAATGCAGAGGCCTTCGAGAGTTTTTATTTATATCGTAATATTATGGCATTGCGTCTGCGTAATAGCCTCTATACCGCTGTCGCTTATCGCTTGGACTCTACGGATAGGATAAGTTGTCAACATATTTGGTATAGAATAATAAAATTTGTGCATGTATTTTTTATTAATTAGTAAAATAAAAATAATTGATCCTACATTTTACTTACTTGATTCGCCCATTTCTTCTGCTACCTCTTCCCACAGTTGTGCTGTAACATCCCTGCTAGTTTTACTTCTAATTCCACCGTGTTCTCTGCTACCCGTGTCCCATAACGGCCGCCGTTTTTTTACCTCTTCTATCAATTTCATGCAATCCATAGTGTGTAAACTACTAATCTACAAGTAAATAGTATACAAGTAAAAAGCTTCCACTAGCGCAAACAGACTAATCATTGAGCGATCAACTAAAAATTAAAGGAAAACTAAATGCTCGCTCCTACAAGCGTTGGAGTCAATGCTAGCTAGCACCAGCTGGCAAAAGTAAAGTTTCTAGAATAACAGCTGTAAAATTTATTAATGAGAGAAGCGCTCGATGGTGCTTGCTAGCGCTAGCTGGCACTAGCTTGAAGGAATTATACTTGCGCTAGCATACCGTTAAATTACCTCATATTGAATATCTAGACTTTGATTGCCGACTCTGGCCTGATATACTTGTATCATTCATCACCTCAACTCAATGGAATAATTTGAATATGAGAAAGCTGCTCCATTTTTCAAAAATTATTATTCACCAAGTATCATCCAGAAACATACAAGGCTTGATACAGATGGCATTGGCTCCGTCTTCGCGACTTTCTAACCTAAAAATTTCAATTTTCAGTAGAGATGGGCGACTTCGACTCAAAAGTCGACTTTGTGTCGACTTGCACTCTGAGTCGACTCAATCGACTTGCCATGCATGATGTCGACACGACTTTCGTTTTTCTCACTATGCACTATGCGACTTGAGTTGAATGGTTGAGTTGTTCGGTTCAGTGTCATCTAATATAAAGTCGTGTCGGCTAGTTTGAGTCGACTCAAGACATGAGACATTCCTTTAGAATAGTAAGTCGAGATGTGTTAACGACTTCATAAGAGTATGACTTGCGAGTGCAATTTCAGTTGTGATTTTTGGTTTTAGAAAAGTATTTCTCAGTTCGATATTCTCTACTGCCTACATATTTATATATCAATGATAAATAAAAAGAATTATTTTTCTGCATGATGGAAATCACATCCAGAGGACGAGTTTATTGATATAAGCTCAAACATTACAAATATATTATATAGAAAACACAGTCATTTGATTGCTAAATTTAAAAAATATGATACCTCACTATAAAACTATGTGTCCTGGTGATCATCAATATAAGATAGACTTGAGATAGATCAAGCTAATACTATTCTTAACTAGCCGTTATAACTAATACAACAATAAAAAAAACTATTTATGGTACCTAAAACTACCTAAAATATGTATAATCGTATTTCTATCCACATCCTATTTACTATGAGCTCCTATCTATGGTACGGTAGACTCCAATATTATAAAACCAATCCCTATTTATTTTTTTAAATCTATTAATATTGCCTTTCTTCTTTTATTTCCAGTGGAATTCTATTGTAAATTGTTGGCCCTATAAATATGCTATTGATCTTTGTCCGAATTAATGAATTGTTAATTTATATCACTCCCGTCTTGGTGAATATACTAAAGAATCCTCATTATTTTTCTATCTTCAACTACAGTAGTACGAAAGCATGAACGACCCACGACTGATATGTTGACAGTGTCGACAAAAGTAGAGCCAAGAGGATTAACAAACCCGTTGAAATTGCAACTCAACCCGACTTTTAAGTCGTGTTTGAGTCGACTTGCACCTCTTCGACTCGACTTTAGCTTCGGTCGACTTGCTCACTTGAGACCGACTCGCAAGTCGACTTGCGTAAAGGAATGAGTCGCTCATCACTAATTTTCAGTAACAGTAACTAACCTATAACTTTTAAGAAGTAATGGTCATGTTCCTGTGATGTTAATTTCAACGTCAAAATATCATAACTCACAGATTTCTATCATTATTACAGTTAATTCATGTAGTTGAAGATCTAAAATGATCAAAAGCTCCAGATTAATTCTCCAAGCTAATTCTTCATTTCAAAGGTAGGTGACTTCTTTGCAATCTTTGCAGACCTTTTCGATGCATCGAGAAATATTTATATTTTTAATTTGAGGATGGCATAATATCCTTATGAATGAGACTTGAACATCGAAGCATGATATCTAAAAAGACCACAATAAATTGAATATAGATTTTAAGATTGATGCTGAGGATTCATTTTTACTTTCTGAATGTTTTACTATATGCAGTGTGGATTGAGAATGAGGGGCTGAGGCTGTGCTCAATGCACGAATTGATTGGATCAAAAATATTAATAGGCTCACATTTGATTATTTGCATAGCTTAAGCTTAGATATTAATTTAAGATTGGAGGGGCCAACCAGAGACATGACCCCCTTTGGTGGCACTACTGATTTCCAGTAGGATACGTATAATTATTCTGTTCTTAAAAAACTGCAAATCTCAAATAGCCTAAATGGGTATTTCGGTATCATGGAACCTCTGAAATCAATTATTATTGTGTTTTTTTTTCAAGGAGCCTGCTTGCCTTATCGGAAAGCTTCTCAAAGAATATTTATACCACATGCAACAGAAGACCCTATGGAGAACCAACTGAAGCTAGTTCTCAAAGAAAATCAGCTTCAAAATATGTCTGCCAATGTAGAAACTTGTACTTGTCTAGTAATTTGTATAAGAAGAGGAGAACACGAGACGAAAAGGTGAGTCGGAAAAAATATGTGAAGATTGCAGTAATTTAATAACGTAGCATTCAAAACTGCACATTAATAACAAACGAATTCAGCACTAAACCACCAACAATACAAATCTATGATAAACCATGCATTTACAAATTAGACTGCAGTGTTTTTATACAAAGCAAACATGACATTCTTCCAATATCACTCAAAGAATACAAATGCGCATTAACTCAACACCACAGACAATCAAATTTTGCAGAAAACCTTTTTAAAAACGCTAACCGCTCGTACACAGATATCAAAGATAACCTAGTCTTACTTCACATACTGAAATAAAGATACACCTTGAAAGAATATGAATTTAATGTATGTTTAATTTTAGTGCCATAGCTTAATTCGACTGTAGGTGACTTGTCAACGTTTGTTTAGTCTAAAGAGTTTACCACAAAAACAAGGAGTAAGGTAGTTTGTGATTGATTTCCTCACTGAGCTGTCTGATCATTATATCAGTATGCTAAGACCACAGAAAAAATTCTGAATGTCTATGCTCACAGTACACTCAGTAGTTTGCGTGAGTTTGTGATTGCTTTCCTCATTGAGTTAACAGTATATTATATCAGTATGTCAAGCCCATTGAAATAAATTCTGAATATCTATGCTTAACAGTCCTCTCCCACCATTAGACAAAATCTGGCTGCTCAGGTGAGAGTATATACTATCCAGCAAATCTCTGAACTACTTCCTGCGTCCAAGCCATCATTCGGTAGAGATGTTTAAAAAAATTGAATTAGTTTAGGCTATAATGGCATTATTTATAATCACAATAAGATGCAACCTCACCATATCCTTAATAGCCAAACTCCAATACTTTTCCCACACCTTATTTGATATCATATCACTTAATAACTAACCACTTCCAAATCCCCCCTCCAAAAACACACACAAAACCTCTTCTATAAAACCCAAAAATTCCTCCTCCGACCATCTCCTACTCCTTCAAATTCAGAATGTATTCTTTTTTTCGCTGAGGATGGAACTCAGGTCCAGTAATAATTTATTTTCATATTTCTAAAGTACGGTTGCATTCAAGATCCTACTCCACCTCCACCACCACCTCCTACTCCTCCTCCTCCTCCACCACCTCCTCCTCCTCCACCTCCTACTCCTCCCTCTCCTCATCCTCCTTCTTCAGCGTTAGAGTTAGTCAGCAGATAACAGCAAGTTGCTGTTTATTCCACGCTACCTAAATTTTAATATTATCATTATTTTAATTATTATAGATTTAGTTTTTCAGTAAAATCGATTGCAGGCACTGAATTGGTGTCACAAGCTAGTTTTTTTTGGGTTATTTTACGGTATAATAATACAGGGTTTGAACTAAACAAAAACCTGTAATTAACATTGCTTTTTTTGTAATTATGGGTTTGTTTTAATATTTTAATTGTTTCTGTTCTCAAGTTATGGAAGAATTATATCTGTTTATTTTATTTTTTATTTTTAAAGAGTATGTTATTGAATTGTATTTCGGTGAATATTTTTTTGCTGTGTTTTTGGATTGTTTTACAATGAAAGGATGAGAATTGTGTCTTTTCTAGTTTTGTCACCTCATGGAGATACTTTAATATCTTTATTACTTTACCTTTAAATTCATTATTGATTTCTCTCATTTCCTCATTTCACGAGCTTTCTATGTTTACTAAAGTCGAATTAAAAGTAAAAGAGTACTGGCACGGGGCTGTGGCGAAATCAGCCGATGTGATTCGGGTCGGTTCGGGTGAATCTCCAACAGCCCGTCCAATCACAGCCAAGCACTATACGGCCGAGTAGCTAAAGCGTTGCCAAGTTTCAGTGCTACTGATACCTGCATCGGCCTGGCCTTATCACTTCAGTTCTAAAACGTGTCACCCGGCAGAGGCAAGAGCAAGTCGCTGACTGACTGTGACTGAACAACTTGGCAACAGTGTGCTGGATGTAGCCGACGAGTCCCGAACGATACCGAACATTGCCGAAGCACAACCAGTCTCCAATACTCTTTTACTTTTAATTCAACTTTAGTAATATTATTGAATAAACTCACAGCTAGCGCTCAAATATTTACTTTGCTGGCTGTGCCAAAAATGTGTACACTTTATATTGTGAATTTTCTTATATTTGTATTTTTGTATTTTGGCGAAATATATTAGGCTATTATAAATTGAAAAAAAAAAATTATATAGGATTTTATTTAATGTAAGTAGCCTAAAAAACATTAAGCTCCATTTGAATGTAAATTCACGATTATTTTATCTTTTTATTGATATCAAAATATTTCCACTACAAAGTAAATATTATTTTTAGTGAGTAATGAATATGGAACTGCATCAACCATATTCATATAATTCTCTTACGTTCTATTTCAGAAACAAAAAAGAAACCTTTCTTTACCAGAATCCAATTACAAGAAAAAACGTGTGGTTCAAATATGGTTGGACATGACTGTACGAGACTTGGCTGGTTCACTGGAAATGACTTTAGGTACTGTCAAGCTATAATTTATTAGTAAATTGATTTAAAATTTCTTTTTAATGCTAAAATCATACCAAATTCCTCGACAATGTTGTATGTTGACAACGACATTAAACAGTGAATAAAAATCGATAAATCAAATTGAAAATAAGTGGATGTATTCGATATGATTTGTATAAATGAACGTTTATTCGAATGTATAGCTTGCCAAATCATTCTTGGCAGCTGTATGAATTTGCCTCGCGCAAGTCGGCACTCTACTAACGCCTACTACTCTATGCTATGAGATGTTTTCACATTGTTCATCATATGAAACATGGTGGACCTACAATTTTATGTGGTTTCCGAACCACCGGGAAGAGATTTTACAGTAGAGAACAGTATTTTTGCTGGCTCATCCAATCGGTCACCCTTACAGATGGGGGCCAGGAGATCGTTGCTTATCTTATCTGATTGAACAGATACTTGCTACGGCTCACGGCTATCACTTTCCTTTCCATATAGTGCTTATTCCATACAGTTCATCTGTTTGAAGAGAGAAGTTAACAAATAAACTGGTTTTGCACTGATATTAATTTTTTATAAGTAAACTACGTTTTTAATAACTTAGTAAGTTAGCACTACCCACCTGCATAGTTTTGTGTTTAGTTCTTTAGATTAATTTATTACAGAAAAAACTCAATACAAACAAGAAGTAAGCTCGCATATCGCTGCTGTAATATTGATACATTGCTGATCTGTTTCTATGGCTTAAGACATATCGGCTATCATCTATATTATTACCATAGTAACGTATCAAGTTATCAGCTGTTCTATGAGCTTCCTGCTTCTAAACACATGTTGAAACAGTAATAGTGCCTATAAGTGAAATTTTAATATTAATTTTTGACAGGAAAATGAAAAATTGGGTTTTGAGGTGCACTGAGTCGAGTTTTAGAGGAAGCTTTGTGCCAAATTTAGATTTACACATCGTTGCTGTTTTTTGTGAAATCCTGACACACACATACACACACCCGCTCTCTCTTATTATTATTATTATAATTATTATTAGACGTAAAGCTCCCAAAGTGAAGACGCTGAGTAAAGATGGTTCATTTTTTGGACTTGTTCTCCTTGTTTGCCCACCAGCTTTTCATTTTTTGTGCGAATTCTCTCTTCACTCCATTTTGTTCCAACTCTTGGAGGTTTTGTCTATGGTATAACTTCCCATTTATTAAGTTTATTCTGATGTTTTTTCTATTTTAAATTTCGTTGTTGATTATTTTGCCCATTACTAGGTCTTGTTTAACATTTTGAAACCATTTTCCTCCATTGATAAGTGATGCTACACAGTATACGATTCTTTTTGTTAGTCTATGGTCTGGAAGCCTCATGATGTGACCATAAAATTTAAGGCGTCTTTTCCTCATATCTTTTTTTTTTTTGAGGATGAAGCCCACATAAGTCTGGGACCTGTGCGTGGGTAATGAGTTGAATGATGGTGATTGATGAGTTGGACCAACAGTTTTAGGTGGGTTCCGAACCAGCGGGAAGTGATTTTACAGCAGAGAACAGTATCGTTTTTGCTGGCCAATCTAATCGGTCACCGTTACAAACCGGACCTACGAGAACGCAGCTTATCTCTATCTGATTGAACAGATACCTGCTACGGCTCGTGGCTATCACTTCCCCACCTTCCTTATCTGTCTTTATATTAGAATATTCTTCAACTTAAGACGTTTTCAGTACGCCTTGGTCCAAGGATTTTCCTTACTATTTTTCTTTCTTACCTCTTTAGATTTTCCATATCCATTTTCCTGTTCATGGACAGGGTTTCGCTGGCATATAACATTGCTGGTTTGATGACTGTATTGTAATGTCCAACGTTTGTATGAAGAGATAAACATTTGTTTTCGCCACACTAGGACGCAATGAGCTGTTTTTCGTGCGTCATATGGAGGCCGAAAGTGTTTGGTTTCCGACGAGGTCTGTAAACGTTTACCGCCCTAGGGCGGAAAAGAAAATGACCTTGAATGACAGCTGATCGTGTCTGGATACAGCAGTCTTGATTGTAAAAATGAATCCTTCCAACTTTTATGTAAAACAAAAAGATTTAAACCATCAATAAATGTTTATTTTTTATAATTTAATATGTACGTAGTATTTAAAATGTCAAAAATGATCACTTTTTATAACTTAATATGTATTATTTTGTAGTTTTGATATCAAACAATAGAACCTTTTTATTCAACCTACAGAGCTCTGGGTGGGAATTTTGTCAACTACTACAACTGTTGGTAACCTCTCATCAAAAGGTTGGTTGGTTAGGTTTTTTGTTTTTAGGAATTTTGTCTACTACTGCAACTGTTGGTATAGAAAGGTTAGTTGGTTAGGTTTTTGGTTGTTTTATGCAGGTTTCGAATCAGGAACAGGAATAACAACAAAAAACCTAACCAACTAACCTTTTGGCGTACAGTTGTAGTAGTTGACAAAATGCCCACCCAGAGCGCTGTAGGTTGGATAAAAAGGTGATAGCCGTTCCTTGTATTCTTGCAAGTACCATACCGTAGCCTTAAAATTACGCTTTCAAAATTTCCAACTTAACATTGTTGTTTTTTTTTGTGTTGTGGCGAAAAATAGCGTTCGCAACGCGGGAAAAAATGTTTTGCCGGCTCTCAAACGCTTCAAGTTCTCGACTTCGTCTCGAACTTGAAAACCGCGATCTCGAGCCGGCAAACACACATTTTCGGCCCTAGGTGCGAAATATACTATATTATAGATATATAATAGATATATAGATATATTACACCATCCCTAGGCTCTATCTTTTCGTGAATATTTATTTATTTATTCATCTAACTAACATTACAATCAATGTGAATCCAACAGGCTATTGCCCAAAACTGCTTTTCACAAAATTTCAAATTAGAATCGAAATCATCGGTTAGATCTGTTTCACTAAAAATTTCACCTTGTAGCACGATACGAGTCTTTTTCAGAAAAGAATACTAATTTTGTTTTTACTTTCTAAAAAACACCATAACATTCCAAAAAATATTAATATAATTCCTAGATTTCTTGTTCCATGACGAACTGCGTTGTTAATATTAACTTTTTAAGTGAATTCAACGACTTGCAGTCCTTGAATTCACTTAAAAAGTTAATATTAATATAATTTTGAGTTTTGAAATTTCTAAGTCAAAAATCTACATTAGTTACTATAGTTACACACAAGTTTGTTTCAATTATTAAATATTCTGTCTTACAAAGCAGTCTTCTATAGACATATTTTCCTAAGTAACGTCTCTTAGATATTTAAAGTACGGTCCCCTGTTTATTGTTCCATATTTGGTATGTAATTTGTTAGAACTTCTGAACTTCTAATTATCTAACTTCTGAATTTGTTGTTGTAAACACTGTTTTTTCAAAGGATATTTTTGTAAGCCAACCTTTTCTGCACATTCTTATTATATATATATTCTTATTAAATCACAGTGTTCTCTTACAGACGACCTTCAAGAGTTAATGACATTTGTTCCTAATACGGAGATTTACAACAGGCCTTCATCGAAAATCGATAGTTTCGCCACTCTGCAGCTAATAATTAAACAGCTAGATTGTCGATGGGTGTTGGCTCCAAAAGACATAAAAAACAGGGAAATAGACCACGAGAAATCTAGTAAAGATGTGGTCAGACAGTGAGTATTGTTTATTAAACGACTAGCAGGTTGCCTGATTCAATTGAATCTGAATTTCTAGAATGTGCAATAATATCCTATCTACAAATTTAATTCAATAGTCTCTTTTCTCTTATCTTTCTTCTTCTCCTAGCTTTCTAACAAACTTTAACTTGAAGCCCTGGCTACAGTGACGCTGTATAGGCCATTGGAGGCCTCGCTTCTATTTGGATAATTCGGTCAGGTGGTTCAAATTCGCCATTCGGTATCCGAATTAAGTATTGACTACAGTGACAGATCTATCTCTGATCTTTATCTCTTTTCAGTCAATGTAGTATGAACCATATGATATTCTATTGTATCTAGGCTATGCTGACGGGAATCACAGGTACATATGCACTGTGTAGTTGGAGCCATGTTGAAAACATATGTTTACAATATATCATTAATATCCAGTCTGTATAAATATACTAGCAAATATATATTGAAAACCATAATATGATATATATATAGAGAGTATAGAGGGACTTCAAAATATGTTCTTTCTTCTCTAGACCTCCACCAGATCCTAAAAGCCTGGTTCCCAGATGGCCAGTGGTGACTGTGATGGGTCATGTGGATCATGGCAAGACTACTCTGCTGGATAAATTGAGAAATACGAACGTTGTCCAGAAAGAATTCGGAGGCATCACCCAGCACATTGGCGCATTTCTAGGTAAGAATATTATTGATCTGCCATTCTGGAACAAGAAAAACGTAGAAACAGAAGAGGTGCTCCGTTTAGAGGAGATAGAAACAGAGTACTTTTGAATGTCTGAAATAAACTGTGGTTAATTTAAACTGAGATTAGATTAAAATCAGTTCAAATCATGGAGTTATAAGAAATTGGAGGGAGCATTAACCTTAAAGTGTTACAAGCGGCGGTGACTGCAATGATACTGTCTAATACATACACACACACACACACACACACACACATACACACACACACATACACACACACACACACCACTACTCTCTCATAGTATAGATGAACTTTTAAATGGCTATCTTTAAAGATGACTGCCATTCTATACTTATTTTTGTAGCTTAAAGCCATATGATAATTAGCGTAAAGTGATCAATATGAGTGCAAAATCTCGATAAATGTAATCATTCTCAGAAGCGAATCGTTTTCCACGAGTGATAACATTGTTCAAACATTTTAACTAATATAAAAGTGAAATTTTCTTTTTAGTGGTGAAGGTGATATTGTGGAAGATATCCATAATGAATAATAAGACACAACCACATTATTTATTAAAAATAGTGTGATACTAGGTTCGGTAGTGTTTAATGGTATAACAACTGAAACTAGTATCTCACTATTTTTAATGAATGTGGTTCTGACAAATTCGTCTTATCATTCATTAAAAGTGAAATCTTGTGAAAGGGAACTACTTTGTTAACTTTTGCGTGTGGATGAATAAATGAACTTTTTATAATAAATTCAACGACTTGCAGTCAATTTTAATTGGGAATAAATAATATTTCTTCTCACTTTTTGGCCTAACGTTTTCGAGTCGAAGATGTTTGGCCAAAAAATGATTAGAAATATTATTTTTCCACAATTGAAATTGACTGGAATTTGTTGAATGTACAATAAAAAGTTAATATTAACAACGCAGATCGTTATGGAACGAGAAATCCAAGAATTTAAATAAATGATTTCAAGTGTTAAATAGATATCAGAGGTCCATTCACAGAAACCTGTCTTTACATTTCAGTTACGGTGAAAGATAAGAAGATCACCTTTCTGGACACGCCGGGCCACGCGGCGTTCTCAACAATGCGCATGCGCGGTGCATCGGTAACTGACATTGTTGTTCTGGTTGTGGCAGCTGACGATGGAGTCATGGAACAGACTGACGAGTCCATCAGAATGGCCCGGGAAGCTAACGGTGAGTATTAATAAACACAATAATTATTAAACATAATTATTATATTAATTTCGAATAATTCCTCGAAGTGCTCTTAATTGTACTGAAGACTTCCGCAATGGCGGATATTCACTACATCATTGAATAGCTGATGAAAAACGATTTTTTGTCATTGTAGATTACGTCTTGGAGACTCCAGTTAAGGAGTATAAGACAAGTCAGGTTAACAATTATACACTAGATACCATAATTACTATATCAATTAGTTGAGGTGAGTCTTAATTTTGATATGAAAGGAACTCTTGTACACTATAAAAAGCTAAACAAAATATTTTTTCAATTGTTTTGAAATATTTCTATACTTTCAAGACTCTTTAAAAACTGTGGTAGCTTGTTGTAGAGCTTCCTACCAATATAACTAGGTTTTTGTTTGAATAAGCTACTATTGTGACTCACCAAGTGATAATTTCCTCCGCTTCTTGTATTATAATCATGTATGTCAAGATTTTGGTTAATATCATTAGCGATGAACGCTACTGCACAAAAATATTTAGGCACCGCCAGGAATCGAACCGCGGACCTCCCAATCGCCGGTCAGGCTTCTTTGCCACTATACTACAGTGACCCTTCTGTATAGCAGCGTTCATTTTAGACTTCGCCATATCGCCTCGTATATCACAAGTTGGCTTTGAATGAACGGATTACTACTATTACAAGTCTAGTTATGTGAGTTTTAAGGCTAGTACCATTAAATTTTATAACAACTCATCACTATTTATAAGAGTCTTGCCTATACAAACTTAGAACAAAACCTTGATAGGGTGTTTAGGATCCAAAAGAAAACTGTTAGGTGTATGGAATAAATAAATAAATGATTTATTTTCCAAAAAAACTAATACTACTACAAATTTACAAACATCTACAGTTATTAATACAAAAATGTGTTAGTAAAAGATCAAAATTTATGTTATAATACAAAGTTTTTGTGTGGAAAATTGACCTACTCCACTATGGCAAGCCATGTTCTAGAGTAGGTTTGAATTTTTGTGAGCGAATAAGTAAGATTAGTAAGTGTTAAGTAAATCAGTAAATGTCTTGTTCTATGTTAGATGATACTATGAATTGTTTGAAATTGCTGTTTCTATTCTCTGTCTTCCTTTGCTTGTTAACCAATTTTGTACTGTTGCTTTGAACTTTTTGAAGTGAGTTATGTGTTTAATGTTTTCAGGAAGTAGATTATATAATTTTGGTGCTAGATGATTGAAATGTCTTTGGTATAGTGCCTTCTTAGCAACATTAGTGATAAGAAGGTTCCTGTATCTGGTGTTGTGGCTATGGTTTCTGGTTTGGAAGCTGGCTGGATTTTTGTGTACTCTGCATAGTATTTCCTTGGAGTACAGCTGTCTTGGGTCCATCACAACGAATTCGCTTAATAGCTGGTCCGATGGATAGCGTGGTGGTTTCCGGTTGATGACCCTCATAATCAGCTTCTGAACCTTGAGGAGTGGCTCAATATGCAGGAAGCTGGTTCCTCCCCATCCTACAATCCCATACATAAGCAAGGATACTCTAGAAAGAGTAAATAGATTATATTCATGTAGACCGTTGTTCAAGAGACTTGTTCTCCTAACTGTACCCTGCTTATATGTGTATGAAGCTACTTTATATGTAAAAACGAATGATATTAACCAACATTTTGACGTACACGATTATTATACAAGAAGCCGAGGAGATTATCACTTGATGAGTCACAATAGTAGCTTATTAAACAAAACCCTAATTTTGTTTGTTGGAGACTACAATAAGCTAGTTTTTAAAGAGTCTTAAAAATATAGAAATGTTAAAAGAAATGAAAAAATAATTAGTTGATAACGTTTTTTATAGTGTACAAAAGTTCCTTTCACATCAAAATTAAGCCTCACCTCAACTAATTGATATAGTAGTTAGTAATTATGGTAAGTAGCGTATAAGATTGTATCATTATTCATCTGACTTGTCTTATACTCTTTAAGGGGGGCCTGCAAGACGTAATCTACAAAAAATAAGCACTTTTTAATTAGAATTTGTTTACAGTATCAATGAGTATTTGTGCTTTAATATGGAGAATTTTTAACAATAATTGATTTTGTTGGTAGAAAATAATTATGTTAAGTATGTTTCTTACAACTTTGATTAATGTGGCGTGGCCTTTACAAATGTTAATTCTTGTACTGGGCAATAAAGGGATGTGATTTGTATTCAGCTATATTTTTTTGCAACCAATGTTGAGAATTCTTGAAATTGAATCCTTTAGAATCTTGAAAATGTTTCTATCATACCCCTTGTTAAATTGGCCATTTATTGCTGATGTTTATCATTTTTGAAGTTGGCTATTTCTTGTATGTCATCCATCATGTCAGCATCATTTTAAATATTATATAACAGTCTAATTCAGATTTTCTTTTCTCTTTACAGTGCCCATCGTTGTCGCTATCAACAAAATAGATAAGCCTCATGCTGATATAGTAGGTATATACAGTTTAAATTATTCTCTAACAATTTGTTCTTCTAGCCTTCTTCCTCAAACACTTCTTTTATTCATTTTCTCTTTCTCCTTGTTCTCCATCTTCGTCATATTTGTGTTCGTCCTTATCATTTTTTCCTCTTACTGATCAATTTTTTTTTCTTTTTTCGGAGGATGAAGCCCTCATAGGTCTGAGACCTGTGTGTGGGTAATGAATTGGATGGTGGTGATTGATGAGTTGGACCTACAGTTTTAGGTGGGTTCCGAACCACCGGGAAGTGATTTTACAATACAGAATAGAGTCGTTTTGCTGGTCAATCCAATCGGTCACCATTACAAAGATGGTCCAGGAGTTTCGTAGCTTATCGCTGATTGAACAGATACCTGCTGCGGCACTCATCACTTCCCATTGTATTCTATCATAATTAGAAATAAAATTATATTTAGTAGCAATTTTAAGAGTCGGGATTCTCTTTAATATCTGTATGTTTGATTTTTGAATAAACTCCTCTGGATGTTTCGTAGTATCATCCAGAGAAATTATTATTATTATTATTATTATTATTATTATTATTATTATTATTATTATTATTATAAACGTGTAGATTTTAGTTGGACAAGCTACAAAAACAACACTATTGTGTTATTAGTCTGTCCATTGTTCGTATTCATTCATCTTTCCATATCTTCTTCTATTTCTTTCTGTATCATTTATTGTTTATTTCATTTTACTCAGATGATTCTCTTTAAAAAAATATAAGATGACTTTTTGAACATATGTAGAATACAATTGAATAGTGCCATGTTTTGTCAAGAACAGTAATAAACAACTTATAGAAAGCAGAGTGCAAAAATACAGACGGCAATATACAATAATTATCAATTACTAGCAGGTTGCCCGATTATTTATTGAATCTGGATTTCTAGAATGTATAATAGCCTGTCTACAAATTTAAGTTGTTGACACCCGATCAGGATTTTATTTTTAAACTCACGGCCTCACTGATATCATTTTTGCAGAGTATTTTTTATGAATAGTTATGCTACTTTAGATGTAACCAACTTGTAATTTACTTTTTGTGATGATGGAATTTAATTTTGTTCTCATGCATTTCAATAGCTTTCTATTTATTTTGCAAAAACGTATCATTTTATTATTTGTGATCATAAACTTCTGTATGGTATGAACTCATCAATCACCATCATCCAACTCATTACCCACGCACAGGTCTCAGACCTATGTGGGCTTCATCCTCTGTAAAATCACTTCCCGGTGGTTCGGAACCCACCTTAAACTGTAGGTCCAACTTATCAATCACTATCATCCAATTCATTACCCACGCACTGGTCTCAGACATATGTTGGCTTCATCCTCCGAATAAAAACTTTTTCAGAGTTAAAAGAAAGGATTCAGAAAAAATGGACTTAGAAAGTATTTTTAAAGGAAATATTAGAAAGGATTATAAAGGATCAGAAAGGATCCATTAGAAATGATTCATTTAATTTGATTTGACATTCATAGTATGTATTCAGTTATTGTTTGAAGACCGACCATTTGTTTATATATTATTTTTTTTCATTTTATTGTATTATTTTTATCTCTTCTTTTGTTAATTTTATATAATGGGTTTGGATATGGGGCTATTTACAGCCTCGCCCGAGCCTAAATAAAGTACTTCATCTATCTATATGATGTTTTATTTCCTTGGATGGATAGCATGGACCTTAAGGAAAATCGTCCAGTGGCCTTCAGGTTCAATTAGACTTTGAAGTGACGTTTTTTATCATTCTTTCACAAAAATATTGTGGGGAAGTGATAGCCGCGAGCCGTAGCAGATATCTTTTCAATCAGATAGAGATAACCTGCGTTCTCCTGGGCACTCTTTGTAAGGGTGACCGATTAGATTGGTCAGCAAAAAAGACACTGTTCTCTGCTATAAAGTCACTTACCGGTGGTTCGGAACCCACCTAAAACTGTAGGTCCAGCTCATTAATCACCATCATCCAACTCATTACCCACGCACAGGTCTCCAATCTATGTGGGTTTCATCCTCCAAAATAGTATATTTCGCACCTAGGGCCGAAAATGTGTGTTTGCCGGCTCAAGATCGCGGTTTTCAAGTTCAAGACGAAGTCGAGAACTTGAAGCGTTTGAGACAAAGTCGAGAACTTTAAGCGTTTGAGAGCTGGCAAAACATTTTTGTCCGCGTTGCGAACGCCATTTTTCGCCACACCACAAAAAAACCCCAAACAAAACAACAATGTTAAGTTAGCAATTTTGAAAGCGAAATTTTAATGTTATGATACTAGCAAGAATACACTGTTGTTGAGGTTATGAAAATATCATCATATTCTGTTGTTTGATATCAAAACTTCAAAATAATACATAATTAAGTTATAAAAAGTGAACATTTATTGACATTTAAATACTACGTACATATTAAATTATAAAAAATAAACATTTATTGACAGTTTAAATCTCTGTTTTACATAAAAGTTGGAAGGATTCATATTTTCAAACAATCATGACTGCTGTATCCAATCGGACACAATCAGCTGTCATTCAAGGTCATTTTCTTTTCCGCCCTAGGGCGGTAAACGTTTACAAACCTCGTCGGAAAGCGAACACTTTCGGCTTCCATATGACGCATGAAAAACAGCTCATTACGTCCTAGTGTGGCGAAAAAAATTACTTTGCAAAAATACAATTTATTCTGTTTAACCATTAGACATTAGAGGAACAATTAAAAGAATAGGAACTTTAAACTTTCAGTGCTACATTTAAAATTGAAATCAAGAAAGTGGGACTTGAAACTTTACCTCCTTATTGGTTGAAGTTTAGTTGCAAAAATAACTGTTCTGTATCATGTTTGTTATTGTATAATTCACGATTGATAAGTTCTTTTGTTTGTTGTTAGGAGCGAACAAAAAGCATGCTACTACAACGAGGTATCGAACTGGAGGATGCGGGAGGAGATGTGCAGGTGGTGCCAATATCGGCGCTGAAAGGCACCAATCTCGATCAGCTGATCGACGCCATCTTGATGCAGGCAGAGCTCATGCAGCTGAAGGCCGATCCGAATGGCCTGTGTGAGGGTGTCGTCATCGAGGCCAGGAACGACTCGAAAAAAGGGTTTGTACAATTCATTTTCAAATAGTTTAACCTAATATTTGTTCAGATTATAAAATAAATAATAAATAAATGTTTATTTCCATCAATAAATTACCATGATATAGTTTGTTTTTTTTTAATTTTTAATTTTGGAAAGTAACTGACCACTTTTCCAAATAGTGTGGCCATTGTTAGTAGGTATTAACATTCTACATTTTTACTACAGTTCATTGTTAAAGTTATATATACAGAGTGTTTCGGAACTCTCTACCAATACTTCTAGGCAGTGTTTCTGGACCACTAACAAAAGTAAATATAATAAAAAATGTCTAAAATCCCCAGTTACTCACACAGCTGCCATTTTGTTTTTTCACTCATTATTTTTTTATTCTAATACCTTTGAATGTATGATTTTGAAATTTTGCAAACAGCTTTATAACAATTGAAACAATCTTAAAAAAATCAATCAAAATTTTCCGACATTAAAAAACAAAATGGCGGTCATTTAAAATCTTTGAACAGGATTAAATTAATAATGGCTGATGATATCAAAATTTGACTGGAATATCGTTTTTTAGATATTTTTATTGCAAATCCAACGATACCTCATTTTTCAAGATTGGCCAACAATTAACAGAGATATGCTACTTTTTAGGGTGTGCGGTGGTTGGAAGCAAAAAACTGCAACCCGTTCTCAACCACCGCACACCCTAAGAAGTAGCATATCTTTGTTAATTGTTAGCCAATCTTGGAAAATGAGGTATCGTTGGGTTTGCAATAAAAATATCTAAAAAACGTTATTTCAGTCAAATTTTGATATCATCAGCCATTATTAATTTAATCCTGTTCAAAGATTTCAAATGGCCGCCATTTTGTTTTTTGATGTCGGAAAATTTTGATTGATTTTTTTTAGATTGTTTCAATTGTTATAAAGCTGTTTGCAAAATTTCAAAATTGTGCTTTCAGAGGTGTTCGAATAAAAAAATAATAAGTGGAAAAAACAAAAAGCGGCTGTGTGAGTAACTGGGGATTTTAGAAAATTTTTATTACGATATTTACTTTTGTTAGTGGTCCAGAAACACTGCCTAGAAGTAGGCCTATTGGTAGAGAGTTCCGAAACACCCTGTATATATTTTTTTGAGTTCAGTTCTTTCATTTTTTAAACTGTTGAGCGCACGACGCCTGTAACACTACTAATACTAGACACATTCAGTCCGAAACAAATTTTAAATTTCATTGATACAAAGAAAAACAGACAAAAACAACAATAAAAAAGATAACAATTTATAGACTACTCATTTCTATAATAATACATAAACTCCAAATAAAAAAATAATGCAACAAATATCTACACTGGGTTAATCCTTAAAGTTCATCCATCATTGTGGATCCACAGCCATAATTTTATATTTTTTTTTAATTCATTCTTAGTATTCCATTTTTTTATTTCAGTTGGCAAACCATTAAAATATTGTGATCCCAAGTAACTAAAAGAATTTTTGAAAAACAGGGCATTAACCTTTGGTATTCTGAAAAAATGTGTAGCTGCTCGCCTTGTAGTATATGTTAAATTTTCTGTCCCTCTAATTCTTATGTTACTTTTTATTTTTTATTTTAGCCCAGACAGGGCTAAAGTATGAGTTAATGAGTTAGATGACAGTGATTTTATTTATTTTATGATTTTATTTACTTATGATAGTGATTTTTATTTTTTATTTTAGCCCAGATAGGGCTAAAGTATGAGTTGATGAGTTAGATGACAGTGATTTTATTTATTTTATTTACTTATGATAGTGATTTTTATTTTTTATTTTAGCCCAGATAGGGCTAAAGTATGAGTTAATGAGTTAGATGACAGTGATTTTATTTACTTATGATAGTGATTTTTATTTTTTATTTTAGCCCAGACAGGGCTAAAGTATGAGTTAATGAGTTAGATGACAGTGATTTTATTTTATGATTTTATTTACTTATGATAGTGATTTTTATTTTTTATTTTAGCCCAGATAGGGCTAAAGTATGAGTTAATGAGTTAGATGACAGTGATTTTATTTATTTTATGATTTTATTTACTTATGATAGTGATTTTTATTTTTTATTTTAGCCCAGATAGGGCTAAAGTATGAGTTAATGAGTTAGATGACAGTGATTGATTTCAACTCGTCAATGTTTTAGGTGGGTTCCAAACCACCTGATAATGATTTCTATTGAATGGTAAATGGTATGGAAACTTTTTATTAATTCTATGAATGTTCACAAGATAATAAATTTATCTCATGTATCTTTGAATCTTCCCATCATCTGGTTGGATTTTAAGCTCATCTCTGTTTCAACAATTAACATAACTTGAACGCCTCCTTTTTTAGTTTTTTATTTTGCAATAATTCCCGTGAATTCTAGTTCTTCTTTCTTTCTTTCTTTCTTCCTCTCTTTCCTTCCTTTTCTTTCACTATACTAATAGTTTAACCTAATAATTTATAACATATAATAATTTATTTCCGATAATCTATAATATTCAATTGACACCGTTTTGAAGAAATCCTTAATTCTGATTGGTCGTGACAGGCACTGAAAAGTTAGGTTAGTGTTAAAATGAAGCTATTTTAACACTACTTTGATAATCCATGGAATAAAGTATGTTGCATTGATGTAGCTTTCCAACTTATTATGTCTATTTTATAACTTAGTCGTAGATAAATAATTTCATTTCATTATTTCATTCTTCATTTCATACACAAATTTGTACATTGAGTAGCGTCAAAGTATAAAATATATATAAATAAGTTTTTCCTTCACACACAAGTCCGTCCCACAAGATGTCAAATTATCTTAAGATAGAAACTGCAAAACTTCAATAAATAACACAGAACCGTCCTCTTTGTAACGGTGACCGATTAGATTGGCCATCAAAAAAGACACTGTTCTCTGCTGAAAATCACTTCCCGGTGGTTCGGAACCCACCTAAAACTGTAGGTCCAACTCATCAATCACCATCATCCAACTCATTACCCACGCACAGGTCTCATACCTATGTGGGTTTCATCCTAAAAAAAAAGGCTATACACTGTCATTATATTCAATGAGGGAATATGTTCATTAGCTGTTTCTCTGTGACCCAAGTGTAAAATTAAATGTTGTTTTGCAGTAAAATAGCGACAGTGCTTGTGCAGCGTGGCCGACTGGAGGTGGGAAGGGTGGTGGTGGCTGGTGTGGCCTGGGCCAGGGTGCGCACCATGACCGATGAGCATCAACTGCGCATGCGCGGGGCCGCCGAGCCGGCCACACCTGTCGAGGTCACCGGATGGCGGGAAGTGCCCAATGCTGGCGAAATTGTGCTCGAAGTCGAGAGTGAGGTTTGTATTCAAATTAAAAATTAAAAAACTAAGGATTTAGAATTAAAGATTTAAAAACTAAGAATTTAGAATTAAAGATTTAAAAACTAAGAATTTAGAATTAAAGATTTAAAAACTAAGAATTTAGAATTAAAGATTTAAAAACTAAGAATTTAGAATTGAAGATTTAAAAACTAAGAATTATACAAGCAGTTCTGTGAAAAGTAGACCACACGCCCAAGAATAAGGGTACTTGAACGAAGAAACATACTCGCTGTTCTCAAGGATAATAATCACCATCGCAAAATTAAACTCGGTATTCTCAAGGATAATTATCGTCGCAAAATTAAACGCCATTATCAGACCTAACCCTTGATTCAATTTGCGTGGTCTATTTTCCACAAAAGTCACTACGGCACATTACCAAAGCTGCGTTTCGATTTTACAGCTGATCGCTCAACTCAAAGATTTCATGTGTCTGATGAATGAATTCATAAAGGGCTGTTACACTAGTTAAAATACTGTCAATAATATTGAAGGACCGATATTGACAATACTGGTTTGTGATACTTTTTTTGCAAACGGCCCTTACACTTATCAATAATACTGTCAATAAAATTCGTCAGTATTTGTCATCGTGTATGATTTGTGAAGTTTTTGCTAACCTATTTCATAAAGAATTAATTAAATTCCGGATTTCTTGTTCCATGACAAACTGCGTTGTTAATATTAACTTGTTATGTGAAGATTAGATTCGAAAGCGCACGGCCTACAGAGTAAGTAAATTTTACTTATTCTTAATGAATATTTGACTGCAACTCGTTAAATTCACATAAGTTAATATTAGAATTAATTAGTTGATCAAAAATTAACAAACAATTAAGTATGAAAAATAAAGAAAAGGCTTGTTTGGCTTTAATACTATTTTAATAATAACCTATTACAACATGTTTGCCAGATTTACTGACAATAATATTGATGTTCACACAACTCGTCAATAATATTGTCAATAACAGACAGTATTGATGGTGAGTTTTTAGAAATCTAGATATTCTTCAATACATCAGTATTATCTTTTTGTCTCAATATTATTGTCAATACTAACTTATATTGACAATATTTTTACTAGTGTAAAGAGGCCCTTACACTAGTAAAAATACTGTCAATAATATTGAAGGACCGATATTGATAATACTGGTTTGTGATACTTTTTTGCAAACGGCCCTTACACTTATCAATAATACTGTCAATAAAATTCGTCGATATTTGTCATCGTGTATGAATTGTGAAGTTTTTGTTAACCTATTTCGTTAAGAATTAATTAGTTGATCAAAAATCAACAAATAATTAAGACAGAATTTATTAATTTCGAATTCCTTTAATTGCTATCAGTTTTTATTGCTATTCTTTAATTGCTATTCTGTTTTAGTAAATTTGTCAGTTTGTTCAATTGTCAGTAACTTCGAACTAACTTGTGAAATAATTAAGTATGAAAAATAAAGAAAAGGCTTGTTTGGCTTTAATACTATTTATTGACAATAATATTACTGATTATTATTAATATTTACTATTATTACTGACAATAATATTGATGTGCACACAACTCGTCAATAATATTGTCAATAACAGACAGTATTGATGGTGAATTTTTAGAAATCTAGATATTCTTCAATACAAGTCATCAATACATCAGTATTATCTTTTTGTCTCAATATTATTGTCAATACTAACTTATATTGACAATATTTTTACTATTGTAAGAGCCCTAATAGAAGAATATTAATTAAATTTCTATCATTATCATTATCAGTGATCACTTGTTATTATACTTCACTGAAATAATAGAAATGATTTGTTTTTCTCGAACACGTATGTTATCTTGAAATCCGACGGTTATCTTGAAATCTGATTCTATATGATGGAGAAGCTTATTTTGAAAATTACGTGTCCCCTATGGAAGAAGGCATTGAGACTTTCTTTTTTTCCTTTCAAATATACTTGAAATACAAGCAAATTTTGAAAATCTTTATGCAGACATCGCTGGGCATTCCTCAAATGAAGACCCATACAACGTTTTATAGAATTTGGTCCGAAAATGCGTTACAGTCTTATGCTAAACGGTTGTCTTGAAACGAATACTTCTCTTCGTTAGGTCATTTTTTTAAATTTGTTAATCATCGTCCAATTAGAAACAGAATATCGGAAAGTTTATAAGAGATGTGAATTAACTCAGCTCTTGTAGAAGACAATGTTCCTTCTTTATGTTTTCAGTTGAAATATGTTTTTATTCTAGTTTGTATTATGTAGATGCGCTTTATGCTTTGAAACCTATTTAAAATAAATTATTTTATTTTATTTTTCGATTTGCAGAAAAGAGCAAAAGAAGTAGTGGAATGGCGTCAGTCTCAAAATCTTCTTGAAAAAGGAGAGAAAGATGCCGAGGAAATTAGCAAGAAAAATGACGAACATCAAATGGTGAGTTTTAAAGTTTATATTGCACTAGAATATTTTTTTTCTCTTTTTTTCTTGAGGATGAAGCCCACATAGGTCTGAGACCTGTGCGTGGGTAATGAGTTGGATGATGATGATGATGATGATTGATGAGTTGGACCTACAGTTTTAGGTGGGTTCCGAACCACCGGGAAGTGATTTTACAGCAGAGAACAGTGTCTTTTTGCTGGCCGATCTAATCGGTCACCGTTACAAACAGGACCTACGAGAACGCAGTTTATCTCTCTGATTGAACAGATACCTGCTACGGAATTAATTATTATAAATATAATATATAACTACATAGGTACTACATAGCAATACCAAGCTAGCTTACTGTCGTGTTGTCTTATAGGCCTGTCATGAAACTAACAAACGTAAATGTGGGATAGCGGGCAGACTCAATCAACATATTTTTATACAATATATTTTTCCACTCCTATTTATACATCACGAATAATCTTTGAAGAGATATTTCCTTTCTCAAAAAAGGGAATTTCATGTGCTTTACTTGCCCTCAAGTGGGAAATGCTATTTCACATCTATGAACATTCCCCAATCGATTAATAATTATTCTGCAAATAAGACATCGTGGTTTGTAACTTGTAATTTAAATAATAAAAACTTAAAAGACACTTTTAAGTGGAAATTTTTACTCACGTTATGGCGTGACGGCCGTTTCACTCTGTTGTCAAGAGCATCGTCAGACGACCCACAGTACACTGATTTAAGGCGTGAGTTTATGCTCTTGACATCAGAGTGAAACGGCCGTCACACCATAACGTGAGTAATAATTTCCAGGACTTCTTGTTCCTTAACGAACTGCGTTGTTAATATTAACTTTTTAAGTGAATTTAACGACTTGCAATCAAATTTTTGTGAAGAATAAGTAGTATTTTACTTACTCTGTAGGCCGAATGTTTTCGAGTTGTTAAAACCCATTTACAAGGCCTTGAAAACGTGCGGCCTACAGAGTAAGTAAAATACTACTTATTCTTAATAAAAATTTAGTGTTTTTCAAGTTTTTATTATATTCTAGTGGAAACAAGATGGATCTTCAACATTTTAATTTAAATGTGATTTGTATTGATGTTTATGTAAATGTCATTTGTAATACCGATAATGCTTCGCAGAATCAGAGATTTTTATGTAATGTTATTTGTTATATTTTTATAATTCATTTTTAATGTATTTATAACTTGGAATGATTATTGGTCACGAGATTTAGTGTTCATGCGATCGTGATGTGTGTTCAAGACTTGGATAAGATGCCGTACTTCAAAAACTGATGTTATAAGCTTTATTATCACTAACCCGGTGGTTCTGAAACCACCTAAATAATGTTCCCTACAAATTTTTTTGTAGATTACGTTTTGAGGAGTATAAGACAAGTCAGAATCAACAATAATTATAATTATACACTAGTTACCATAATAACTTCATCAATTAGTTGAGGTGAGGCTTTAGTTTGATGTGAAAGGAACTCTTGTGCACTGTAAAAAGCTCTTACTAAATATTTTTTCAATTGTTTTTAAAAATTTTCTATATTTTCAAGACGTTAAAAAGTGTGGTAGCTTGTTGTAGGAGTTTCCTACCAATATAACTAGGTTGTTGTTCGAATAAGCTACTATTGTGAAGTGATAATCTTCTCGGCTTCGTGTATTATAATTGTGTAAGTCAAGATTTTGTTTAAATTCACTCTTTTTCACATATAAAGTAGCTTCATACACATATAAGCAGGTTCAGTTAGGAGACCAAACCTCTTGAACAAAGGTCAGAGGAATCTAGGTTTTGTCCTCAATTCGGGGTGGAATACCCTGAAAAGTCTCCCCATCAATCAGAGCCATAATCTTATTATTTTTTAAATAATAATATTGCTATTTTATTATTATTATTATATCATGTTTAATTGTTTTTTATTTTATTTGTAGTCTCATAGATTGAAGATGCAAGAGAGAAGAAACTCTGGCTATCATACCTATCGCAGGACTGGATTAAGAGAGAAGGCCCCTGATATGACCGGCACCGAACCTCAGCTTAGCATTGTAATAAAAGGTACACCAACCCACTTATTTTATAAAATTGGAATTCAGAGTTAGTTAGTTAGTTAATTTTAGACTTCAAACTTTTTTCTCTAATTTCCAATGATTTTTCCGAGAACTGTGTGGGTAATGAGTTGGATGATGGTGATTGATGAGTTGTACCTACAGTTTTAGGTGGGCTCCGAAACCACCGGGAAGTGATTTTCAGCAGAGAACAGTGTCTTTTTTGCTGGCCAATCTAATCGGTCACCGTTACAAACAGGACATACGAGAACGCAGCTTATCTCTATCTGATTGAACAGATACCTGCTACGGCTGTGTATTGAGCTTTTCCTGTTATACATCAATCTAAAGAACTAAACATAAAACTAGGCTGCTGGGTAGGGCTGTAAAGTTGCTTTAAAGGTAATTTACTTATAAGAAACACTAGAAAATTAAAATCATCAGTGGAAAAACAGTTTATTTTGTGTACTTTTCTTTTTAAGCAGATAAATTTTACTGTATAAGCACTTTGTGGTATTTGACTCACCCTTTCCAATTTCGTAATTTTGTGACAGTTACCGTAAGTTATCTACCAGAATAGAAAAACTCCAAATTGGATTCCCGGGCAAAAGCTAGGTAAAATGTCATCGTAAAATAAATAATAATTATACTACATTATTCATTATAATTTATTTATTGTATGGTTGTAGTTTATTTGTGTATTTTGTTTGTATTTTGCAGGTGATGTTGATGGGTCAGTGGAGGCGATTATTGATGTGTTGATGACGTATAAGAGCAGTCAGTGCAAACTGGATATTGCCCACTATGATGTGGGACAAGTCTCTATCTACGATGTTACTGTGGCTGAACCATTCAATGGTGGGCATTCGCATAAAATGATTGATAATTATTTTTAAATTTGCCTCAATTTTTCAATACTAGAAATAGAAAATATTGTTGAAAACAAAAAAAAATTGAATCATTTTCAAATACTGTATGGGCTGCAGTCCCATATCTTCCCCAAGAAACAATCGACTAAGGGAATCGATATATGAAGGGAACGTTAGGTTCAGCTTTGGTTTAGGTACGGATATCATAAAATATAGAAATATTTAAAAAACAATTGGAAAAATATTTAGTTGATAAAGCTTTTTATAGTGTACAAGAGTTCCTTTCACATAAAAATTAAGCCTCACCTCAACTAATTGATATAGTGATTATGGAAACTAGTGTATAGTGATTATGGAAACTAGTGTAAACTAGTATAATATTGTTGATCTGACTTGTCTTATACTCCAAGACATAATCTACAAAAAAAAGAAACAAAATTTTCATTCGATTGTTTTGTGGGAAAGATATGATACTGCAACCACTGTAGGTTAATCATTCATTACATCATTGTATCATGAACTCTTTTTCCACGCATCAGTGTTATACTTACTTTTTTCTCAGAGAATTAAAGTCTTGGTTGTTTTTGCAAGATGATGTTGAATTCTTGTTTCGATAAGAAAATGGTTAAGTTTTGATCTTACCTTATTGTGGTTTATGATTTGTTTGTAAAGGAACAGTTTATTTCTAAGTACTCTTTAATATTTTTCATGTATACATTTAAACATATTTATTCAAGGATAATTTTATACTTTTAGCTCGGCTCTAGGCTTTTCTTTCTTTTTTTAACGTGATGGTGCCTCAACACGATTTTTCAATGAGGTTACCTAACCACTTTTTCCCATTTTGTATTGTATCTATATGTTGTATTATTGTATTCTGGAAACTGTGTGTAAATAAATGAAAATGAAATGAAATGAAACTTATGTGGTCTTCATCAGCAAGATAAAAAGACAAGAATTTGGAATTTGATAATCTATAAATTACATAATTCTATATTTCCTCAATTTTGATTTCTAGGAATAATCTACGCTTTCAATGTCGGAGTGCTCGACGATGCCAAAGCTTTAGCCGAAGAGAAAAATGTTCGAATACATTCGTTCAATGTTATCTACAGGCTGATTGATGACATCAAGAGCGAAATAAATAAAATTCTGCCTCCCTTAGATGTTGAAGAAGTGATAGGTTTGTAGAATAATTACTTTTTTACTAATGAAACTCCAATTTTCATCTGCTAAATGTTTCTCTCATTATGTATTTATTGAATTTCCATTATTTTATGTTTGAATGTCAATATAGAATTTTATAAACACACACATCAGTCACGGCGCGTCTCAGTTCCGAGTTATCCGTCTCGTCACAGTTTTTATCTCGTCACAGATCTTTAGATCACCGTCTATGATAAAATAAGACTTTTATCACAGTCTTATTTAAGTTTTCGGTTACGTTGTCTACACTCGTCCGGTGACTGAATGCTACCGTGACTGAACTGAGACGGAACTGTGACTGTGACGCGCCGTAACTAAACTGAGACGGAACTGTGACTGTGACGCGCCGTAACTGATGTGTGTGAATTGACTGAAACGCTGATGCTAACCTCCCAACCTCCGTGTGTTCTGCATTCAAGATGCTAATGCAGAGCAGGCTGAGACATATAGTGATCAGGTTAGCATATGCGTTATTGGTATTTTAGTTTCACTTAAACTCTTTATTGTCTTAGGATGCTTGCACAGTGGAGCAGCTATACTCGATGATAATCATCATTGCCGATTCAAGAGTATGACAGATTGGAGCAGTGTGGATGCCTCCGTTTGACAGCATGCGTTTGATTTTGCGATGGTGATTTATCGACGGGTATTGGATGCTCCACTATATAAAAATAATAATATTAATAATATCGTGTGACCTGGCTGGCTCAGGTCTGGTGTCAGAGTTATCAGGTCGCACCTGAATAAGTTCAGGGCCTCTGACGTGACTTAACGACTGTTTTTAGGCAGCCGGGACCGACAGGTTAACGTGTCCTCCGAAACACGGGAGTGGCCCGAGGTAAAATCTTTCGGTCAGAACTGGGATCGAACCCGGGACCTTAGGATGCTCCACTGTGCAAGCACCATCGACTTTTTCTTGTTTGATTTTGCGATGGTGGTTGATCATTGGGTATTCCTATTGGATGC
Source organism: Conomelus anceps (assembly GCA_948455865.1). Lineage (NCBI taxonomy): Eukaryota > Metazoa > Arthropoda > Insecta > Hemiptera > Delphacidae > Conomelus > Conomelus anceps. The sequence goes on from OX418219.1 coordinate 72,322,479, forward strand.
TTAACTTTACAAGATTTTTCTTGAGGTTTTCTTGCTCCTCTATGATATGAACGATTAAATTCCATTTTTTGTCATGGATGTATCTTTTTTTATTATTTGTTTATGAAGATATTAGCTTTACGACTACTAAATCGTAACAAGCAGATGTAGAAATTGAATTATCGATCGGAGTATAAATTAATGCATTAATCGCCGCAGCAGGCATCTGTTCAATCAGAGATAAGCTACGAAACTCCTGGGCGCTCTTTGTAAGGGTGACCGATTTGATTGGCCAGCAAAAAAGACTGTTCTCTGCTGTGAAATCACTTCCCATTGATTCAGAAACCACCTAAAACTGTACGTCCAACTCTTCAATCACCATCATCCAATTCATTACCCACGCACAGGTCTCAGACCTATGTGCACTTCATCTTACGAAAAAAATATTTACAAATAGTACTCAATAAAAGTAGTACAGTACTTTAAATTAATACAATTAGTAGAATAGAAATATCTTATATTCCCTCAAAATTACATAACCTAAAAGGCTGATTGACAAATTAAATTCCTTACAATACAAAATTATGAAGAAATATTTTTGCAATTAGAATTCAACAAACTAAATCAAAGTAATACTGACTTAAAATAATAATATTTTGCTCAGCTCTCAATTAGAACATAAGATAATAACTTGAATCCAACCTGGATTAGATATCTCTTCATTAAATAAATTGATTTGGCACAACTCAACTAAACATTAACTAACGTATATTGATCCAACCATAGATTTAAAATTATTACTAGTAATTTGTTGTTTTTGGGATTTGCAATGTAAGTAGTAAAAAACATGTTATATTATATTTAATATATTTTGAAGTTTTGTTACAATTTTTCGTTATATCTTGTTATAATTTTTTGCAATAGAATGAATATTAATTTTGTTTAATATAATATATATCCTGTATACATAAATTTTATATTATATTTCTCATAACTCTGTGGAGTTGACAATATGTTTTCTTACAGTTAGCCAACAAAGCATTATTTATGCACTCATTATAGTACGCAAAACAGCTAATTCCTGTACTATTTACTTTGCCACACTCCAGCTGACTTTGCCGCACTCCAGATGTGCCAACTGTAGGAAAAATTGAATGTGTAACTCGTGCTGAAAGTATCTTTGCTGCACTCGAGAAACTATTCGCCTTCAGCACGTGCATAATGCATTTCTCTCGTGCAGCAAAGAGCTACTTTGCGCACTAGTGCACAAATAACTATTTCTACTCATACGTTGTAGAATCACTTTAATTTATAACTAATTTCTTCTCTTACTTTTTCCATTTTTTACAGGCGAAGCTCGTGTTCAACAACAGTTTATAATTACTGAAAACAAGAAGAAATTGCCAGTGGCGGGGTGTCTGTGCTATAGTGGCGAACTAAGAAAATCTGCACTATTCAAGGTTGTCAGAAATGACGTCACTATTTATGACGGTAAGCTACCAAACATTATCAGGACAATTCTTTATAGAAGTAAGCAATAATTCATCAATAAAACAATATAAGGTCCATCCTTATCTTAATAAAGAAGAAGAGTGGTCGTGTACGTTTGAAATTCGAATACATAATAAATAAATAAAGTTATTTATTTATTTCAAATACATGCATGAAAATTGCAAATAATAGCGGCTTACAGCTAAGTCCAAAACAAACTTCACTGAATGCAGAGATTGGTCTGCAAAAAAGACACTGTTCTCTGCTGTGAAATCACTTCCCGGTGGTTCGGAACCCACCTAACACTGTAGGTCCAACTCATCAATCACCATCATCCAACTCATTACCCACGCACAGGTCTCAGACCTATGTGGGCTTCATCATAAAAAAAAAATGGGGTAGAATTACCCGTGAGGGTCTCCCCATAAATAAAAGCCATAATCTTATTATTTTCTCTAAATAATATTATTATTATAACAATTTTAATTGTTTTTTTAATTCATCCTCCCAAAAAAAAACTTTGATCTTTCTGGACCTATGTATATTTGTACTTTCTTCTTCATTTTTATGAGAAGAATGAGGAATTAGTGGGTGAAATATGGCAGATCCTTCTGAAACACCCTGAATAAGATTAATAACATTATGACTGAAATGATCGTCGCTTACTCCATTTTAATCTTTTCTTTTTATCATTCATCTTTTTATATTTCTATCTTTCATTTTTATCTTTTGCCTTCATGTTTTATCTTCAATTATTATTTTTTTAATTTTTTATCTTTCATATTTATATCAATTTATATTTTATCTCTACCTCTTATATTTATCTTTCATCTTTCTATAATTTGTATCTTTGATTCGACGCTTTTTCCTTTTTGTAGGTAAATTGGAGTCGATGCGCCATGTGAAAGACGAAGTGGAGAAAATCAAAACGAACGTCGATTGCGGTCTCCGTTTTGCTGACTCAGGAATTCTTGTAGAAACCGGTGACGTAATCATTTGCTACCAGAAAGAGCAAAAGACGCAAACCACTGACTGGAACCCTGGTTTCTAGTCATTTACTGCTTTTGAAATAATTATTATATTGTAGTCATAACTGCTCATTGTTTTATTATGCAATACATTCGTTTTTAAAATGTGGTCTTATTGTTTTCAATTCATTACTCTCAACTTTTTTCTCATTCCAATTGTGTGCTTTTTTTTAGGATGAAGCCCACATAGGTCTGAGACCTGTGCGTGGGTAATGAGTTGGATGATGGTGGTTGATGAGTTGGACCTACAGTTTTAGGTGGGTTCCGAACCACCGGGAAGTGATTTTACAGCAGAGAACAGTGTCTTTTCTTGTCTCGCTCCAATATGTGATACTTTCTTCAGATGCAGGTTTAAAATAGACCCAAAATTCTCCCAAAAATTTACGGTTTTAGGAATAATCCCATATTGCATGATAAGCAAGGTTATAAAAAAAAAAATTGTTTCGTTTTTTTAGAACTGGAAAAACGGTGGGGAGCATTTTGGGACTTTGATTGAGCCAACGAATCAGAAATTATCAAATTTTGAGGCAGATAAAAGTGAAATACCTTCAGAAAGAAACTTATCTGATCAAATTATATTACAAGAAATATCATCGATGTGTTAACTGTGAGACAATTATATATAAAAAGTCTATTCAGATACATAGCTGGAAACAGGGTTAGTTTCAACTTTCAAGTGGCGAATAATGTGTATGGCCTAAGAAATAATTCTGTAAAACAATGCAAAATTGAGTATTCTGATTTGGTGACTGTAACAAAACAAATAAGATTTAAAAGTAGCAAGTTGATTAATCTGATGCCTCCGAAATTTCTGTATCTTGTGAATAGTGGGAAGTATTATCTGAATGTGGAACAAAGGTCATGGTTGAAGAGACATTACTTTTTCGAAATTAATGATCTGGAATAATTTTATTAATAATACTGAATTGTTTGAATCTGCGAAGGACTGTATTTTGAAACTAAATAATCTGGACTGAACTGAATTACTCCCACCAGCGAACAAGGTGTTTTCCTTCTGCTGGTTGGTGCCAAAAAAAAAACATTATTTATTTACATTTATTTAAGAAGTTATTTTATTTCATTCATTAAGTTAATGAAACTTCAAAAACTTCAAAAAAATTCTGTCAATCACCATCACCATCATCCAACTCATTACCAACGCACAGGTCTCAGACCTATGTGGGCTTCATCCTTAAAAAAAAAAAAAAAAAAAAGGAATGGGATGGTCACGCAGCAAATTGGGCAAATATATTGTGACAAAAACGTAAGAATATAGTTCTTACTGATTTAAATTTCAAAACATTTACGGATTAAAAGTTCTGCATGTGCTAAGCAGTTACTGTATGCAGACAGACAGGACTTGAAGAACTTGATACCTGACACAGGAAAGCTCTTCTTTGACTTTTCAAGTCTAACCATGGGAATTATGAGCTCGAGTGGCATTTTGTGTACTTCATTTACTACAAAAAAAAAAACTACCAACATTCCTTCCTCTTCACCGACAGCAAGCACTCATAAATGCTCCACATGGTTAAGCCTAGTTTCGACTTAACTAAGTTTGCAACAAGTTGCAAAAAAACTGCCACCGTATCCACTCTGCAACATTTCCAATGCAACACATGAATTTTTCTATTCTGACATCTGCCTAGTCTATTGTTTACCTTCTAAAAATAGATCGAGTGCATTCAGGCCAAGTTATGCAGACAACCTAGCATATTTCTTGTTTGTAAAATGAAATTTCAATATATAATTCATCTCATATTTTTCTCCACTGCAAAACTAAAATACATAAGACTTAGTACCGTTAACTTTTCAAGTAAATTCAACGACTTGCAGTCAAATTTTTATTAAAAATAAGTAGTATTTCACTTACTTTGTAGGCCAAGCGTTTTCGAGTTGTTGAAACCCATCTTCAACCCATCTTTCAACAACTCGAAAACGTTTGGCCTACAAAGTAAGTGAAATACTACTTATTTATAATAAAAATTTGACTGCATGTCGTTGAATTCACTTGAAAAGTTAATATTAACAACGCAGTTCGTCATGGAACAAGAAATCTAGGAACTTAGTACCAGTTGTACGAAAGAAAATTAAATTCAACCACCGTAAGATGACGTCATCTTACGGAGCTCAATAGGGAAGTCGTTGCACTGGCTCCGTCAAATGATGTCATCTTACGGTGGTCAAATTTAATTTTCTTTCGCGCAACTGGCCGTTAGGCTATTTGATTTTTTAAAAATGTAATTGTATTTCAATTTTACTTGATTTTTTCATAGCATGAAATTTAAGCGCTTCATCAAATCTTTTAATTTCATCAATTTACACAGCTTTAAAGTTAGAATCATTTATAGAAACCTTAAATTTCATGGTACAAAACAATCGAGCTGGTCTGAAATTAGTATGGGTCAATTTAAAAAAAAATCTCAAATTTCATGTTTTTTCATTTTTGTACCGGATAAAGAAAGATAAGAAAGCCCAGTGCTGTAGTCCGCTTCTAGAACTTCAGTGATAACATTTAAAAAATTCAAATATCTCAAATTTAATATTTTTCACTTTTGTAAAGTGTGCTAGATAAAGAAAGATAAGAAAGTTCTGTGTTGCAGCCCACTGCTAGTACTTGTCAACATTGTGCGCGCAAAAGTTTCAGGAAAAGTTGCACCAGGAATCGATTTGCAACAAATTTTGTTGCAAAAATGTGGAGCGTTTCCACTCGCAGCAGAATATTGTTTGCAATATGTTTTCAAAAAAACTGGTTGGAAAGGAAACGGGTTTTTAGTAGATAATCTATACTAAATAAATGAAAATTTGTAATTTTAAAATAAGATAATATTGTGAGACTTCCAGATTATGGACTCTTTCCCCGTACACGGATCATTAGTCCATGCGGGGAAATAAATTTCCATTGATCTTTATGTTGTATTGTATTATTTATTTATTTATTTAGGCGATGAAACCCCCATGAAGGAAGACGCTAAGCAATGCTATCTCGCTGTTCTTTTCCCCTTTTTTTCTTGCCAGTGTTGCCTCATTATTTGGCTGAAAATGCTTGTTTCCTTTCATCAGACCATTTGGGTTGGTATTGTATTGTATTATAATTATCTGTTCTATTCTTTGGAAATAAAAAACTGAACTAACCAAGTGTGCATGCACCCATACTTTAAAAGTGAATAAATACAAAAACCTATAGGAAATATACAGTGTCAGTATCAATTTTAGATTAAAGAATAATTGGATTGCTTCAATTCAGAATAGTTTCAATTTAACAAGACAAGAGAAGAGCCTGCATGAAATATGAAGACGGTTATACGGGTTGTCATGTTGCTTCCGCGAAATGATGATGATGATAACGATGACGATGTTGATAAAAATGACTGTTTCAACCTCATTAGCAGTCACACTGTTGTCAGCCTGAAATAATTATTAGTTCACTAAATAGCACCTCTATACCCGCATGGTAGGTGATTGATAGAATAGAAAATAGACGTTTCAATAATGCTGATTAGCTCTAACCTCACTCTCGTGCCTCTTTCCTGCCTCTTGCAACTTGTGTGCCACAGACGCTCAATTTTATCATATACTCGTATAATAAACATATTTTTGCTGTTATCTGTTGGCGAAATTCTTATGTTGGAGGGATTGAAGGGTTTGAGAGGGAGATGAGTAGGGATGAAATGAGGAAGGAGAAGGGGAAAAAGAACGAGGAGGAAAGAGAAGATAGTGTGAAGTGAATATATTCAATGTGAGGCATGAGTTGGCAACCAGTCTCTTAACTTATAACTTTTTTTCTCTTCTATTCAGAGTATTTGCTAAATGTCTTTAATTGACTTCATTTTTCCTCTTTCTCATTCTTTTACTCTTAAAATAGTTTCTGTATAATTCCTTTTTGATTTTAGATTAAGAAATACCATGTTACTATACTATGAACTTTGTAAATTTCTTTATAGGAAACAGTTTTGGGCTGCCAAAGCCTGTTGTTTCCAAATCTGTTTGTTTGTAAATAAATAAATATAATAGAGCAGTTTATATTCAATAATTATTTATGTTAAAATATCAAGTTAAAATATAATAGGGCCTACGCGGAACTACGAAATATAATTGAACAACTACTCAATTCTATACTCTGTTCACGCAAACGAGAGACAAACCAAAATAAACGTTTGCATCTGTGCGATTGAAAAAGTGATGACTCATATCAGCTGTAGTCAGATCAATTAATTTTTACCAGTTCACACTGAGTTCAGTATCACATTCGCTGTCACAGTTACCGGTCACTTATTTAATGCGAGTTAACTGTATTTCTGTAGTTAATTGTGAATTGGCTACTGTGAATCTGTTCGAAGATACACTCTCGCACGCCCATTGTTGTTTACATCGTCTCCTCTTTCCATGAACAGAGTATAGTAATTGAATCAAATCATATTGGATACTGAACTGGACTATATATAGTTCACTGCCGGACTGGTAAGGATTTGGGCCATCGGCTAGCTAGATCGACTCTCCAAGGGCCCCCAAGACAATTTCTGATCCCTCAGGAATGAATCATCAAGAGTGAATTATGGAATGTACGTAGAGAGATTGATTGGATGATTGCTTGATTAACTCTCCACGAAGAATCACGTGCATTAATCTATATTTTGATATCTCGTAGGCAATGGCAATGTGCTAAGTTTTGACATTTTTTATATGCAAGTTAGCTACAATCGACTGTCGATTGAGTGTCGATACGCTCACTCTCGATGTACATCGATTAAGAAGTTTCGAGCATCGAATAGAGCGATAGCCGTATGCTTTGAGCACTGATCATTCGAAACTTCGATTTTAGCAATTTTAAGCAATATTATGGTAATTTCAAGGAAATTCTCATAATTTTATGTTTAAAAAATGTTGTTGAATCAAAAAATACATGTTACTCGAAGGTGGATACAGAAGAAAATCATTTTTACCACAATAACTCATAAATTTTAGTGTTTTTTGATGATATATCTGAAAAAATTGTTACGATACAATTTTGAAACATTTTTTAACGAATCTTCATATCATTGTGCATCGAATAAGTTGGTTTCCTATCTTTCCACGAAGAATCACGTGCGTTAATTCATATTTTGATATCTCTTAATATCACTCTCGATGCACATCGATTAAGAAGTATCGAGCATCGAATCACTGCCGGACTGGGAAGGATTTGGGCCGTCGGCTAGACTCTCCAAATGCCTCCTAGAAAATTTCTGAAATCTCAGGAATGAGTCATCAAGAACTATGGAATGTAGGCTACGTAGATAGAGAAAGAGTCAGCGCACCCCACTCGCTCACTCGTTTCTCTCTCTCTTTCGCACAGGTTCACTGGAGCTGGAGAGAAATGCGCAACGCCTAGGAGGATTTGGTGAATGTATACTATGGAATAATTTTATGAATGATTCGAACAAGATTTTATTAGTTGTTGAATTAATATTCACCTGCAAAAAATAAACGATTGATTTTTTTGTGCGGAGGATCCAGACTTACTGGGCTCCGGGCCGTGGGCGATCGCTGACCAGCCTGGCCAATCCGGCACTGCTATAGTTTATTGAAATCTATGAATGCTTTTTCCTTAGATTATAGATAAATCGAAGCACAGAATGATATTCCACTAGCGCTGATAATCGAACGACGTCACACCTACCTACTTCTTCAATCAAATATTGATCACCCACGAAATTTGTTTAAAAAAGACAAGATCTTAAATAGGCTACCTACTTTCAGTAGAGAATTAGTTGAAAAAGAAGTGATAGACATTGAAATATTTAAAATAATCTAATATCAAAACTTACCCCGTATTTTTATCTAAATTATAATTTTCACTCACTTATACTGGAGATACTGGAAGGATGCATTTCAATCTAATATTAAAACTGACACTGTATTTCACTTTTATATATTGTTTTACTCACTTATATTGGAGATTCTTGAGGGATGCATTTCACTTCTGAAACGAAGCTTCGTCAGCCTCTGAAACGAAATGCATCCCTCAAGCATCTCCAATATAAGTGAGTAAAACAATAGGCCTATATAAAAGTGAACTACAGTGTCAGTTTTAATATTAGATTGTTCATTAAGTATTTCGTCATGGAAAACATCACAGATACATTTTACTTCTAAAGAGAAGCTTCATCAGCCTCCTTAGAGAAAAATTAATTATAAGAATGTATTATCGAAACTGACACTGTATTTCTATTTATATTATGATGTTTACTCACTTATTCTGGAGGAATGCATTTCGCTTCTAAAGAGAAGCTTCATCAGCCTCAATCAGCCTTAGAGACTGATGAAGCTTCTCCTCAGAAGCGAAATGCATCCCTCCAGTATAAGTGATTGAAAATTATAATTTAAATAGAAATACAGTGTCAGTTTCGATATTAGATTGTTCATCAAGTATTTCGTCATGTAAAACATCACAGATTAAAAATAGTAAGGAAAGTAGACAGTTTGTTAATTTTTTCCAGCTGTCGATGCTCACATGAGTCTGAGACTTGTGCGTGGGTAAAAAGGTTGTATTATATCTTAGAATATATTCGTTGAGAATATGCCAAGCTCAACTGGAATAGAGCCCCTGACCGCACACTAACATATTATTGTCTCCACAAGGATATTAATTTCATTCTTAAAAAATTGATGATTTGAGCATAGCATAAAATATTTTTAGACTATCTTATAAGAGCAAGATAGCATACGTTGCTAAGCAGCTTAAATCATGACGACTTTGATCTGTCTTAACAGGTAATTTCATGATTATATTTGATTATCTGTAATAAGCCTAAACACTTGATTTAACCTGTTTTGGTCTTATCAACTCAAATTGTCTATTCCTGAATTTCTTTTCTTAGTTCTTCTTTTCTTTAGTTTTGCTGTGTTCTCTGTTCATCATTTCGCCTCCTTTCACTAACTCATTGTCATTCTTCTCCATACATTACTCATCTTTTCACATATCTTTCTGTCAAATCGTTTGCATTACCATTATATAATTTTTTTGTTAAACTCCTGCTCATATATACAAAATTGACTTACTGTCTCACCTTCTTTGGGTTTCCTTACATTTTGTACTGGGTTGGCTTCACCATCAACGATATTTCATAAATCTATATTTCTGTATTTCAAGTTGATTATTAGCCTACTTTTAAGTTATATTCATAGAGCAGAATTTAAATCCACTTACACATTTCTTGGTCATTTTTTATGTTGCAAACTCTCCTAAAAATTGTATGATAATGTGAAGTGTGGTACTGGATGTTGATTTCGAGGGATAAATCATTTATTTATACTTATCAGGTATTATACTAGAGGTAGGCCTATACTGATGAGGTCACAGGCGATTTTTTGTACATGCTACTTAAGCGAAATAAAAACCAATACTGAATTTATAGTCATTGCATAATAGAATACCTTATTCGACACTGTTATCAACAGTAAATCATCTAATTTAAATCATGAGTCTAATGCAAGTCATTGTGAGATGTCAAATAAAGTAATACTGTTTTATTATAATGTCACGTTTTTTTTTTATAACGTGTCGGGTTTATTGAAATTTGCAAATGTTGGCCCATAAAATTGAATTGAATTTAAAAAAATTGTGGCAATAAAAGAACATTTATTATTTGTGGAACTATCTACAAAGGAACGAAGGTACTTGTTAACAAATTCTATTCTCATCAAGATTACATTTTATGACAAAATCGTGATCACGTGTTCTATGATTGAATTTTGTCGGCGGCATAATGTTATTCGCATTAAGAAGCATGAATTTTATTGCAGCTTTGTGATTTATCCACCATCAGATCTCAACATTGAGCAACAGCTACTGGATTCAATTGTGAAACTATTTTTTTTTTGTATTTTCTCTTTAATTTTGTATTGATTTACAACCTCATTGTTTATTCAATTGATAAAAATGTATGATATCGCAGCCACTATTATGAAAAATATAGTAAAATGAATTCTGTACTTTAAGTTGAATGAGTCAAAACTGAATAATGTACTAGTGCTTTTTTCTTACATTCAAAAACGCATCCCATATTTTCCAAGATTCTTCATGGAATCACATTTTTACAAGCACAGTGATTATTTATTCAAACAATGCAATTTTAAAGTTCACTTCAATTCTCCGCGTAGTATATCTACAGTATATCATGAAAATATTACATTACAATGTGATTTTATATGGGTATTCACCAGTCTTAGCTCACAACAATAACTAAATTATCATGGAAAAACATTACCGTTTATAAACTAAAAAAAAACACTTTTAAATGGAAATTAACTCACGTTATGGCGTGACGGCCGTTTCGCTCTGTTGTCTAGAGCATCGTCAGACGACCCACAGTACACTGACTTAAGGTATGAGTTTGAGGTTTTTTTAAGTTTATATTACATATTAGTGGAAACAAGATGGATCTTCAACATCATAATTACCGTTTAGTTAACTTTTCAAGTGAATTCAACGACTTGCAGTCAATTTTTTTTTTAAGATCAAGTAGTATTTTACTTACTCTGTAGGCCGAACGTTTTCGAGTTTCGTTTTCAAGGCCTTGAAGATGGGTTTTAACAACTCGAAAACGTTCGGCTTGCAGAGTAAGTAAAATACTACTTAATCTTAATAAAAATTTGACTGCAAGTCGTTGAATTCACTTGAAAAGTTAATATTTCCCGCAGTTCGTCATGGTACAAGAAATCCAGGAATTACACGGTATAGGCTGATAGAATTAACTAGGTACTTGGTGGTAATGAAAAAAGTGGAATAAAATATAGTGAGTGGATAGAAATTATTACAAGAAAATAGTGTAGCCTATGCCACAGCAAATATGATAGATCATCAAAGGATATTCATAATTATTATGAATAAATTCATACTTTGTAAAGTAGGTCAGTCAATAATATTTTAGCCTGATAGGCCAAGTGAACTAACTTTACACAATGCGTAATCCATTGCTATTTTCACTATGACTTTTTTTAAAGCATTTTTGCAGTAGGCTTTGTCAATAAATTGAATAATTTTAGAAGCAACAGCTAATTTTGTAATTTATTGATAAATGTGAATAGATAAAAATGAGGTTTTGTCCAATTCCTTATCATTCTTTGCAGGTACTACAATTTTCCTCTGAAGTACTTTTTTCTTGTTTTCCTTATATAAATGTTGCTATTGAATTTGTAATTGTGATTTTGTTAAATGTGAATTTGTATTACTTTGAGGATAATAAATTGAATTGAATTCTTCAGCATTAGAGTTTCATCGACAGATAACAGCAAGTAGGTGTTCTTTATTCAGGATTCGTACAGATCCAAAATTCTTTAACAAAATTCATCTTAACTTAACTATTACCAATACCAATTAACTATTGGTATTTGTTAAATAGGATTCATTTTACATTCTAGTTAATTTGACTGCGGTACGTCCAGGCTTAGTACACAAAGTGCACCCATCTATTCATCCGAGTGAATCACTTAGTTGAACACACAAAATCAACAGAAAAAAACGTTAACCAGCCAATTTACGTTCACAATAAATTATTTAAAATTAACGTTTCAACGTGGCGACATCGGCCAGCCATCCGTGCTGTTCGAGGCGACTGGAATAATTGTTGCAATCAAGCAGACACACTTTTGAATGTCGAGCAGTTTTTTATCTTTCTTTTTCTTTCTTTCATCCACCTGTATTTCAATCAGCAGCCTACTTTCGCTTTCCGTTAATGAGCTCTCGAAACAATTCTGCAAGTACCTAACCCAACCTAACCTAACCTAACGTCGCAATGTTCGCAGAACCGCAATTATTGGTAAAGTCACAAATTATGCGCATGAGCAGTTTGTCCATTCTCCTCATCTGGAAGCTGCCTTCATGACAAAACTGCAAGCGCTCTGATATTGAAGCTAGTTAGCTGATGCCTACACGCTTCAATAATTCATTGAATTCGCTTGTAAACTTGTTATTTTATGCTTAGAAATAATACAGCTCACACTTGTGGATTTTGTTAAGAAAAATAAAACGTGTTAGCTGTTTAAATGTGCTATTTTATATGTTAAAAAATATGCTAGAAAATTTTTTATTTTCTTAGAAAATAAAAATATTATTTTGTTGAAAAGTAATGAAATTTTCAAATTTATTTATTTATCAAAAACATTTTACAATACAATGAATGGATAATATAATATTATATATAATACAACGATAATAATTTCATGCCTCAAGTTTTTTCAAATATAAAAATGTAATTAATAAATTAATATACCCCACTATAATACTATGTGTTGGGGTTTTTCTACTTCAAATGTTTTCTATATTACTCAAGATATTAGTGTGTAAGTTTTAAAAGTGATTAATTACAATGCATTAAATAAAAGTGAAAAAGAAAATTAGTTGAAAAGTTTAAAATAAGTCATGAAAAAGAACGAAAAAAGTAGTTGCTCAACTATTTACAGTCTTACTAAGTTCTCACTAATGTCCACTCCAATGTCTATCAGCCATTGACTAAACTTCTTTTTAAAATGATATGTGTTTGAAATGTAAACTGAAAAATGTAAAATGAAATTTGTAAACACTGTGTTTCAAATGTATGACGGGTAGCCATCGGAACGAGATGCAGGCTTCTGAAATAGACCCAATTGAATGAGAGCTTTCACATTGAGTTTTAATGCATCAGGTGGTCGTCAGAACAAGATACAGGTTTTAAATACAGTGAATAAAGTGGGACCTTTTATACTGGAATCAAATGCAACATGTGACTGTCGGAAAGAAAAGTACGGTAGTTTTTTTAAATAAACAGAAATAAATAGAAGCTTTCGCATTGCTATCAAATGCAACAGGTGGCCGTCGTAACTAGGTATCCAGTAAAATTCTGAAAGAATGTAAAGATCAATTGTTAGACCCTTTGATTCATCTGATCAATCATTCATTAGAACAAGGTGTTTTTCCAGATAATTTAAAAGAGGGGAAGATCTTGCCAATGTTCAAAAGTGGTGATAGAGAAAAGGTAGAAAACTATAGGCCCATTAGTATTTTAAATGTAATAAGTAAAATTTTTGAAAGAGTAGTTCTAAATAGGTTACTTCTGCACCTTCAAGAAGCTAACTTTATCTGTGATGAACAGCATGGCTTCCAGAAAGGGAGATCAACAAAAACAGCCATAGTTTCTCTAGTTGAAAAACTAATAGATATAATAGATTCAGGTGATAAAGCTAATGCAATCTTCTTAGATCTGTCAAAGGCATTTGATTGTGTTAATCATAGAACTTTATTGGAAATACTGCAAAATGTAGGTGTAAATGGGGTTGAACTGAAATGGTTTGAATCATATCTTATTGGGAGAAAACAATGTGTAGAACTAACTACAGTAGTTGGTAATAGTATAGTAAAGAATAAATCTAATAAATTAGAGGTGCAAGCTGGAGTGCCTCAGGGGCCAATACTAGGTCCATTGCTTTTTTTTTTATATGTCAACCGTTTACCTAAAGAATTAATTAGTGGTAGAGCCCTCTTATTTGCTGATGATACATCACTCATTTTCAGCAATTCCATTCTAGATAATTTAGAAATAAGTGCCCATATAGGTGTGCAGTCCATTGTCCAATTTTTAAATCAGTTGAAATTAACTATAAATAGTAAAAAATGCCAATACCTTCAATTCAAAAACAAACATAATTTAAATGAAGATAGGGCTATAAACGTGTTTGTAAACGATAATCAATTAGACCAGGAAGAAAAAATTGCATTTCTAGGAGTTACGTTGGATAGACGATTGACCTGGACTCCATACATTGAGAAAATATGTAGTAAAATTTCATCTGGGGTATTTGTCCTGCGACAGCTCGCTAGATTGAATGACAAAAAGTTACTTTTTACAGCTTACCATGGGCTCTTACTGTCACATATTAGGTATGCTATCTTAGTATGGGGTAATTCATCAAAACAAAATCTTGATAGGGTGTTTAAGATCCAAAAGAAAGCGGTTAGGTGTATAGAAAGAGTAAATAGATTAGATTCATGTAGGCCGTTGTTCAAGAGACTTGGTCTCCTAACTGTACCCTGCTTATATGTGTATGAAGCTACTTTATATGTAAAAACGAATGATATTAACCAAAATCTTGATGTACATGATTATAATACAAGAAGACGAGGAGATTACCACTTGGTGAGTCACAATAGTAGCTTATTCAAACAAAAACCTAGTTATATTGGTAGGAAATTCTACAACAAGCTACCGCAGTTTTTGAAGAGTCTTGAAAATATAGAAATATTTAAAAAACAATTGAACAAATATTTAGTTGATAAAGCTTTTTATAGTCTACAAGAGTTCCTTTCACATCAAAATTAAGCCTCACCTCAACTAATTGAAGTAATTATGGTATCTAGTGTATAATATTGTTGATCTGACTTGTCTTATACTCCTTAACTGGAGTCTCCAAGACGTAATCTACAAAAAAAAAAAAAAAAAAAAAAAGAAGCAATTTCTCGAAATACACACAATTGTATGAGACCTTTCACACCGGAATCAAATGCAACAGGTGGCCGTCGGAAACAAAACTACCGTTTTTGAAATACATAGAACTAAATAGGAGCTTTCGAATGGCTGTTAAATGCAACAGGTGGCCGTCGAAACTAGAAGCAATTTTTTGAAATGCACCCAATTTAATGAGAGCTTTCACACTGAGTTTTAATGTAACAGGTTTACACTCCTCTGAAGGAGAAGCAGGTTTTGAAATACACGTAATTGAATGAGAGTTTTCACAACCTGTAAGTTACACACAGTGGGAGAAAAAACGTCATGTAATTAGAATCTAATTAGCTTGTGGTTGAGATTAACTATAGGCCTACATTCAAATATTTAAACAGAATTTATTAATTTCGAATTCCTTTAATTGCTATTACTTTATACTGAAGACTTCCGCAATGGCGGATATTGACAACAGCATTGAACAGCTGATGGGAATCGATGAATGCTACTGTACAAAAATATCAGTCACCACCGGGAATCGAACCACGGACCTCTCAATTGCCGGTTGCGGAAGTCTTCAGTATAAAGTAATAGCAATTAAAGGAATTCGAAATTAATGAATTCTGTTTATGTATATTTGTCAGTTTATTCAATTGTCAGTCACTTCAAACTATCAAATATTTACTTGAAATAAAAAACAGAGACAGTGTTATGAAAGATTATTACTCTCATAGGAATCTTGTTTTCAATTTGAAGGAATATTGATTCTTTACAATTTGCAAAATTGAGTGAAGCTCAATCAGTGGATTGAGTCACTCGCATTGATTCAGTAATACGTTCTTGGTAATAATAATTATTTCTATACCGCCCTGCAAAGGATCTTTCATGAGAATTTGGTCAAAACTATAATAATTTTCTATAAGATAACGTACATTATAGTAACATTTATATGTAAAAAATTGTGATATAGGCCTAAACCAAAATATTAACGTAGGGTGATTACAATACATGAAGCCGAGGAGATTATTACTTGTTGAGTCACAGTAATAGGTTATTCAAACAAAAACCTTGTTATATTGGTAGGAAATTCTACAACAAGCTACCGTAATATATATCTGAAAAGAGTCTTGGAAATATAGAAGTATTTAAAAAAACAATTAACAAAATATGTAGTTGATAAAGCTTTTTATAGTGTACATGATCAAAAGTTCCCTTCAGATCTTCACATCGAAATTGGTAATATTGTAATAATTATTGTTTTTTCTTGACTTGTCTTATACTCCATAGCCTGAGTCTTCTAGACGTGATTATTAAAGGCGTAATAAGAACGTTTTGTCACAGACCGTATAAGAGATTTGACCAGCGAGCCTATCTTTATATCTTTATTCTTGTATACAGCTAGGTATATTTATATAATGAATAATAAGACGAAATTGTCACAACCACGTTTATTAAAACTTAGAGAAACTAGTTTGATAGAGATTGATAATGGTGTAACAACCGAAACTAGTTTCTCTAAGTTTTAATAAATGTTGTTGTGACAATTTCGTCCTATTATTCATTATGGATACCTTCCACAATATCACCTTCGCCACTACAAAGAAAGATATCTTTATATAGCCTACAATTCTAGTGGATCTGAATCTTAATCCCCATAATCAAATTAAATAATTCAATCTATCTTTATAGCTTCATCTATCTTTATGTCTTTATACCTATATAAAATATATCTTTATTTATATGTTTTTACCTATATTTATATCTTTATTCCTGTATATCTTTATATAGCCTACAATAACTAGTCGATCTGAATCTTAAACCCCATAATCAAATTAAATAATTCAATCTATCTTTATAGCTTCATCTATCTTTATGTCTTTATACCTATATAAAATATATCTTTATTTATATGTTTTTATCTATCTTTATTCCTGTATATCTTAATATAGCCTACAATTCTAGTGGATCTGAATCTTAATCCCCATAATCAAATTGAATAATTCAATCTATCTTTATAGCTTTATCTATCTTTATGTCTTTATACCTATATAAAATATATCTTTATTTATATGTTTTTATCTATCTTTATTCCTGTATATCTTAATATAGCCTACAATTCTAGTGGATCTGAATCTTAATCCCCATAATCAAATTGAATAATTCAATCTATCTTTATAGCTTTATCTATCTTTATGTCTTTATACCTATATAAAATATATCTTTATTTATATATTTTTACCTATCTTTATATCTTTATTCCTGTATATCTCAATATAGCCTACAATTCTAGTGGATCTGAATCTTAATCCCCATAATCAAATTAAATAATTCCACCTCCGGTTTTCCATATTCTTTCAATGCCTGGTGTAGCTCTTCTACTCACGGATCTTCCTACCAAGGTTGTTTCTGTCAGAGCTTTTATCAGTGATCACTTACTAGCATTCAAGTTCAATGCTCATGAGGAAAGAGAGATCCGGGATTTTCTGAGAGTAATTATAATCAAATCAAATCTTCATTCATTCTATTCAATGTAGTATTCATCAGAATAAGCTCGCATTCTTTGTTTGGAGATTTCATTCATTAATGTAGTATTCATCAGAATAAGCTCGCATTCTTTGTTTGGAGATTTGTTTTATAATTCTTTATTATCATGCAAATTATTTGGGGATCAAGTAGGGTAGACGGTGCTATCAAAATGTTAGAAAAATGTTGGAGTATATTTGACTTGTAATAGACATTATAAGAGGTTCCTTCAGCTTTAAAACATTGATAATTTGTAAATCAATTTTTTAAGGAATCGATTGCTATTTAATTGCCTACGTCTCAACAAAATTCAGTTTACAATTGAATGTTCATGCTCATTTACCCACATACAAAATCTTACCGACCACTTTATCAAGAATCTTAACATACATACAATTAATTTTTGAGATAAATAATTATGTTTTTGAGAAATTTTGAACAATTACTGTAAGCTTTCTTTTTTAAAAAAATATCCAAGACCAACAAAGCGTTGTTCGAATATAAAGAAAGTAATGTTCGCAATTGCAATATCAGATGTCAGTTCAAAAGCAAGAACTATGGTTTGCAATGAAGTATGTTATAGTCTACGATTTAAAATAGTTTAAAAAATTCTACGACTATGACGATTGCCACTGAATCGATCATGTAGTTAGTTATAGCAAGTACAGATTGAAAACCACATTTATCAGATTCTTATCTATTTGGCTTAAATTTTTATCAATATTTATTTTTATTGAAATTTTTTTACAGATTATTACATCTTAAAGACACACTTGTAGGTAAATTTCCATATCAAATACAGAAATTTTATGTAAAAATTCATAAATTTAATAATTCTTTTTGCAGTTTCAAGGAAACAAGCACCGCTTGGTGTTTGAGTTGTCAAGAATTCAATATATTATTTTATTTCACGACAGAATAAAGACACTTTTATCATCAACTATGTGATTATTCTATTCTTAGTACAAATACAATCTTTCATTGAAACTGACACTGAATTTCTATTTAAATTATGATTTTCACTCACTTATATTTCGAAGAGAAATGCATCCCTCCAGTATCTCCAGTAAACGTGAGTGATAATCATATATTAAATAGAAATACTGTGCCAGTTTTGATAATAGATTGTTCATCAAGTATTTCGCCATGGAAAATATAACAAATATTTTAACTTTGGGAACATTTTTAACCATTGAACTATATACACTGATATACCATACACTGATACCGTACACTGATATACATATATACTGTCCAAAGTACTTTTTAATACCTATATATTAAAAAATAAAGCAGGAAAAATAATTCTCAACAAGAAAGGAAAATAAAAATAAATAAAAAATACTAGAATAGGCACGTTTTAAGCGTCTACACTTCACAGAAGAATTTGTAATGTTGAAGAATTTGTTCTGGGATTCCACTTATGAAGCTATAGTTACAATATCACTTATCAGTTCTTATCCAAGA
Source organism: Conomelus anceps (assembly GCA_948455865.1). Classification (NCBI taxonomy): domain Eukaryota; kingdom Metazoa; phylum Arthropoda; class Insecta; order Hemiptera; family Delphacidae; genus Conomelus; species Conomelus anceps. The sequence continues at coordinate 72,341,422 of OX418219.1, forward strand.
ACTTTGCGATGGAAAATATGATAAAATATACAGAAAAACTTTTTTATTTTATCTTAACTTATTCAATAATACATCTAAAAAAATTTATATTTATATCTGCTAATCTTCTACTACAAGAATAAAAAAAAAACTATTTCTGGCTATATTAGATTTTGTATTGGATGTTGTAGAGTTCCGTATTAAAATGAAATATAGGAATAACTATATTTATTTAGGCTGGTTATTATCATCATTGTTTTGCTGATGATACATGGGCATGTGTCTGAAATTTATTTGTGTGTGGGTACTGAGGTGAATAATGACACAAAATATGCCAGGCTGAACACGAATCGAACCCTTGACCGCAGTAGTATCAGTCAGTCAGATAAGCATCCTAATTACGCCAATGCCGCTGCCTTATGACACAGATAATGAGAGTTGTATTACATAATACATAGAGTTATTGTTTACTGTATATCTGTATGAAAAAAGTAACATATTAAAGTATGTGTTTAAAGTGATTGGAAATATTGGAAACATGGCCGATTTCGACTTTGGGTTACTCTTTAAGACCTCAAAATTATGTTTTGGTCCATTCTTCGCAGGCGAGGAGTGAGGTAGGTTGCGATTACTTTCCTCACTGAACTAACAGAGTTGAACCTATGTCAAGCTCAGCAAAACACATTTTGAAACTGAATGTTTTTCAGTCCACTCCCACCTCTACACAGGGTCCTTAACATCATGTTTTGGTCCATACTACGCAAACGAGGAGTGGGATAGATTGCGATACCTTCCCTCACTGAGTTAACAGAATTGTACCAATGTCAAGCCCACCAAAACAAATTCTGAAGCTCTATGCTTTCCAGTCCACTCCCATCTTTACACAGGGTCTGGCTGCACAGGTGAGTGTGTATACTATCTAGCACAATTCTGAGCTACCACCTGCGTCCAAGCCATCATTCGACAGAGACGTTTGGAAAGCAATACAATTGATGTAGGCTATCTTTTTTTGTATATGAGATAAATAAAACTTAATTAACTTAAGCTACAGTAAAACACATTCATTATACGATATAATAATTATTATATACGAGTAGCAGGCAGTCAAAGATAAGCATCGTAGAAATTAAACTGCTGCCATTTACACATTTAATAAATGTATAATATATACATTTCAGATTCTTTGCTGTAAAACCACTTCTCAGCTGTTCGGAACCCACCTAAAAATGTAGGTCCAACTCATCAATCACCATCATCCAACTCATTACTCATGTACAGGCCTCAGACCTATGTAGGCTTCATCCTCCGAAAAAAAAATTATTGCTACATTATTATTTAGGCTAGTTATTATCATCATTTTTTGATGATGATACATAAGTATGTGTCTAAAATTTATTTACTGCCGCTTAGTGCAGTTGTTCGGGTCGTCGCAACTTCAGCTTGCTGTCGTTTCAGCGGTCGTGGGTTCTTTTTTTTGTAGATTACGTCTTGGAGACTCCAGTTAAGGAGTATAAGACAAGTCAGATCAACAATTATACACTAGATACCATAATTACTATATCAATTAGTTGAGGTGTTAATTTTGATGTGAAAGGAACTCTTATACACTATAAAAAGCTTTATCAACTAAATATTTTTTCAATTGTTTTTTAAATATTTCTATATTTTGAAGACTCTTTAAAAACTGCGGTAGCTTATTGTAGAATTTCCTACCAATATAACTAGGTTTTTGTTTGAATAAGCTACTATTGTGACTCACTAAGTGATAATCTTCTCGGCTTCTTGTATTATAATCATGTACGCCAAGATTTTGGTTAATATCATTATTCGTTTTTACATATAAAGTAGCTTCATACACATATAAGCAGGACTTATATGTCCCCACGCAGGAATCCCGCTCCTCCGTCTTGCATCTATGTGTGCTATCATTCACCTCATTACCCACGCACAAGTCTCGAACTCATGTGGGCATCATCAGCAATAAGAAAAATATTACATACGATGTTATATATCCACTTTCATTAACGCTTATAAAACACTTATGACCAAATAGTCGATGGCTCCGAATTAAAGAAAGAAGCGTGACAGATCGGTAGTCAGACAGAAAGAAATGTGCTGCAAGATGAAGGTTAGAAAGAGAGCGCAAAGAAGGTGGAGTGATAAAGTGAAAGGAAAGAGGAATCTAAGAGCTGGATGGTAGTGGAAGGTGAGAGGAATGAGTAACGAAGGCAACCCATCGGCTGGAGCAGAGTTAGCGTCCGTCAGTGTGTCCACAGCCTGAGACGCGCGCTGGTGAATTGTGCGGTTGTGTAGTCGGGCCTCATGCACGGGATACCGGGTACAGTGACTGAAACAACATTTTTCGAAATTTATTCGCCCCGAAATTGTCGCAAAACTCAAATAATCTTTGAATAGTTCAAAAGTAGTGATCGTTTTCAACATATTTGAAGGTCCAGTATTGTAGAAGAATACTGTAGATCTGTAGATGAAATTAGATATTTTTTTAAAAGATCATTAGACGAATTTTATTTAAAAAAAATTATTATTGATTATTTTGATCGTTTGCAACATATTTGAGGGTTCAGTGTGGAATATTAGAAAACTTATTAAAAAAATCAACCAATAGTTACTGAGTTCTAAAGAGTTAGTGTCCTGAAACATTAGTTTTAGAAGTGCAATTTACTAAAAGATCATTAGAAAATTTATTTGAAAACAAATTCAGCTAATACTTACAGAGTTCCATCAAATTTCTTATAGTGTTCTTCTGGAACATTTTAAAGTACAGTGTTGGAGTGAAATATTAGAAAAAACAATTTTCAAGTCTGAAAAACATTTTTGAAAATGACTAGAACAGTTAAAATTTGTAGTAGAAGAAAAATGAACTGCCCATCAGTGAATTGTGGATCACGTTCAGTGTTTTCATTGAGTTTATTGACATTTCTTCTAGCTTCTATAGTTGATGGACAAATATCTCAAGAACAAGGTAAGTGAAAGATTTTTATTTTATATTTATATGGCGTAAATTGGTTAAACTCTTATTGAAGTTTTCTGGCAATTTATTGAATCAACTTCGCAAATAGAAAAGTGTAAAATTTAAAACAAATAGAGAGTAGGGAGTATAGTCATTGAAAGATTCAAGCATCAGTAAGATAGTTGAATATTTTAGTTCACCGGTATGAAATGAAGGTACTTTCATGACTAAGTTAGTTCACAGGTATGAAATGAAGTTACTTTCATGACTAAGTTATGTATAATGTATAAAAAGCTTGAAATCAATTTTTATATATCCTAAAGTTTTCGCTTTGTTAATGATAGATGCATAAACACTAGAAAAGGTATATTGACGTTGATCTACTGAATAAATACAAGGAGTCAAACCCCATTATTAGAATAATTATGTAACCTAAAACTGTAGGTCCAACTCATCAATCACCATCATCCAACTCATTACCCATTAGGTCTAAGACCTATGTGGGCTTCATCCTCAAAACAAAATAAAAAATATATCAAGACTCTCTCAATTCACATTGTTCTTTCTCTATTAACGTTGTAAAGATCAAATCAAATTTCATTGCCCAACAACAAAAACAAACATACAAAGCAAACTTGAATTAGAATAAATAAGAAAAATATATAAGCTTGTAGATCAACATAAACATAATCAAAAGAAAAGAAAAAGGGACAAAAAACATAGGAAAACACAATCAAAAGGTTCTTTTCAGAACCAGGACACCCAACTTCATGTTGGCAGTATTTTAAAAATCTTACAGTTGAATGTTGAAGGTATTACCAAAGCCAAAATAGAAATCCTTCTGAAGCTCATTGAGGTACACAAAATTGACGTAGTTGCTCTTCAGGAAACTCATGTGGATATGGATCATCAAAGTAGGCTGGTAATACCAGGTTTTGCACTTATTGGTGCAAAGTTTCATCCTAAACATGGCCTGGCCACTTACATTAGATCAGGCATTGCACACTCAGCTGCACCTGTGCAAGTGGAGGATGAAAACTGTATTGCCAGTAAGATAGGAGAGTACACGTTTTTCAACATATATAAGCCACCCTCACGATCATGGCCAACAAACGTGCTTCCAGGTTCAGATGCATACTCTGTCTATGCTGGGGACTTTAATTCCAGACACATATCGTGGGGCTATTCCTCAGTGGATGAGGCAGGAGAGAGACTGCTCACATGGGCAAATGCTAACAGACTGCACCTACTTCATGATGCAAAACAACGCAAAACCTTCAAATCTGGCCGATGGAACACTGAAACCAACCCAGACCTCTGTTTTGTGGCAACCAGTGGGGACAACAAAAAGCCCATTCCTTGTGAGCGCATGGTCCTGCATGACTTCCCACGCTCACAGCACCGCCCATCAGTCATCAGCATTGGGCTGTCTATTCCAATTGTAGGAGGACACCCTGTAGCCCGCTGGAACCTAAGAAGAGCAGATTGGGACAAGTTTGAGAAGTATATCGAGGACAATATCAAGCGTATTCCTCCCACAGTAGAAAACTACAGCAGATTTCTTGGACTGGTTCTAGCATCAGCAAAAAAGTCCATTCCCAAGGGTTTTACCAGGGGCTACATCCCATGCTGGACAGATAGATGCAAAACTCTGCTGGAAGAAGCTCAGAAAGGAGACCGGAGGGCTGCTGATGAACTGATTCAGGAACTTGATGTTGAGCGACTGAAGCGATGGAGGGAAACTACAGCCAGCTTAGATTTCAAACATTCAAGTAGGAAGGCTTGGGCAGTTGTCCGCCGTTTGGGTGCAGCCCCCAACATTGCTCCCCTCAAGCCAAAAGTGAGTGCAAACAGTGTGGCTAAGGTATTGAAAGAAAACAGTAAGCCCATCATAAGCAGAGAGGCTAAAAAGGAAGTCAGAGCCCAATTGAAACAGGTCTTTGCCTCCTATGGGAATATGTCAACATATGTGGATGAAGTACAGGAGAGTGAGGTTGTTAATGCCATCAAATGTATCAAAAGCAACAAGGCTCCTGGAGTTGACGGCATCCTTCCCGAATTTATAAGGCACTTGGGTAATAAAGCAATCAGATGGCTCTCAGCTTTCTTCTCTGAGGTGATAAGAACTTGCAGGCTTCCCCCTGAGTGGAAGGCTTCAAAAGTAATTGCTATTCTGAAGCCAGGGAAGCAGCCTGATAACCCAAAAAACTACCGCCCCATTTCTCTGCTCTGCATATGCCTGAAACTGCTGGAAAGAATAATCTTGGCACGAATATCACCCACAGTTGAAAAACATCTGCCCAGGGAGCAGGCTGGTTTTCGCCAGAAAAGGAGATGCTCAGACCAGGTTCTTGCCCTTACTACACACATTGAGAGAGGGTTTGAGAACAAGAAGAAGACAACAGCGGTGTTTATAGACTTAACTGCAGCATTTGATACTGTGTGGAAGTCAGGGTTACTGCTGAAACTGGGAAGGATTTTCAAATGTGCCAGACTTGTAAAATTATTCGATAGTCTTCTATCAAACCGTAGTTATAGAGTGCATCTGGGAGAGCAAATCAGCAAGAAAAACATATTGAATAACGGAGTGCCCCAAGGATCTGTTCTCTCACCAGTCCTATTCAATGTCTATACATCAGACATCCCATCCACCAGGTGTAATAAGTACATGTATGCAGATGATATTGCCCTGGCAGCTCAAGGATCAAGCATTGCAGAAACTGAGAGCATACTCCAGACAGATATTGATAAAATTACGGATTACCTGCAGTACTGGGGATTAAAGCCAAACCCCAGTAAAACAAATATCATCTCTTTCCACCTTAATAACCAGCAGGCTAGAGTTGCTCCAGTGGTGAACTTTTGTCAGGAGCAGATTCCAATAAACCACCATCCCACATACTTAGGAATCACCCTAGATAGATCTCTCACTTATCGTGAACACCTGGAAAAGTTGAGGAGAAAACTGACTTCTAGGGTTAATCTCCTGCAAAAGTTGGCTGGATCATCGTGGGGTAGTGGAGCTGCTACTTTGAGAACTGCAGCTCTGGCACTCGTGTACAGTGCTGCAGAATATGGTGCCCCCATTTGGCTGGGCAGCAGCCACACCCGTTTGATCGATGCAGCCTTGAATAGTGCTATGCGTACAATTACCGGATGTCTGCTGCAAACAGAGACTGAATGGCTTCCTGTACTCAGTAACATCCCTCCCCCGCATATCAGAAGACAGGAAATCGCTAGCAGAGAACTAAGAAAAATATGTGGAATACCAGAACTCCCAATCCATGAAGACCTACTTCTGGAAACCCCAGTCCCTCAGAGGCTCAAATCCAGAAAACCAGCCTGGCTTCACCCATTACAGGCTGGACATTGCAATTCTAGTGAACAACAGTGGTTGGAGGCCTGGAATTCTTCATCAGTAAGAAACAAAGAGATAGTCCCGGACCCAACCCAACGTGCTAATGGATTTGAGTTGCCACGGCACCTTTGGGTGCGACTGAATAGATTCAGGACTGGGCAGGGGAGATGCCAGAGGAACATGCACCGCTGGGGTTTTGCTGATTCTCCTCACTGTGAGTGTGGTGAGGTACAAACGATGTGCCACATTCTTGAGACATGTCCATTGAGTAATTTCCTTGGAGGACTTCAAAGATTGAATTTAGTCCAGGACGACGCCATACTTTGGCTGAACAATCTTGAATGCCAAATTTAGTACCTTATTAAGGTACACTCTTGTATATTTTCACTGCTTGTAGCCATACGCATAATAATAATAACATAATCAAGTTCACATGACATAAATTACAAATAAAAGGCACCACCAGCAAAAGTAAAAACTTGCTCGCTATGGTGGGAGTCATTATTCTAGGTTTATTGTATTTTCTGTAAGTTTGATTTTTGATAATTAAGAAAAAAAGGTGATTATTATTACTGTAAGCTATTACTTAGTAAAATAGAGAGTAGAATGGAAATCCAAATAAAAAACAAACAATAAATGCATTTTTTATAGACACCAAATCAAATCGTTTATTTATCCCCAAAAAGGTACAAAGAAAATTAATAGATATAAGGAAATACATCAATATTGAAGTCTCTTATCGTAAAAATCTTGATAGTCCATCTGAGGGGAACTTATTTAAGGTTTTGAAGAGCCATATTATTATTAACTGCTTTCTAATGCAAGATATTAAACACATTTTCTTATAGCAATGCTAGATATTAGGCCTATTATGTTAGTGAAGAAAAATTACAATTTATAAATGTTCTTTGGCCATGGAATGGATGATTAATTTTTCAAATCTGCTATCCTGAGGCTCAAAGTTTAAAATTTGAATATGGTTTGTGTGGTAAATTCAAAATTATGATGGAAAATAATGAGTTAATTTGTATGGATCAGATTTGAATAATGTGGGGAAAAATAATAAAATAACACTAATAATAATAATAATAATAATAATAATAATAATAATAGTAATAAATAATATTAATAATAATAAATAATATTAATAATAATAATAATAATAATAATAATAATGATAACAATAATAAACAAAATAATTTTGAGAAAGTTGTTAAAAGATGAGAATAAAAGATTCCAAGAAAAACCTAAAACTAGAACAGTAGTCTCGGAGGAACCGAGATAATCTATTTCGGTTTCGTCTCTTTGAGTTTATAATGAAATTTTTATTCTATTTATTTATTTATTAAATCTCTTCGTTTCATAGAAAGGTTATTGGTTCAAAAAGCCTGGGAGATAAAAGATAAGAAGAAAAAAAGAAGAAAATGAAGATATAGAAGAAGGGGAAGACAGATGAAAAAAGAGTCAATTGAATTTGTGAAAAGGTGGTATCACGTTCTAGGAATCCTGATTCAATAGAATCGGGCAATCTGTTAGTACTTAATAATACGGAAATGATTGATAAGCAAGCCATAACTAATAACCAGTAACTAATAGATTGATTTCATTTTTTCTTTTTTTCATGCTGATGATTTCAATCTGAATTTCCACCGTAATTAGAGATCTTTAAAGAATACTCTACATTTAGAAACGTTCACAAACCAATTAAATTGTAATAAATTGTTTCTTCACGGTAAGGAATGGAGAGACAGTTCAGTCAAGGTCTTCTGAGGTAATTATTTATCCTATTATGGGACATAAAATTGTCTTCAACCGTTAATAGATTTTTGATCCCAAAAATTCTGGACCTAATTTTTTATGTAGGCGTATCTGTAACAGAGAAAATCAACTTGACTGGATAATGAGAGTTTAGAGATACGGATGATTTTATTCTTTCTTCCCATTATATCTTCATAGAGATAAATTAGACTTCTATAAAATCATCCAATCCATGAAAATTTAAATTCTACAGTTGAAATTTTGTGAGGAAAGCAGTTTTCAGCTTTAAAAACCTGTAGTTACCTTTCATTCGTATTTATTTTTCTCTTTCTTTTTTTAATCGTTTTTCTCTGCTATTATCGATATAATTGAATGTAAATTGTAAGGGAAATTGATCACCGCGAGCAGTAGCAGGAATCTGTTCAATCAGATAAAGATAAGCTTCGACTTCGACCTCTTTGTAAAGGAGACTGATAGGATTTTCCTGTAAAAATGACTGTTGTCTGCTATGAAATCACTTCCTGGTGGTTCGGAACCCACCTGAAACTGTAGGTCCAACTCATCAATCACCATCATCTAACTCAGCGGTTCCCAACCTTTTTTCTTCTGCGTACCCCTTAGACCATATTTTACAGACATAGTACCCCCAAAGTCCTAACTACTTTTTTACTTTACTATAACAATATTATAGAGGGTTTAATGCCCATTTATTGCAATATTTGAACAACATATCGACGCCTATGAATGGGAATTCAACTAAAGAAATAAAATAGTAGGTAACACAATAATTTCTGCTGAACACCGATTTCTTTTATTGAGGACATCGAATTTAATATGTTTAGAGATGAATATTATAATTTAAATTTTAAAATGTTACTAAAATATAGCCTACATAGAAGTGTCAGAATAGAATACATTATAGATAGAATAGTCGCACAACAGAATAAACTGCTCACCACTAGCATAGAACAACCATTCCTAAGTCTATGCCACTAGACAATGAACATCCGCCATTATGGATTATTTTTTGTGTACCCTCAACTAGGACACTGCGTACCCCAGGTTGGGAACCGCTGATCTAACTCATGACCTACGCACAGATCTCAGACCTATGTGGGCTTCATCCTCAAAAATATAATCTACCTATTATAATTATAACTCTTATAACCTATTATCACAGCTCATTAATTCCAATATTAATGAGCGCTTTTAAAAATTAATACGTGCCTAAATGTAACGGTTGTATAATTTTAATGAGCGTATATTAATTTAATAAAGCATTTCTTACTAAGCATGATCTTTGAATAGATTATGATTCCTAATGATTAAAAATAAAGTAAAAACTGATATCGATGATCAAGGAACACACGCCTCTGAAAATGGATCTGAAAGATTCGAACAAGCGCTCGGCTTGCAGAGTAAGTAAATTATACTTATTCTTAATGAATATTAGACTGCAAGTCGTTAAATTCAGATAAAAAGTTAATATCAACAACGCAGTTCGTCATGGAACAAGAACTCCAGGAATAAAAATAAAGGCTTGAAAATCTTATCAGACAAGTATAGCTGCCAATTCTTATTCATTGTAGATCGGCCATCTTGTTAGTCACAAACAGTATAAGGTATCAGAAATATTAAAATATATAAATAAATAATGAATAGTGAAGTTGTCACAACCACATCTATTATTAAAAGTAGTAGATACTGATTGATAAACAATTTCAATCTCAAACTAAAACTAAAGTACAGAGTAGCTCAATATAATACCGGAAAGGGAACGATACTATTGGCTGAGGAAGAGAGTGCCTCTAATACGCTGACCTTCATTAATAATAAGCATATGGCTTTTAATGGTGGGGAGACCCTTACGGGTAGTTCCACCTCACCGTTTGAGCCATGTTACGGGGAACATGGTGGACGTACTATTTTAGGTGGGTTCCGAACCACCGGGTGAGTGATAATAAAGCTTTTAACATCAAGTCATTGAAGCACGGTCACCCATCCAAGCGCAGTCTTGAGCGGTTGTGACTGAACATCACGATCGCATGAACACCACGCTCCCCTTTGACCTTCAGTGAAGGTATGTGATTGGCTGAAGGTCAAACAAGACCCGCCCACTGGTGGAAAGAGCAACAAGCAAAAATACGTCAAAATCAAGAACCCAAAGAACCGTGAACACATAGAAAGTAACAAACAAGAACAATACACAAGTAGACTAGAATTAAATAAATTTTAAGTTAACAAAATGTAGCTCACTGAAATGCAGTCAAGGTCAACAGATACCATGGTATATATTGAGCTACTCTGCACTTTAGTTTTAGTTTGTTTGTGATTGAAAATGGTGTAACAACTGAAACTAGTATCTATTATTGTTTTTAATGAATGTGGTTCTGACAACTTTCAGAGTTTTTGTTCATAATTTTTTTATAAAGTTTATTGTATTGGATGTTATTAGAGCTTTGAAATGTTATCTATTGCTGAGATAAATTTCTTTTCATCAATCATTTTCTCAAATTTGGGGGTTGAGAGTTGAAATTTTTTGGTTATGGGGGCATTTGATATCACTCACAAGTTATTTTAAACATTTGATAATTTTTTATAACTGAAAGACACCTTGGGGAATAGAATGACACATCATTTTTTATTTCAATTTAGCAATTGAATTTTTCAAAATAATGTTTTGAAAAACTTGAATTCTTCCCATATTTTCAAAAATGTATTTTGAGAAAACGAATTATTTGATCGAAATAAAAAATACGTCATTTTATTCCTTAATGCATCTTTTAGGTATACAAAGATTATCTTAAAAATATTTATCTTGTGGGGTAGTTTAACTGCCCCCCAAAACCGGAAAATTTCTTATTTGAAGCCTCATATTCCATTAAATAATTGATGAAATAATAATTGCTCATAGCATTAGATAGCATTTCAAAGATCTAATTATATCCAATACAATAAACTTCGGTAAAAAAATTATGAACAAAAACCCTGCGCACAGCCTTAATGTCTTATTATGAATATCTTCCACAATATCACCTCCGCCACTGCAAATAAATATACAGTATAAATAAATAGAATTCAAAGCGTAAAGTAGCAAACATTTGACATTAGCATTATTACTTAACAGCGTGGCATTTATCAATGCTTTCAGCACTTTCATTATGAAATGATATATGCAGCTTCTGTCATTTGATACTAAACTTTCCATTTTACTACTTCCATCATATTCACTGTGTAATATTAGCCGAGAAAAGGAGATTCTAACATCTCCAAATTATTATGAAACATGAAAAAATTTAGCAATTCGTCTGATTTAACATAAAAACAAAATGTAAATGGCCTACCATATATGGTTTTGAATATGTTATTAGTACACTGAGAATTTAGGAAAATACAGAATATTTGAAGGGCACAGGGGAAAAACGATCAAAGTCCAAAAAAACTGAATTCCGAAAAAAAAAATTATTGATGAAGCTTGTTTTGAGCTCTACAAGATAGCACATCAAAAACCTGGAAATAATGATCATAGTCCCCACAACAAATCGAAGAAAATAACAAGAGCTGGGGAAAAACGATCACAGTCCACTCCAACATCTGGAAGTATGATCAGAGTCCACTTCAACATGTGGAAGAACGATCAGGATCCATTTCACATTCCCACAGCTGATTTGATATTGTTCAGTATCACACACATTTCACATGTATAATTTGAGGTTATCTATCAGTTTCTCAACATTCGTTATTCAATTTTTGTTTTTTAAGTCATTATTAATTCATCTTTATTTTTTTAAAATATTATTAAACTTATTAATATCGTTTTTTCATACAGGTTAGTGTAGTTTAACAATAAAAATGATTTTTTTCGTTCATTGAATCAGGCAATTTCAATAATTTCTCAAAAATTTACACTTTTCATTAATCCAAGTTATTTGGGTGTATTCCAAGTACTGAAAAAAAAATATTGACAAGGAATTATTGATTCATAAACTTTATTTTTCGATTTTCTCAAAAAAGTGATTTTGTGACTATGATCGTTTTTCCCCTGCACCCTTCATTTGGGTATGAATATGTTACTGCAATCTACTGATCATTCGGGGAAAGAGTGGAATATTTTGAGAAAAAACACTGTTTGGGAAAAGGAATATGGAACTTGTTGAGAAAAAAACCTAATATAAGAGTAGAAATTATCGCCAAATTTCAAGGCGCAATTAAGCGCTTTTAGAGATATGTTTACTAAAGTACTGTACGGTTTATTTGCTAATTGGGCTCCATGTGTTCTCTTATGGCCTCTGTGTATTTTAGGATCTTTAGCTCCATTTACAACTTGAGTTTCTTACAGCGGGCTTAGGATTTTTATGTTATGATAGAAACTTGACAGTCTTTATAAACTTGGTCATGATTTTCTCTTATTTTTTCTTTCTCATAAATGCTTAAATTCTTTTATCTCTGTTTAGGACATGGATTTCTTACAGTGGGTTAGATGTTATAATAAAAACTTGACAGGCGTAATCGCCTAATGGCGATTTTTAAATTTAGCCTTATTTAGTGATAAATTTAATAAGATTAATGTGACTGATAACTGAGAAGACTTCAGAGATGAATAACCAAATAAAGATCTCAATAATAATTAAACATTTCAGACAGAGCCAATTACAGTTGGTGTATAGAAAGAGTAAATAGATTAGATTCATGTTGGCCATTGTTCAAGAGACTCTTGGTACCCTGCTTATATGTGTATGAAGCTACTTTATATGTAAAAACGAATGATATTAACCAAAATCTTGACGTACACGATTATAATACAAGACTTCGAGGAGATTATCACTTGGTGAGTCACAATAGTAGCTTATTCAAACAAAAACCTTATTATATCGGTAGGAAACTCTACAACAATCTACCGCAGTTTTTAGAGTCTTGAAAATATAGAAATATTCAAAAAACAATTGAAAAAATATTTAGTTGATAAAGCTTTTTATAGTATTTATTAATTTCGAATTCCTCTAATTGCTATTACTTTATACTGAAGACTTCCGCAATGGCGGATATTGACAACAGCATTGAACAGCTGATGGGAATCGATGAATGCTACTGTACAAAAATATCAGTGACCACCGGGAATCGAACCACGGACCTCTCAATTGCCGGTTGAGCACTCTTAACCACTAGACCATGGAGACCCTTCAGTATAAAGTAATAACAATTAAAGGAATTCGAAATTAATAAATTCTGTTTATGTATATTTGTCAGTTTATTCAATTGTCAGTCACTTCAAACTAACTTTTTATAGTGTACAAGACGAGTTCCTTTCACATCAAAATTAAGCCTCGCCTCAACTAATAGATACAGTAATTATGGTATCTAGTGTATAATATTGTTGATCTGACTTGTCTTATACTCCTTAACTGGAGTCTCCAAGACGTAATCTACAAAAAAAGTTGTATTATCACCTTTGATCGAGTTGTAGCCTGTAAGGTATGTCAGGAAATTAAAAATATATTTTAATAAATTATCCATATTCAATTGAATCAATAAAACAATGCAATGATAATAATAATAATCGTATGGCTTTCAATGGTGGGGAGACCCTTACGGGTAGTTCCACCTCGCCGTTTGTGCCATGTTACGGGGAACATGGTGAACCTACTATTTTAGGTGGGTTCCGAACCACCGGGTAAGTGATAATAAAGCTTGTAACATCAAGTCATTGAAGCACGGTCACCCATCCAAGCGCAGTCTTGAGCGGTCGTGACTGAACATCACGATCACTTGAACACCACGCTCACCGCATGACCAATCACCACCTGCAATGATAATAAAGCTCATAACAGGACATTATTTGAACTTGGTTCACTAAAGTAACTTGATTCCAGATTTATGTTAAGATTTCAATGTCTTTAACACTGTATGCTACTGCAAAAAGAATTCGGTAGTCTGTCGGTGAATGTTACACAATTATTTTTAGAGAACATAACAGGGTCCACCGGTACATAACAGAACCGTTCAACTCGAGCCAGTGGCAGTTGCAGTATTTCTATTTGCGATCCAATATAATAACAGGTTATTACTTCTGGCAGACATGGAATTCTGACAAGAAGGCTAACGTAGGCCTACCAGTATGGAGACATTAAATGTCCGTAAACTGTCATTGTCATGCCAACTGGCTGCTATAAATTGAATCTTTTGTTGTTTGAAATTATTGTCAGTGTAAACACGTTGCGAAATAAATATTATTTGCTATTTTCACCATAAACAGCATGCAGAACATCTACCGTATGTAATTAGAGAGAGTAGGGTTGTGTTTGTGTGCGTGTGTTTTAGGTTTTATGGATTTCACAAAAAACGGCAACGATTTTGGACACTAAATTTGGCACAAAGCTTTCTCTAAACTTGATTCAGTGCACCTCAAATCCCGATTTTTTATTTTCATTTCAGAATTAATGTTCAAAATGTTTCATTAGAATTAATGTATGGGCATAATTACTTTTTCAAAAGTAAAGTAAAGTAATCTGTTTAGATACAGGAAGCTCCTGAAAAATCTGCCAACATGATACGTCATTATGGTAACAGTTGATACACAGATATGTCTCAAGTCAAAGCAACGGATTAGCTCTGTATCAATATTACAGCTGCTAATCACCTAGTGTCATGTGAGTTTATTTATTGGGTGTATTGAGCTTTTCCTGTAATACATTATTCTGAAGAACTAAGCACAAAACTAAGCCGGTGGATAGAGCTGCAAAGTTGTTAAAATGTTAAAAAGATAGTTTACTTACAATAAAAATAAAGAAAACACTAAAAATTCTCACCATCAGTGCAACAAAAAATGTTTTGTTTTTTTGTGAACTTCTCTTTTTAAACAGATTAACTGTATAGTATAAACATTATGGTATTTCACTCACCCTTCCCAATTTCGTAATTTTACTACCGTAAAAGTTATATTCACCAGGAAAGAAACACTGAATGCCCAGGAAAAACAGGGTGAAATGCTAGTTTGCAATAATTAGGAAATTTGAACTTTTATTTCTTAAACTTTCTTTGAAGTGGCGAAGGTGATATTGTGGAAGATATCCATAATGAATAATGAGACTTTGTTTGAGATTGATAATGGTGTAACAACCGAAACTAGTTTTCAATAAATGTGGTTGTGACAACTTCAAGTTTTCTTTCTTACTTAAAACAGAACAAACTCCTGGGTAGGATGCCCATGCGCAGCGCACTCAAGTAAGAAATTCACATTTTAGGTTTCAAGCAGTGGCGTACCGATAATGGAGCGAGTGGAGCAGTCGCTAGTTTTAGTTTGGGGGGCATCGTTAGACACTTCCGCTCCAGGGCGCTTAAAACCTCGGTACGCCACTGGTTTCAAGTATGAAAAAAGTTAAAATTTCCTATTATTTATTGTGCATATTCTGCACAAATCAATAAATACTAAAAAATAATTATGGTACCACTGTAAAATGTGAAGTGAAGCTTTTGTTGTCAGAATTATAGTCGGTGTAAACACATTTTTTTTTTTGAGGATGAAGCCCACATAGGTCTGAGACCTGTGCGTGGGTAATGAGTTTGATGATGGTGATTGATGAGTTGGACCTACAGTTTTAGGTGGGTTCCGAACCACCGGTTCAAAAATTTATTTTGAAATAAATATTTTGCTTATTCGCTGGATTTAAATAACTTGATGGCATAAAAAATAGTTAGTTACAATAAATTTTGAAGATCATTCAATGGATATTGTTGTCAATTGGGTTAGAAATCTTAAAATGGAATTATTTTTAACCGAACAATTTCCACTCATAACTAAGTTAGAATCTGTTAGAAAGTTAGAAATTTGGAATCTGCTAGATTGCTTTTGTGATATTATTAATAGTCATATATCACTGATATTAGAGGCTCATAAAGCTTCTTTAAAGTTGAATGCATCCCTCCAGTGTCTTTAGTATAAGTGAGTAAAAATCGTAATTTAAATAGAAATACATCGTCAGCTTTGATATTAGAGAGTAATATCACATCAACAGGGAAGTGATAGCCGCGAGCCGTAGCAGGTATCTGTTCAATCAGATAGATAAGCTGCGTTCTCGTAGGTCCTGTTTGTAACGGTGACCGATTAGATTGGCCAGCAAAAAAGACACTATTCTCTGCTGAAAATCACTTCCCGGTGGTTCGGAACCCACCTAAAACTGTAGGTCCAACTCATCAATCACCATCATCCAACTCATTACCCACGCACAGGTCTCAGACCTATGTGGGCTTCATCCTAAAAAAAAACAAAACAAATATAATCATGTTTTTTGTTTATTTATAAAACAAAACACACATATACAATTATTATTGTTGTAGAAATCCATTTTTCAAGAACTGCAGTAGAACTATTCATATGGATAAACATATGTTTGCAACCAAGCGCCGAAGAAGAACGACATAGTTCGAAACGCGTTCGCCGCGACTCAAATAGGTCAAGTTTATACATATGAATAGTAACTCTTACAAGTCCGTGTTTCGGAGGACACGTTAAGCCGTCGGTCCCGGTTGCATATAAAAAAAAACAGTCGTTAAAAAAACGGCGAGGTGGAACTACCTGTAATGGTCTCCCCACAACGAAAAGCCATAATACGAATTTACTTTACTCTTTACAAGTTATGCAGAAAATGAAAAATATTATAATACAAGAAAGGAAATCCAAAATTATACAAGATTAAAACCCATAAACTATTTAAAAATATAAAAATGTACTATACGTGGAGATGGAAATCCCTTCCAAATATGGTTGTCCACGTACTAGGGAGGGGTATAAGAAAAATGTTTCTTAAATTACCATGATATAATAGATAGGGCCTATATATATAATTATATTAATATTAATATATTGGTAACATTTATATTACAAATTGAATTAATTTCAATAACAAAAATGAGCATTGTATCAATACAACAGATATTACATTCAGTATTCACAATGTCTTGGTATTTGGCTACTGTGAGTTATACTTATTTTATTGTATTCATAATGGTAATAAGTATTACATGAAAACATGTAACACACTCGACCTTGATACTTCATAAGAAAAAAATTTATCTATCCAATGAAGATTTGAATAATTTAAAATGAGAAAGCTAACATTTTTGAACTTGGTTCAAATTTTAACTTTCAATTTATAGTAGGCCATTATCTTTATTCTTTTTTCTCTCTCCCCTTAACCTTTTCCTTTTCAACATTTTTCAACCACAATTACTCCCCTTCCAATTACCTTAAAGTTCATTTTGAAACTTGTAAAAAGTTTTCTTTCAGTTCTTTTCATTGTTTAATTTATTGTAAGCATTCATTTTATTATTGTGTTTTATTTTATTATAGGCACCTGCTGTAAAACCTTTTCAGGTTTAGCGGGACCATTTTGTAATGTCTTTTCATGTAATAAAAATTGATTGATTGATTGATTGGTGAAAGTAAATTAATGGCAACCCAGTAAAGTGAATAAATTTGATATTGAATATTAATCATTTTTTCATTCTAGTATTAAGTACATTAATGGATAGAAGCTCCATTTCAAGTTTTCAAAAGTAGGCTGTACAGTTGGCTAATTAAAAACCCTTTCTACTCTGTAAATGAATTTTTAGAATTTCAAAATGTTATTCTATAAAATAGGCCTTGATTATTTTAACCTAGTTAGTGAGTTTAACCTTAACCTTAAGTTTAACCTTAATAATTGTAGGTTTCAGTTCTTAATATTACTATGTTCTGACTAAGCTATGTATGTTATGACTTTGTTATATATGACTATAGCTAAGCTGATTTGACGTTGTCTATAACTGTAACCTATGTTGAATGACAATAAAATTATATTTCACAAGTAAGTTTGAAATGACTGACAATTGAATAAACTGACAAATATACATAAACAGAATTTATTAATTTCGAATTCCTTTAATTGCTATTACTTTTACAATTAAAGGAATTGCTAGAATACAATAAAAGCGGCCCTTCGAAAACCGAGACGTTATCCCAGCCATTTACTCTATGTCGATTTCCCAGTCCTGACAGTAAGACAGCTCTATATAAAAAATGTAATACATTATATTGGTAAATTTAAAAACTCTTTCACTCCATACATTCCATTTTACAATTTCCCGATCGCCATCCCATTACCAAGTGTCTAGAACAGACCTAACAGTATGCCGTAGACAGTTCCCATATATGAGTAATAAATTGATCAACCTCCTACCTGAACATTTTATCATAAATAACATCACGAAATCAAATATTAAAAAGATAATTGAATGGATTAGATCGACAAATGTTTTCCACCTAATACATAATTGATTTTGAACTTTAATATTGCCATCGTAATCATAAATCTTTTGTATTTATAATGTGAAAGGGCATTTATATTATATGTTCACCTCGACTCAAATTGCCTAGTACCTAGTTGCCTAGTTGCCATTGATGTAGTACCTATTTGATATGATGTAATATTTTAATTTTGAGATGTAATAACTATCGTTTTCTGTTTTGTTACTCGTCGCCAGCACACAAACCGCAAGGTTTTGCTGGTAACGCCTAATTAATATTAAAGGATTTAATTTTCTACTTTGTAATTTTATGTTCTAATTTTAAGTACAGTATGTACTGTTTTTTTGTATCTATATTGTTTTTCTGATGGCAATAAACTTTGATTTGATTTGATTTGAAAAAAAGGAGTTCGAAATTAATAAAATTATATTTCTTTATTTTATCTCTTTTTCTTCTTATCTATCATTTTAAATTTTAATTGTATTCTGTAATGGAGACAAAAAGGGTTTCCACCTGTTGTCTCCAGCAATAAACTACCTATTTATTTATTCAATAAACTATTACATTGAAAACATAATAATTATTTGAATCAACTTCACTACCTAGTGAATTCAACACTTATTTGTTTGAATTTACTAGTGAAGTTTATCTCAAAAGCTATTCATGTTAAAATATCAAGTGAAAATCTAATTTTGAACTACAACATCATATTAAATTGAACTCTTGAAACCAATCCTTACCGAATTGCACTGTTGAAGCAATAATTAAATCTAATTTGGAACTTCATCATATTAAATGGAATTCTTCAAACCAGTCCTCACTCAATTGCACAGATGTAACAATAATTTAAGTTCATTGGTTTGTTTAATCAATTATCATTACACCCAGGGGCGCACCCAGACTTTTGGTTTGGGAGGGGCTTACCCGTCCTACAAGGGAAAATTTTGGAAAGGAGGGGGGGGGGGGGGTAAATTGGGATTTTTCAGACGACTTTTTGCAAGATTGTTGCCCGATAAAGTTTATTGAGGGGGCGGGGATTCATTACTTGACTATTTAAAGAGTATTAGTATTAGAGTAGCTATGGGGAAACAAAATGTGTTCAATCTAATATCAAAACTGACACTGTATTTCACTTTTAAATAATGTTTCACTCACATTTATTGGAGATGCTTGAGGAATGCATTTCACTTCTGAAAAGAAGCTTCGTCAGCCTCTTTGGCCGAACACAAAATATGTTCATCATGAGTATTTTTTGTACAGTGTTTCAGGAGTTCAAAATGATTCTGCCAGACTGCTTAAGCAACTTCTCATGAGGGTAAAAAAATTAGAATCAATGTAGGTCTGGAACGCTTTGTTACAAAAATAAAGAGGGCGAAAGATTACAGCTATTCCAGCATCCATTCAGAAATGACTAATGTCTTCATATAGATGGTGTGAATTAAATTGAATCAATGTAAAATTATCTGAAACGTGCTACATCTACTATTATAAATTTTTATGTCCACACCATTCTGAGACTTTTGCGTTGCTATTTTACTGTCGGCCTAGTGGTTAACCAATTCAATTGCCAATGAACCAAAAAGTTTGTTCAATTTCTCCTTCAAAACTTGCCAAATCATTTTTTGAAATGAAATATGAATGTACTCAATAGTCAAGAACGGTCCCAAAGTTTATAGAGTTTTATTGAATCAAAGCATACTGATTTTTCACGTATGCTTTCCACTTGCTATTCTTCTGTCTTTTTATCAAATTTAAATTATGGTTTTGTAAGTTCTGGGAGCTTTATTCACAATTAATAGCCAAGCTCATACATTTCAATATTAAGAATGCCTTCTTTTGACCTTTTTTGTGTATTTCATAGGATTACTCATGAAAGTTAATGTTTCATTTGGGTTTTCAGTTCATTTCTCATCAAATAATGTATTCAATTTACCACCTAAATGAGCGCTCTAGAAGCCTAGAGTTTTCGGAATGAGTACTAATTTATTGATCTCTTATTGAAGAAGATAGCTTCACTATTCTGCTATATTTATTTCTGTATTGAAGCGTTTTCGAAGGAATAAGCTTATGCAATCTTATTGAAATTTTTTCGCAAAAACCTGTAAACCTTTTTAGGAAATTGTTAGCCGCGAGCCGTAACAGGTACCGTACCTGTTCAGTCACATAATGCAAGCTGCAAATTCCTAGGGTAAGGGTAACCGAATGGATCAGCCACCAAAAAAAAGGGTTCTTAGCTATAAAATTACTTGCCGGTGATTCGGAACTCACCAAAAACTGTGGGCCCACGCACAGGTCTAAGAATTATCTCGGCTCCACCTTCCGAAAGGAATTACATTATTACCGTTAAATGTATTACAGGTTTAGGAGGTTCTAGAGGTCCTGTACTTATTGGTTAAATGAATGCCATATTGATATGAGTGAAACGAGTTATTTTTATTATCTTTACCCAGCCACCTGTCAAATTTAATTCTGCAAGGCTACAAACTCTATTTCCACCTATGGTAGTCACTCATAGTATTCCTGTTAATAGTATAACGATATTGTTAATTGTCATCCGATTTAAACAAGTTTTAAATGTACAGCCTAGAGTCCATATTACACAGTCAATTCGCTTGAAAATTATCAACATTTTGATAAGGATTTCAGGACCTGAGGGCAAGGCTTGAGCCCCAAAACCCCCCATGTCAAGCCACTTGTTATGAACATTATTCTACTTGAAAAGTGTGAATAAATGACATGTACCAACACTAATCAGCCTGCAGCACATACTAGTAAACTTTCTTGAAAATTATTAACAATTATTTAAGTAGCTCGGGTTCTTGGGGGGGGGGGGGGGGCTTAAGCCCCCTAAGCCCCCCCCTGGGTGCGCCACTGATTACACCAGAACCTAGCTACATTCTTCAATTACTAGGAAGGTGTTCCAAACCGGTAGAAGAATGAAATTAATATTCAACTACGGTATTGGAATGCTCCAGCTTACCTCTACAAGAATCAAGGGTGTATGAATGCAGATTATTTGCGACTATTCATTTCTACTATTCGCTATTATGATTATTATTATTATTATTATTATTATTCGCTATTATGATTGTTATTATTTAATTTTATGAATGTCATAAACACTGAAAGCCATGTTTGATTTGCTACCATAAGGACGGGGTTATCAACTTGTTCTAATAAATATTCTACTCTCTACTTTCGTCTACTGTTCTTGAACTATGTGTAACTGTAATAACGGTCTTAATAACTGCAGTAACTAACTGTGGTGAATTACATAACGGTTGCATGTGTAATGGCACTATTGTTCGATACATGAATGGGGTACCAATAAAATAAATAAATAAATTGTAGAATTGTGGTTCATTGGTTGGCCTACATTTGACATGAAATTCGTTTCATGATTTCATGTATTCAGTCTATTAATCACTCACAATTTAGTGGAATTGTTCGTTTTAAAGCTATATTTATTCATTTATTTCACATTTAACTTATTATGCTCAATAGTATTGTATTATTATCATATTATATTACTTTTATTATATTATTATTATTATTATTATATTATAATACTTTTATTATATTTTATTATCCATCATGATTATTTAAATTTATCAACTTTGTTATGGTAAATTGAACAACTTGCAGTCAATTTTTGCAATTCAAAAATTAACTGCAAGTCCATAAAAAGTTAATATTAACAACGCAGATAGTTATGGAACAAGAATCCATGAATTTTAATTTAAATTTCACTTATTAACTTTAATTTGAATATCAGCAAGATTAAATGACTCTAGTAAATACATTTATTAACCTTTTTCAAGCTAATAAAACAATACAATACAAAGCAATAAGGCAGTACATTACTGTATAACTAAATGGTAGAATAAATATCAATACAATACAAGGTAGTTTGAATATACAGTAAATTACCAAAAAAATATTATGAGAATTTAACGGTTTTCACATTTTTATGTACTCTTACATAACTTTCTTTCAGTTATTTACTGTATGATATTTCTTCCACAATTTAATTATTGTACAGTAATGCACAGTCTTATTGCTTACGATTTAGTGTATTGTCTTAATTGCTTAATAAAGAATCGCCTAATAATCCATTTCTTTCTACTGTAATTTGCATTGCTATGGGGCTCCTTACACCTGTATGGGTATAAACAATGTCGAACCTCTTTTAAAGCCAGACAATATATTGATCTTTCTATGTTATTGAATAGATATATTATTTTTTAACATTATGATATTTGTTGCTGTCACTACATTTTGCTGAGATGGTGGAAGATTTGAAAGAGGGGTGTGAGGTGAATTGATGTTGTTCATTCAGAGTAGTTTTGTGGTTTGTGTTTTGAAAAATAAATGTCATATATTGCTCTGATACCGTTAGTTTTCGGTACATAATATAATATTTAGTACTTCATAAGATAATGATCAAGTTAAACTTGCAGATGACTTCCCAAACTATTTTTTTCAATTCTTAGGTGTTGCTTCCAAGTTACTTTGTTTTTTCAGCCGCAAAATCATTAGTTAGTCCCAAAGTTGAGTTTAAATGAGGATAATAAAAGAAAAAAATCAAAGGAATAACAATCAATCCTAAAAATTAATAATAGCTTGTTTCTTCATGAAGCAGTGTTGGTTCATTTTGCAACTCCTAAAATTATCCCCTAATATTGTTCCTTTTCATATCAACAATGTAAGTGCAAGAAATTAGGACATGTAGTCCTTAAATTTTAGCTATGTAATGCTGCTAACAACGTTTTTCAGCTCTTATAATACCTGTATAACAATATTTTTGCAGGTCCTACACTTGACTATATCTATTTATAATATTTAGACTATACAGCAAGGCTCTGCTATATAATACGCTACGGAAACCAAGAATAGAACTTTTCAAAGCCGTTGTAGAGCCTCTGAAAGAATGACCTTTAGAATAGAAAGTTACTTTCCATATCTATCGTAATACCGTACTTGAAATTTTGTTCAAACGGTTACAAGTGCACAAGTACCTGCAAATTGTGACTTATTTGTACATTATTCACAGAATTCCACGTTTTGAAACCAAGAGTGTAATTTGTTCAGTAAACTCAACTTAATCATCCATAACCTATTCTACAATCTTTGTTGAAAATGTCTCTCTTATTCATGTAATTTGGTTTCATAGAACGAAGCTGCAACTATGTTTCCTAATAGGTAAAATTATAGTTTTCTAGTTTTATTTCCAGTTTCAGTTGAACAGTTTTTTTTTACCTTTCTTTAGAACAGTAGGTAGTAAATGTTTTTTTTTTTTTTTTGTAGATTTACGACTTGGAGCCTCCAGTTAAGGAGTATAAGACTCGTTAGATCAACAATTATAAATACTAGCTACCATAATTACTATATCAATTATTAGTTGAGGTGAGGCTTAATTTTGATGTGAAAGGAACTCTTGTATATAAAACGCTTTAGCAGCTAGATATTTTTCCAATAGTTTTTTAAAAAATATTTCTATATTTTCAAGACTCTAAAAACTGCGGTAGCTTGTTGTAGAGTTTCCTACCAATGTAACTATGAGGTTTTGTTTTAGGTTTTTGTTTAAATAAGTTACTATTGTGACTCACCAAGTGATAATCTTCTCGGCTTCTTGTATTATAATCGTTAGTAGTAGAATCCCTAGATGGTAGTTGAACTACCTAATGTGGTAGTTAATAGTTGATACATTTCTATCAGGAATGAAGTTGATGAAACTTGATGAATATTGTATTTTTACAGTTTCTCTATCAACTCAAATTGAGGCGAGGCTCAATAATCTTCCTGGCTGGTTATTATATGTCTGTATTTTTATTTTTACTTAATTCACATGAACAATGTATTTCAACAATTACATTATAGTATTTAAAGTTCACTTCAGTACATAATGAAATTATAATTCTGATTATAAAATAATATTTACTAATGCTTGAACAGTTGTTCAATAAATAAGTTGTTATTCACTACTTTAGGAATTATTACACTACTTTTTTTCCCGGAGGATGAAGCCCACATAGGTTTGAGACCTGTGCGTGGGTAATGAGTTGGATGATGGTGATTGATGAGTCGGACCTACTGTTTTAGGTGGGTTCCGAGCCACCGGGAAGTGATTCTACAGCAGAGAACAGTGTTTTTTTTGTTGGCCAATCTAATCGGTCACCGTTACAAAGTGGACCCAGGAGAACGCAGCTTATCTCTATCTGATTGAACAGATACCTGCTACGTTCGTAACTTTTAATTTACAGTAATTGTCATAAAATTGTTGAATACGTTCCCAATCATCTAAATGATTTAAAAGAGATTTATACAATTTTTTGTTGGGAAAAGTTTTAATATAGAAGAGTTTATAAATAAATTCATTAAATGACATAAATATTATATATTCAATGTTTATTTGTTAGATTGGTGGTTGTGAATAAATAGTTCCGAGCATATTCTCTGTATGAAAACTCCATAATTATTATTGTGCTCCGAACTGCATTGATTAAATAATAATCATATTCTAGAACGTTCTTGTGGAGAAATATACATCAGATTTTCAGAATTAAATTCTCTACAAGTTTTGCATTTAAATTTCATGCATTTATTAGTCATTTAACAAAGTTACTGTACTTCAATAACTAAAAAAACTTGTTTTTAGGCACAGATTTTCTGTTTTACATCGTAATATCGTCAAAACTATTGAAGATAGAGTTCGCTCAATTTTGATCTGAATGGAGCTTACTTTGACTTAACTAACTTTTTTTTGACAACAATAAGACTTCTTGACATTTGAATCAGAACATGTGCAGTATGGTAGACTACATTATATTCAAGTATTGTACAGTGTGTTGGTGAGTATAGATAAATTTTATGGTTGATGGGGGAGAGGGTAGAGGGGAGAGACCAATAATAAAGAATTACTGATCCCTGGTTTTAATTATAGTTTTTAAATGATCTGACAAATTGAAAGATTAAATAGCTCCAGATTATTGGAATATTATTATTTAAAAGGGTGTCAAGCAAATAAATATTTGTTTATTTCTGGGCCTGGTGGGGGGGGGAGGTGATTTCCCTGGGTTCTACCTTATATACGCCACAGTGGCTACATGCAATCCCTATATGTCCCAGGATAGGGGATTCGGAGATTTATAACTCTCAACCCAATAGTGAAAAAAATCGAGATTATGGAAGGTCATAATGATGTAAAATAAATTAAATTCCTATATGTCCCAGGATAGTGTATTCAAAGATTCACACCTCGCATTCCAATAGTGGAAAAAATCGAGATTATGGACAATCATTAGAATGTAAAATACATGAAATCCCTTGATGTCCCAGGATAGGGTACAAGAATCATAAGGATCATATAAGAATGTAAAATACCACATATAATGTACATATATATGAGTACATTGCATACCATATGGCAGCCTGATTTATCAATTCGTGTCTAGAAGCCTTATTCGTGATTGAAGCGGTTAAAGAACGGTGAAAGGAAAATCCACCGAGGTTAAAAATCGAAGTTTGAGTGTATTGTATGGAGTACACGAGTGACTAATAACAATAAAACGGAATAATCAAGTGATGGAAAGGTCGCACATGCTATAACGTCTTTGGAATCTTTGGAATCTGCGCCTTTGTAATCTGAGATTTCAAAACTAATAGAAGTCCATAATTTGGATTTATTATATATATATATATATATATATATATAAATATATAATATACTGTAACTACTTGATAATTCATTTGTAGATAGGAGAGTGGAGATTAAATAAAGGTTAATTAATTCCTCGATCTGTGAACATTGAACAACGTTTGCTACCTTCGTATTGTAGAAAAGGATAAGAAAGAGAAGGAAATGCATAAGAGAGAGGTGATGATTAAGGAGAAGAAGAAAAGGAAGAAAATGATGAAGAAAACGAAAAGGAAGGAGAAGGGGGAAAGAGGTAGCAGGTGGAGAAGAAGGAGAAAGGGATGGATATAGAAGGAGGAGGAGAAGGAGAAGATGAAAGTGGGACCAAAAGAAGGAGAAGAAGGAGATGAAAGTGGGATCAGAAGAAGGAGAAGGAGAAGAATGAGAAGGAGAATAAAGAGAAGGAGAAGAAGAAGAAGGAGAAAAAGGAGAAGAAGGGGGAGAAAAAGGAGAAGAAGGAGAAGAAGGGGGAGAAAAAGGAGAAGGAGAGAAGAAGGACAAGGAATCGGGGAGGTCCGTGGTCCAGGAATTGGGGAGGTCCGTGGTTTGATTCCCGGTAGTGACTGATATTTTTGTACAGTAGCATTCATCCATTTCTTCAGCTATTCAATGCTGTCGTCAATATCCGCCATTGAGGAAGTCTTTAGAACTTGAAGGAATTCGAAATTAATAAATTCTGTTAAAAACTTTCTTACTTTAAAATAAAATAACAATTAGTTCAATCGAAACAGTACAAAAATCTTAATAATAGAGTATTTTTACCTGGAAACAACACTTTTACGTAATGATAAATATTATCATTGCAATTTTATCAACTGTAATAATTATTTTATCGAAGCTGTTCGACTTTGTAACTTATCTAAAACGTTATAATGGTCTTTAATTACCCGAATATCACGGTGAGACCTTTAAGTTTTTGTGAGAAAGTATATTTGTCAGATTGTTAAATTTTCAATTACTTCAAACTAACTTATGCTTTTAATCTCAAGTCACTCTCAATGTCGAATTAATTTCATTCTGAGTTTCGATTTTAGAAACCAATCAAATTACCATAAATTATAAATGACCCGGCATCTCTTTATTGAAATCGTGCCATTGTCCGTCAAAAATTACGAAGGCTGCTGGTTAGTGCTTAGCCCAATTATACACTTCATTTTTGCATTGCAATCGTTGACGTTTCCATTTTTCAAGCATCGGAGTTGAAATCATTTTTAAAATATTATTTTAAATCGTCTAATTGAAAAAAAGAACAGAGAAGAAATATTGTGGCAAGAGGCAAGATGTAAATGAGGTGTGTCAAAACAAGAAGACAAAACGCTTTTTCAAGAGCTGCCGATGTGCATTTTTTTAAGAATTAAGAAACATATTATGTATTAATAGAAATTAAAGAAGTTAAATGGTGCACAGGCCTATGAGCGCAACTGATAATAATAATTATTTTTTTGTAAATTTCTCGGGTTCTTGGATATTCCTTTGAATAGGTTTATATTATTATTCAGAATAATAAGTCTTAAAGTTGTCACAACCACATTTATTGAGAACCGTGAGATACTAGTTTCGGTTGTTACATCATTATCAATCTCAAAGAAACAACAACTACAAAGAAAGCTATATATTATTATTTTATATCTTCAGATTGTCCCCATGTTTCCCAATCTATTTCTGGTTTATGATAGTTCAAGTTGGTTTATGGTACAGTTTTATTTAATGGATTTCAAAATGAAGCAATGACTCATCTACAAACCTTATAAGACTCACCAATTAGTTTTTTTCCAGAGGATGAAGCCCACATAGGTCTGTGACCTGTGCGTGGGTAATGAATAAGATGATGGTGATTGATGAGCTGGACCTACAGTTTTAGGTGGGTTCCGAACCACTGGGAAAGTGATTTTACAGCAGAGTAAACTCTTTTTAGCTGGCTAATCCAATCGGTATCCCTTGCAAAGAGCGCCCAGGAGTTTCGTAGCTTATCTCTGATTGAACAGATACCTGCTACGGCACTCGGCTATCATTTCCCTTAGTTGAAAATCGCTGTCTTAAAACAGAAATAATATCTCTTTTTGTCTGTGTCTACACGACAGCTGATATCCTTTTTCCGTGTCTCCCGACCCACTCAACAATCGCTCACGTGTCGCACATGCGTGCACGTGTGAGTGACACGAGACAAACGCGCTAAATTTGAATTTGCGCAGAGGTTAGAGAGTGCAAGGCGAACAGGACTACTTCGCCTAGACTGCTGCCACATAATCATAACGGGAGCACTTTTATTACTTGTTCTTTCTCATTCTCTCACTGTCATTTATCGCTGTCTCTGTCCGATTATTCTTTCTCCTGTCAATGAATTGTGCACCCAGCTATCGAAGGCCAACCGCTGATTGCATTTTGCTACCATTCTCTGTCACTGTTCTTTCGTTCTTTTGTCTTTGTTCCAACTGATGTCAACCTTGTCTCAACTGGGTATTTCCTGTCACTAAAGATGTCATAATCATTCATTTATCATATTTGTATTCACATTGTAGTAGACTATAAGCAAGAGGCTTTACAGCTCAAAACTGCTTCCTCTTCTAAATTTCAATACAGAAATGTCCAAATAAAGGTTATGTCATACTCATACACTAATTGCAACTATAATCTTCTTGGATGGTGTTGGCGATATTGTGGCGACGTGTCGTAACTATGAAATGAAATGAAATATATTTATTATTCTCAAAAAAAAAGATACAAGTGAGAAAAAAACAAAAAAACAACAAACTATGAATATACTCCTCGCCTAGATACAGGTCTGTGTGTGAGGAGGGTCGTTTTTATAATAGTTCATGACTGTATTGTCATGGCATGATAACTTTTTTAACATGTGTAATAGAAATCAAATCATACACAATAAAAACAAATTCAAAATTTCATATAAACTCAAGTCACTTACATAAATAAATCTAAAATATCCAAGGTTATTCATAATAATTCATTATTTAAAATGCAATCTAAGTTTAACCAGCAGAACAAGAGAAAAAAAAAGAATGAAAGAAAGAGAACAGCAGCTATTAGAAAACATGAAAAATTTAAAGAGCAGCAACTATTCAGAAAATAAGAACAGAAAAAAATTAATAAAATAAAAAAAATAAGGATAACTAGATAATACTTGACTATACGTATGGTGACCTGATCAGCTCCTCTGATCTATGAGGGGATCAGGGGAATAGATCCCCCAAAGACCTGGAGACAAGAGAAATTTTGGAGTTTCAACATTCACTGAGAGACAATTTTTGACCAGAGTCAAAGAAAATGACTTCAATCGCTGAAAAATTGTTTAAGAAAGATTATTTTTCATGAAATTTCCGGGGGAGTACACTCAAACCAACTGCTGAAAAGTAATGGTGTACTATATATAGTGACTGTAGCCTAAACCCCCACACATTCCCAACTTGTTTGGTTATCCTCCCCCAGACTGACCATCTAGTTACGACCCTGTGTGGTAGATGTCCATGATGAATGATAAAACTTTAGGTTATCATGTTCACCGTAATGAGACTAACAAAAACATATAATATAAGATTCGTATTCCAACCTGTTTACGAGTTACAGCAAAAATATTAAAAATATGAAGCAAGTTTGCTTTGATACGTTCTAACATCATAACTACTGATCGGAGAATCAAATATGACCAATCATTTTGTAAGAAATTTTGTCTTTATAGTTTTAAAAATGTATTCTCGAAAATCTACCGAGATAATAGTAAAAAAACTGAGAATGTCATGTGTTCTTCGTATTTTAAGGGTGAAGCGGCGCTCTCACGACTTGAGAAACTAAAAATTTGAATTCAGTGCTCAGAAATGCATATAGAACAGTTGAAAAATATTTTTTATTATAATTTTGTTTTGAAAAAGCTACATTTATACTGGACAAAGACAAACATTTATTATTATAAGTTTTTTTTATACTATGAACCCATTCTCATCCAATTTTCATATCTGGCACATGTAAAACAAACTACCAAGAATCTATGAAAAAATTAAAAATTTTAAAGATGAACTTTAAAAATAAAATATTTTTGGGTTTTGCAATTACAGCTCATGTTGTATTACATAATATGTAATATGTATAATAATATATAATATGTAACACTGTAAAGAACAAGATCAATGCTGCAAAATGATTGCACTTAATAATGCTAGTTTGTTTAACATGTTCAAATTTAAATCGAATTTAATTTTTTTGTTTTCATTCCAGCTGAAACTAACCGTTCACGTCTAGCGTGATTGCACCAGCTGCTAGAGCAATTTAGAAAATGTCAGATTCCCAGTTTTTAGGGATTTTTTGAAATTTTGAATGACTGTAACTCGTGAACAGATTGGAATGAGAGTCTGGAATTATGTATTTTTGTTATTCCTGGATTTCTTGTTCCATGACGAACTGCGTTGTTAATATTAACTTTTCAAGTGAATTCAACGACTTGCAGTCAAGTTTTTATTAAGAATAAGTAGTATTTTACTTACTCTGTAGGCCGAACGTTTTCGAGTTGTTAAAACCCATCTTCAAGGCATCCTAAATATCGATGTTGATTTGTTGGTTAGAAGAACTGTGGCTTCTGTATAATGTGGTCAAAAAGTTTGTGTGATTTAAAATTTAACTGTTCGTTGAGGATGTTTTGTTTATTGTGTGTGGTGTGTTTGTAAATTTCAAATTGTTCCAAGGTGTTGAGTTCGTGTCCTTTAGATTTTATATATAGAATGTGTAAGTTGGTAGTTGGTAGTGATGTCAGTAAAAGTGTGTCCAGTTTGAATGATATGGTCTGCAAAAGTCGATTCAAACAACGCTACAAGGAACATTTACAAGCTTTACATACAAAAACAGAATCGACTTTTGCAGACCATATCATTCAAACTGGACACACTTTTACTGACATCACTACCAACTACCAACTTACACATTCTATATATAAAATCTAAAGGACACGAACTCAACACCTTG
Organism: Conomelus anceps; assembly: GCA_948455865.1. Classification (NCBI taxonomy): domain Eukaryota; kingdom Metazoa; phylum Arthropoda; class Insecta; order Hemiptera; family Delphacidae; genus Conomelus; species Conomelus anceps. Next base: position 72,372,434 of record OX418219.1, read on the forward strand.
GAACAATTTGAAATTTACAAACACACCACACACAATGAACAAAACGTCCTCAACGAACAGTTAAATTTCAAAATCACACAAACTTTTTGACCACATTATACAGAAGCCACAGTTCTTCTAACCAACAAACCAACATCGATATTCAGGATGCCTTGAAGATGGGTTTTAACAACTCGAAAACGTTCGGCCTACAGAGTAAGTAAAATACTACTTATTTTTAACAAAAATCTGACTGCAAGTCGTTGAATTCACTTGTAAAGTTAATATTTTTGTTAGTCTTAAGCCGCGTCTCCTCCAACCAAACATGTCTGCCGAACATTGTTGGCGAATACAAAAAACGGACAAACATTAAACATATGGGTCACCGAACATGTTCGTGAGTTCAATTGGGATGTTCGGTCTGTGAGCAAACAGTGACGACCAACAACAGATTCTTGCCACTACTCCCACCACACCGATCATAATGTTCGAGAAGGCGTCCACACCGAACAATGTTCGGCGACATCGGATAATTCCAGCGAACATTGTTCGCCGAGCAAGTTCGGTTGGTGGAGACGCGGCTTTATCATTTACTATGAATTTCATTAAAATCTGAGATGGTGAACGAAAAAAGTGTGCTGATTTGACGTGGAATGACTCGACAGTGTCAACCTCAACTGGTCTGCTCTTGACACTCATACATTTGACAAAAACTACTTTAACATTACTCTGATTACTCAAACATACACACCAGTTACAGTTGGTCACGAACAACCAGGCCCTGCCCTGCCCTGCCCTGCCCTCTAGTGTCCAGTTCCCAACTTTCGCCTGTGCATTACTGGAGTAGAATATTATACATCGTGGTCTCACGCAACCACTCTTTCAGCTCATTTACCGGCCACTTTACCCGTGCTTGGTTTCGATCACCGCTTTCTCCATCACTCCTGGTGGTTGCTAACTCCATCTAATGCAATTGTAATTATTATTCTAATACTATCCTACCCGGCAGTACTATACACACATACACACGCGCACCTCACACGCAAGAGAGCCGCCTGTTATTAATAGATAAGCGTACGATGAGCGTATTTGGGGCGTTGCACGTTTGATCTGCGCAAAGCGTAACGAAACCGACCAATTAGACAGATTTTGACGCTCCGGCGTTCTGCATTCTTATCTGATTAACGAAAGTTGTGAGATTCCTCTCCTTCTTTTATTCTTCTCCTACATTTTCCAATCTAACTGGATCCTTATGTAATTGTCGAAATAGTCTCCTGGTGTGTGATACGGTAAGGTTACATCAATATTATTCCACGCTAAAGATTGTTGTTAACACCCAAGTTATGCGGGTGTTGATGTTTTTATTGGCGTCAAATCAATAATTATTATAACCTAATTATTTTTCGCAATCAATTTGTGATGCTTATCATCAAATCTTCATACAATCCTACGTCTTCTTCGTCTAGTTTATTCTCTTTATATTTTTCTTTGCTCACTCTATCTCCTCTTTTTTCTTTGACTCTTCCTCTCATTCTTTGTCCACTCTTTTTCTTCTTTTTCCGTTCTCTTTATTTTTCTTTGTCCACTTTATGCTTCTTCATCCTCTCATTGTTATTCTTCTTCCTCTTTTTTCTTCTTCTCCTCCTCCTACATTTTCTTCTTAAACTCAAACTGGATCCTTATGTAATTATTGTTGAAATGGCATCCCAATGTGCGGTACGGACCGTACGGTAACGGTTACATCAACACTATTGCACGCTGAAGATTGTTATTAACACGTAAGTTATGTAGGTGTTGATGTTTTTGGAGGAGTCAAATCAATAATTATTATAACCTAATTATTTTTCGCAATCAATTTTATTTGTGATTCTTATCATCAAATCTGCATGCACAATTCTACGTCTTTCTTGCCTAGTTATCTTTTTCCTTTTTCTTTGTCCACTATTTTTCTTCTTCCTCTTTCATAATCGTCATCGTAATCATCATCATCATCATCGTCGTCATCGTCATCGTCGTCGTCGTCATCATCATCATCATCATCCGCCTCCGCCTCCGCCGCCTCCTCCTCCTCCTCCTCCTCCTCCTCCTCCTCCTCCACGTCCTCCTCCTCCTCCTCCTCCTCCTCCTCCTCCACGTCCTCCTCCTCCTCCTCCTCCTCCTCCTCCTCCTCCTCCTCCTCCTCCTCCTTTCTCTTCTTCTTTTTCCTTTTTTCGTCTTAATTTTCTAATCTAACTAGATTGTTTTGGTACGGTAAGTTTACATAGATATTATTCCACTTTAAAAATACAGTAGTAGCTTACACCTTAGTTAAGAGGGTGCTGATATTATAAGCGTTTAAAGTCCCTATAACTATTATTTTCTGCAATCAGTTTGTGCTAATCAAACTCAAAACTCCATAGTAATTCACTTTTCATTATAATATTTTTCCATTTATGTTGTTTCTTTTTCAATTTCTTCTTCTTCTACTTCCTCTCCTTTTCCCTAAGATAATATTTTAATGTTACTATTACTTCTCTAGTAATTTTTATAATCCGTTTTGTTTCAGGTGAGTCTTGGAAAAAATATGTTATTCAACCCTTACACTGAATAAGGTAAGATGAGTACCTCTCATTTTTATCATCTCTTTTATTCTCCTTCTTCTTATCCATTTCCTCCTCCAACTCTTCCTCCTCCTTTGTCTCCTCCTCCTCCTCCTCCTCTTACACCCTCTCTTACTCTTCCTTCTCATTCTCTTGCCCATTATCTTCCTCCTCCTCCTCCTCCTCCTACTCTTCCTCCTTCACCTCCTTCTCTTTTTCTCCCTTCTCGTTTTCTTCCAGTTCTACATCTTTCCCTTTTCCTTTTTCTGCTCCTCCTCTTTTTCCTTTTAATTTTAATTCCTGTTCTCTTCTTTCTTTTTTACATTTTCCTTCTCCTTTTTTCTCTTTCCACTCCCCACAATCCATTAAAATCTTATTTTTCTCCTTCAGGAAAAAAATCATATTACATTCAAAAATGTATGAGTGAAATTATTTATCACCCATTAATGCACCTCTTTCATTTTTGGTCACATAAAGTGATAGAGCTCTAGGTATGGTAGATATGGTAGAATTGGTAGATTAGATTACTTTATTCATGATAAATTTACAACTTTTTTTCAAATGTGTGCTTAAATACAATATTTTAACTTCACATAGAAAGCAGACCTGGTTGATATTATTTACATTTTTTTGGAAATATTAACAGTGGTCTAATGAGTAGAGCTAATGAAATGAAATTCTATGTGATGCATTTACATGAAAATTCACATGTTTGCAGTTACATGATATGTAATCATCTATCACAACTGCTATCAACTCTATTCACTCAGAAGTAGAACGAGTAACTTACATTTCCTAATAACTTCCAATTTCCTACGCAAAACGTTCATTGAGCTACACCAATTACAAATCTCTTCCTCAGCTGTACTACATAACCGTTTTCAATTTAACTACAAATTCTGCGGTTACAAGAAGTTATCGCGTAACTTTTGAAATAATTACAGAAAATCGTGCTCGTGATCCCAGAAGACAAGAAACAATACATTTTAATCTTAAGTCATCACCCAACACAATTCTATTCTAATCTTGAGTCATCACAGCAGTTATGCCATCCAATAATCTTCAGTCTGGATTTGGCGCCAAAATGCAGTCGTGCCAACCTGAATTGGCGCGAAATTTTTCCATTGGATCTCGATCTGCCAGGGTACTATTCCATCCAATCTTGAGTCATCACAGCCGTTATGCCATCCAATAATCTTCAGCCTGGATTTGGCGCCAAAACACAGTCGTGCCAACCTGAAATGGCGCGAAACTTTTCCATTGGATCTCGATCAGCTGCTGTGGATGTCTGTTATATTGGATCACACAACAAAGGTTGTATTTTGTGCAATCGCCAGTTATAGCGTATTGGGCGTTCGTCCTCTATCACGTTCTATTGCGGAATTTAGTGGGTCAAACGTGCCCGGTGTAACACCGCAGTTGGTGCTCCTCACTACAACCGTTTACAACGATTTAATAATAATCTTTCACTTATTCTTCCTCCTTCTACTCGTTCGCCTCATCCACATCTTCCTCTACCTTCTTTGCCACCACCTAAGACCTACTACTCCACTTCAGCAGTCTTCGTTTTCATCTTATTCATCATCTTATTCTCCATCGTATTCTTCATATTATTCTTTCCTGCCTACTTCTCTGAAGCTTCCTCCTCTATCTTCTTCCAAGAATCATTATCCTCCTCCTCCTCCGCCTCCAAATACTGCTCCATCTTTTCCTCTTCCTATTCTTTCTCTTCTTCCTTCTCTTCCTCCTCTTCCTCTTCTTCATCTTCTTCCCCCACATACATCTCCAAATTTCTCCTCAGTCTCTGTTCTTTCTACAACTGCTGTACCATCGTCGTTTTCTTCTTCTACTTCTCCTTCTTCCCAATCCTTCTTTCTTCTTATTTTCAACTGCTTATTTTCCTCTTCTTTTGAGTCTGCTTCCTCTTTTTTTTCATTACTTCTTTTCGCTATTTTTATTATTCTTTCTTCCTTCTGCTTTTCACGTCTTCTCTTTTTCCCCGTCTTCTTCTTGTTTATTGTGTTCGTTTTGTTGCAAGTCCTTTTCTTGTTTATTGTGTTATTTTTGTTGCAAGTGGTCTTCTTGATTATTGTGTTCGCTTTGTTGCAAGTTTTCTTCTTCCTCCTCTTCTCCGTTCGCTTCTCCCTCTTCTTCACTTGTCTTCTGTCTTGTTTACTCTTCTCTCATCTACTTCTACATCAAATCCATCTTCTCCTTTTTCTTCTCCCCTTCAGCTCCACCTATCTTTCTTTTTCTTGCTCCACATCTTCTTCTTTACCTCTCTTTTCTTCATTTGCTCTTTGCCTTTGTCTTCTTCTCGCCCTATGTCCTTCTCCTCCTTCTCATCTTCATTGCCTTCTTTGTCTTCCAGATCTACGTCCTCTTCGTCACTCTTTTTTCTTCATTGGTTTTTTGCCTATGTCTTCTTCGTCTTCTCCTCCTCCTTCTCATCTTCATCTTCTAGCTCTACGTCCTCTTCGTCACTGAATTTTTTGTCTTTTTCCTCTCCTTTTGAGTCTGCTTCCTCACCATTTCTATATCTCCCTTTCGCCATTTGTATTATTCTTTCTTCCTTCTGCTTGATCTCCATCACTTCTGATGCCCCCCTCTCTTCTAATATGTCTTCCTTTTTCTCCTCTCCTCTATTGTTCTCCGTGTTCTTCTCTCTTTCTTTTAATCTCCTTTCTTCTTTCACTCTCCCTCCTACTCCTTCACACACTGCCTTCCCTCCTCCTCCTCCTCCTCCTCCTCCTCCTTCTCCTTCCTCATCATCCTTCTGCTCCTTCTCGATTTTCATCCTTTTTTTCTCACCTAGAGTGATTCAACTATAACATAACCGCGCTGTTGTTCTGCAATATAAATTCGGTAACAGGTTGATGTTACTGTTCGGCTGTTCAGAGTGTCAAGCATTAGGCTATGTGGTTACGACTCTTTTTCTTCTTCATCTTCTTCTTCTTCTTGTTCTTCTTCGTCTTTTTCTTCTTCTTCATCTACACAATCCATCTTCCGTCATTGCCAAACTATGTCTTTCATGTGGCCATCCTACAATGGAATGTGAAGAGAATTTAATTCCATTACACACTATAACAAAGTTTTTTTTTGTAGATTACGTCTTGGAGACTCCAGTTAAGGAGTATAAGACAAGTTAGAACAACAATTATACACTAGATATTATAATTACTTTATCAATTAGTTGAGCTGAGGCTTAATTTTGATGTGAAAGGAACTCTTGTACACTATAAAAAGCTTTATCAACTAAATATTTTTTCAAATATTTCTATATTTTCAAGACTCTTTAAAAACTGCGGTAGCTTGTTGTAGAATTTCCTACCAATATGACTAGGTTTTTGTTTGAATAAGCTACTATTGTGACTCACCAAGTGATAATCTCCTCGGTTTCTTGTATTATAATCATGTACGTCAAGATGTAATGCGCAGTGTAGCAAGAGCATCACTGAATCGGTATGATCTGAAAGCAATTCCTTGAGGAGAGAAGAAGGTCTACTCATCCACCAGATGGCGCTGCAGAGCTTTCAGTGCACTGCATAACTTAGTCGAGTGTTACTTCATAGTTCTCCAAATTACAATATCAGGACGATATCTGGGAAGCTGTACAATTTGAACAGGGTTGCCATACATCCCGGAAAACCGGGACTGTCACCGGGTTTGCCCTCAATGTCCGGATATTGTCACGGTTTTGCAAAATTCATGGGATGGGCAAAAATTCCGAAAAAGGGAACTTTTTATTCGTGATAAATAAGATTTTTCTTTTACTAGTGAATCTTTGTACTTTGAACTACAATGTTCAGTTTATATTAAGCTACTCTGTTTCAGTTTGTTTGAGATTGATAATGGTGTAACACCCGAAACTAGTATCTCACGGTTTTGAATAGATGTAGTTGTGACAACTTCAAGTCTATTTATTCATGTGAAATTTAACGACATGCAGTCAAATATTTGTAAAGAATAAGTATAATAACTCACTTAAACTGGCCGAGTACTTTCGAATCTATGAGATCCATCTTCAGAGGCTCCTAGATCATCATGTCAGTTTTTTGGTTAGAAGTGTTGTGGTTTTTGTAAAATATGATCAAAAAGTTTGTGAGATTTAAAATTTAGTTGTTCATTGAGAATGTTTTGTTTATTGTGTGTGGTGTGTTTGTATATTTCAAATTGTTCCAAGGTGTTGAGTTCGTGTCCTTTAGATTTTATGTGTAGAATGTGTAGGTTGGTACTGATCCCTGGGAGATCTACAAACTAAACTGCTCTGATTGTAACAAATTCTACATAGGACAAACAGGCCGCACATTCAAACAACGTTACAAGGAACACTTTCAAGCCCTGACATCCAAAGCTGAATCGAATTTTGCCGACCATATCATTCAAACTGGACACACTTTTACCGACATCAGTACCAACCTACACATTCTACACATAAAATCTAAAGGACACGAACTCAACACCTTGGAACAATTTGAAATATACAAACACACCACACACAATAAACAAAACATTCTCAATGAACAACTAAATTTTAAATCTCACAAACTTTTTGATCATATTTTACAAAAACCACAACACTTCTAACCAAAAAACTGACATGATGATCTAGGAGCCTCTGAAGATGGATCTCATAGATTCGAAAGTACTCGGCCAGTTTAAGTGAGTTATTATACTTATTCTTAACAAATATTTGACTGCATGTCGTTAAATTTCACATGAAAAGTTAATATTAACAACGCAGTTCGTCATGGAACATGAAATCCAGGAATCTATTTATTCATTGTGGATATATTTCACAATATCACCTTCGCCACTTTAAAGAAACTAAATTTCAAATATTGAAATGTCACATTTAATGGACTATATTCTATAAACTGTATGGTGTTAAAAAAAGGAAACTAGTCTAAAAACCGTTTTGAGCGACCAGCATTTCTTAAAAAACTCCATGGAGAACCGTTGGACCCCCCTTACCCCGGGGGGTGTTCCCTCAACCCTTCTGGTTTCACTTGCGGTGACCCTAACTTTGAGTGATCCATGGCAGAGCTCAGCAGAGGGCTCCGCAATTAAATTAGACTGCTTTATCTAAGTGAATTCACAAATTCCTTGTATAAGTAATTGGAAACAATAACCAACACTACAACATAGGTTGTAGACGGTAGTATTTACCAGATCGTAGTATAAAAAGTATGAACTGTCTTATTCGACTATATTTGACAATTTAAATCCAAGCGATGCATTCACATAGATCGGCAAAGTTTGGAAAAAACGTCTTTTTTTCAAACACTTGGACCTGTATCTATGAAGTTCCTTCCGTGGCTGTTGACTCGAGGGGGTCTTGGAATGCCTCTATTCTGAATGCATTTCAACAGTCCTTCAAATCAAGAGAATTACTTGCCCTGTATGATAGCTAGCGCAAACTTGGTGTGGACATTTCCCAGGCCAAGCCCTTGCTGTGTACCAAATATATACGAAATCTGAGAGAATTTTATTTTTTGCCCAAACTGGGAAACATCCATAAATACGACCCTAACCTAAAACACTTAGTAGAGGATTTATTGAGAAAAAATATTTTCTAAACTAATTAGGAGTCAATAAACTCTCAGTAAAATGTTGGGATTGTTTGAAAATCACTTTATTCAATATCATAGAGAAGAGAATCCTTAAAAATTGTTCAACTTGAAACAAAGACTTGGGGCCGTATTCATGAGCGTTCCTTCAGTTTCTCTTGACTCGAGAGACTCTTGAAATGTAAAGTATTCATATAGGCATTTCGAAAGTCCCTCCAGTCCAGAGTCCCCCGAGTCAAGAGTCCCTCGAGTCAAGAGATACATAAGTAAAACTCTTATTGTTTATAGTTTGCCAGCAAAAAAGACTCTGTTCTCTGCTGTAAAATCACTTCCCGGTGGTTCGGAACCCACCTAAACTGTAGGTCCACCTCATCAATCACCATCATCCAATTCATTACCCACGCACAGGTCTCAGACCTATTGGGTTTCGTTATCCGAAAAAAAAGAAATAAAAAATCACAAATCAATCCAATGGGATAAAAAGAATCTCAATCAGATTAGAGATATTAAGCGATTTTTATTGCTGTGTTTAAGATGAAAGCTATTTTTATTCCAGCATCTTTTGATATTTGAACTGAGTCTAATAAGGAACGTGTAAACAGCGAACAGTGTTACGAAACACACAATTTCAGAGTTCAAGTACATGAGAACAAACATACAAAATGAAGAGAACAACGTGTGAGAGGTTGTTCAACATGAATAGTACCGCTTCACACAAAAGCCGTACATTGTTCATGAAAATAAAAGTGAGATACGATGATTTAAAAAACAAACATTGCCATATTGTCTAAGCCACAGTCGAAAAATAATGGCTGCGGTAGAAGCCTTGACAAAAGAGGACACTCATAGCACTATTAAAAAATATAGAAGGGCTTAACTCGGTGAAGGACAAGCGCAGTGTGGAGAGGCCTGCTGCCACTGTTTTGATGGAACACATTACATGCGGTGATTCTACAAATTGGTAGACCATGTTTCGCATTATGTTGTTGTGTGATCTTGAGAGCTATTGTGTGATTGCTGTAGAGCGGAAGAAGAAGAAGAAAAAGGAGATAAAGATGAAAGAAGAAGAAAAAGATGGGAGTTGGGAGAATAAGGTGAAGACGGAAGAATAAGAAGAAGGTGAAGAAACTAAAAAGAAGAGGATAGAAACTAACAAGATGTAAGAAAAATGAGGAAGAAGATTAAAAGAAGAGTAAGACAATGGACAAGTAGAAAAACGTAGGAAAATAATAAATGGAGAAGAAGAAGAAGAAGAAGCAGGAGGAGAAAGACAAGAATACGAAGAAGAACAAGAACAAGAAGACAAAAATCAAGAAGAAGAAAGGAGATGAGGAAGGAGAAAGAGGAATTAGAGAAAGAAGAATAAAAAGGAGTCGAGGAAGTTGATGAGGGAGAAGAAGACGCAAGAGGAAAGAAGAGAATTGGTAGGAAGCGGCAAAGGAGGGGCTGGTGGAGAAGGGGGAGGAGGAGGAGAAGGACTAGGAGGAGGAGAGAAGGAGTAGGAGGAGGAGGAGGTGGTGAAGGACTGAAGGAGAAGGAGGTGGAGGACTAGGAGGAGGAGGAAGAGAGAAAGAGGAGGAGGAGAAGGAAGGAGAGGAGGAGGAGGAGTGGAGGAGTAGGAGAAGTGAAGGAGTATGAGGAATGAAGGAGTAGGAGGAGGAGGAGGAGGTGGTGGAGTATTATGAGGTAGATGAGGAGGATTGGATTAGATTAGATTATCTTTCTTTATTCATGTAAATTTCAAATTATGCATATGAAATGAATGGTTATAAACTAAATTATCAACATCACATAGATATACTATAGTAAACTCAGATTTTTTTTTTATAGTGCAAGATATTATGTACAATGATCTCATTTGTATGATCGTAACAGGGCCCTTACACTAGTAAAAATATTGTCAATATAAGTTAGTATTGACAATAATATTGAGACAAAAAGATAATACTGATGTATTGAAGACTTGTATTGAAGAATATCTAGATTTCTAGAAATCCACCATCAATACCGTCTGTTATTGACAATATTATTGACGAGTTGTGTGTACATCAATATTATTGTCAGTAATAATAGTAAATATTAATAATAATCAGTAATATTATTGTCAGTAAATAGTATTAAAGCCAAACAAGCCTTTTCTTTATTTTTCATACTTAATTATTTGTTATTTTTTGATCAACTAATTAATTATTCTTAACGAAATAGGTTAACAAAAACTTCGCAAATCATACACGATGATAAATACTGACGAATTTTATTGACAGTATTATTGACAAGTGTAAGGGCCGTTTGCAAAAAAGTATCACAAACCAGTATTGTCAATATCGGTCCTTCAATATTATTGACAGTATTTTTACTAGTGTAAGGGATTAATGATATTAACTATAGTAATGACAATCTAAGTGATGCAATTACTTGAAATGGCGAAGTTTGGACAAAGATTCGTCCATTCTTGACACTTAACCAGTATAGTTTAAAAGAGAGTTGTTCTATTTGAATAATTTAGTTGCAGTTAATTTTGTTACAGTATGAAAAGAGTTTATTATAAAAGTAGCAGGCATATAATTAAGATGAAAATAGAGGATATAAATTATGAATTGTAAAAAAAATTAATTATGATGATGATAATGGTGATGAATGATTAAAAGAGGAGATAATTTTAGATAGTTGATTCTATAACTTTAAGAATTCCAAACCACCGTACAGCAATTTACAACAAATCATTTGTTGTAAGTGGTTGTCGAATATGGAATTCACTCCCAACTGCAATAAAGAATTTGGAGAGCCGGACAGGTTTTGCTTCTTCACTGAGGAAGCATTTTCTTGAGCGGATGTCTATGGTTGCTCAGCCCTAGAGTGATGGCGTGGGAAATTTTGGCAAAACTCTGTTAGTTATGAGTTTTTCTTCCTTTATTAGTTCATTCTATTCTATTTTATTTTTTATTATTAGTAAAATCTATTTCATTTCATAATGTGTAGACACTATCAGGTAGAATTTATAGGTTAAGTGTAAGAGAGGGACACCGTCCCTAACTTCGCCTTTTCATGCAAATGTATCACCAATTTTTTTCTTTTTTTCTATATGCCTTATTAATAATATCATTTTCAGTCATAGTTTCATGTTTGTATATAGTTAAACAGTTTATGTAATAAGTAACTGATAATGTTTTATGTAATAATACTTGGTGATGCCTATATATTGTATTTTATACTAGTAATTGTCCAACTATTATTTGCATGAATAAAGAAATCAATCAATCAATCAATCAATCTATACAAGTTTTCTTAGATGGATTGTGGTGAGGGATGAAACATTATTCAATAAGCTATACATTACTGATGAAATCTTTTTAACAAAGAAGATGAATACAGTTGCTCTAAGATTGGACAGATGCAGTCATTTTCCCCATGAGATATTTCTTCAATGATGAGGTGAATAAGCCCCCTCGACTCTCAATGCACCTGATGGAGTTTGGAAGTGCATTTCAAGCGCGACAAGCACTTACAATAAATGATTTTGTAAAGATGATAGTACGATGAAGAGAGGGTGGCGGAGAAGAAGAAAATTATGGAGAAGACAACCGAAGAAGAAGAAGAAGAAAAAAAAGACTAGCAACTACCAGTATCCGGTGACTGGAATGATCCGAGCATGACCTCAACAAAATTGAAATCATTATCCCAATTGCGGTTGGATATTAGCATTAGCATTGAGTTTGACATTCGTTTTAAATTTTTTGGAAGATATGAATTGTATCTTGACAATGGCGAACATTGGCAGTGCCCTTCAGAATTATTACTGTAGTGAGAATTGAGAGAAAGAAGTGGTTCTCGGTATTATCTGCTATGCAAATGTTTACTTCTAAGCAATTAATTACTCTGCTTTTGACACTTTTATGGTGTTTACTTGGAGCTTTGTAGAATAATCTAGTTGTTTGATTAGAAATTAATGGAGTCTTATCGAATATTGTGGAAGGCGTGAAGGTCTTTCATTGTTTATTTTAGAAATCGGTAGAAGTTGATAGAAAAATCGAGAGATATCTCAATTATAAAAAATTATATAAATAGAGGGAGACTTTTGTAAGTTAGTTCAGTCTTGTTTGAAATTCATCGTGATAAAAAAGTTGTGGCAGTTCTATATATTGTGCCTATATAGTGATAGTTCTTTCTCTGTGCCTATAGTGTTAATTCTTTTTCCTGTTTAATTCATACCATTGAGCTACTAAATAGTTTTTATTGTATTCCGGACTAGTGCTACTTAAGTTAATTATTCTTTTTCGACGTTTCCTTTTGAATATTATTGGACAGTTTATTGTACAATTCTTATTTAATATTAGATCGGCCTTTTAACTTTTAGTGATTGATTTTTGAACAGTTTATTAAAATCTCTTTATTAGTTGAACAATATCGATTTATCTTTTTAATTGCTTATTTTTATGTAAGACATTACTGATCAATGAGTGTTGTGATTATTTATGTAAATAAAGTGCGAGTGATAAATTTAAGTGTTGCCAGCGTTATTTTAGACTTAGAACCCGTAACATTACTATTCCATTTGAGCTGGAAGTTAGTGTTCTGAGATTAAACAGTGGTTGCGTTCATGGGAGCCTTACTGGTAGCCGTAAGGCCCTTATCAGACAGAGCCACTGCAGTCGCCATCGAACGCCACTATTTCAGACTAAATCACACCAGCCGGGTAAATTTGATTTTAAAAACCTTCGAGCACTTTGAAATTAATTGTTGAGCTCGGTCAGACACTCAGCTGATGTAATCTAGCCTCAAATTGTGGCACGCGACGGCGACTGCAGTGTCTTTCTCTAATAAGGTTTATTACCTGTGGCCTTTGATTGTTCTATTG